>JAOTBA010000005.1:15240900-15259474 GCA_025629845.1 Erythroxylum squamatum | reverse complement strand
CTTGAATGTGCAGAGAGAAATTTAGAGTAATAACAATGATGATTATGAAAGATGATCAGTATGCTTTGCTATGTTCTGCACTAATTGATCTCTTGATGTTACTCTATTTATTTGCAGGCTTCTGGATCAATATTGACGTTGTAGATCATCTATTAGCCGTTGAAGATTGCTTCATAGACGTTGTGAATGATTTTCTTCCCGTTTGATATCAATTGACTTCGTCAGAATAAGATCAGATGTAATGCTAGTCGACTGGTAGAGGGATGATAGTCGACTGGAACAAACGTTTTTGCTGAAACACTCATCTTCGCTCTTCGATCAGTCGACTGGTGTGATGTTAGTCGACTGGAATGATTGTAGTCGACTGGAATGATTATCCAACTTACTGGTCCTTTGCTTTTAGTCGACTTACTAGATTTTGGTCGACTGGTTTAAACCCCACTTTGCAGAAATGATAATTATCAGTCGACTTATAATGTTCTGGTCGACTGGTGCTTGCTCCAACGGACATATTGTAGATAAGCTTCAATCTTTGTTTGTTGGGATACATATCTTTGATTATAATCTTCACGACAATCATCTTTTGCACATTGTTTATCCCTTGAACGTTGGTGATGATCACTAACTTGATTTGCATGTTGTCTATCTCTTGATTTGTAGATATGTCAATCTTAAATTGTATTAATCCTTTAATTGCAATCCAAATTACCTGAAATAATTTCTTAACCATTTCTATACATTTTATTATTATCAAAACACAAAGGGATTTAATTTGTCAACCACCATTGGTCCAACACCCTTCATATGCCCCCGAGAATGTCTTTTTTATAGAAAAATTTAGAGTTTTGGGAGATGCACGAGCTGATGTACGACCCTGCATCAAACCGTACTAACCAAAATGCCCAAAATTATAAAAGTGCATAGCCTGAGAGAAGTGCACGGGCAGATACATGACTGTGCATCTCTTCTGTGCATCGAATCTTTGCTTTTCGCCATGTTTCGTCTAAATTCTTCTCTTTTAAGTCTATGAAGGCAATTATAATCTGTATACACACTTGGAGCAAATTAAGTACCAAATATACAATAAAAGTATATAATATCAAGTAAAATACATCAAATATGGGTGCAAAAATATAGTCAAATATGCATCTATCATGGGTAGACATAAGCCAGAGAGATTTTGAGCCTTTTAGACTTACATATCCATATCAATCTCATTGTCTTTTATTCATGCGTGACCTTCATGACATGTATATCCTGACTTTGCCTTGATTTTCTATTCAAGAACATATTTTTATCATATGCATTAATATGGAAATTATATAGGCATTCTTTGTTTTGTAAGCTACATTAACCTAATAGCCTACCTAATGACATAATTTATTATGTTGTTAAACCCCTTGAGTTTTATTAACCTTTCTTTTCCTATTAACCACATCACGACCCTTTAACTTTACAAAATGTCTTGCCTAAGCCTTCAATCTAGTGGAGCATTTGTGATGTTGATGTTTGTGGATACACAAAAAACTAAGTGTGAGGGTGCTCATATATGTGGGTTGGTTATAGTTAATGAAATGTGTTTTTTATTTCCTATCAATGAGTTCCATTGTTGATGTAGTTTCTCTCAATTTTTGTGTTTGTTTTTGTCTTTATGATTAGAAAAAGAAAAGATGTTATTAAGGAAGAAATTCATTTTTCTTTTGCAAAATAACTCATATTAGTCTTTCCTCCTAAAGTTATATGGAATGAGTGACATGATTATGATGTAGATAAGGGATAATTTGTTGTGAAGGATCACTCCTTATGTTATATTAGATAGTTTATTATTATTTTTGTGAGTGATTTCTTCTAATTGTTTATGTTTTATATGGTTTATGGTGTGAAGGCTTCAATCTAAGTTTTGAAACAAAGTTTTTGCATTCATCACAACTGATGGTACCCAATTTTAAGAGGATATCAATTTTTGCCCTCGACACTCTATTAAGTGTTTTTCCTACTTCATTAGTTTTATTGTCTTTCGAATAGGCTTTTGATCAACATGACCATATTTTTTCTCACCTTAACCTTTGGCCCCATTTCAACCTTAAAAAATCCTTTGATTCATGATTGTGTATGTGAATCTTTAGTGGTGGAGAATTGAAATGATATGCAAAGTTATGGAATATCTTGACCGTGAAAGGTGTTTTAGTGTACCTCTATATTTATCTTATTTCTAAACATAACATGTCAAAGTCTACCCCTAGATAATTATCTTTTAAGGGAATGATTTTTTATTGATTATGAGTAAAAACTTTGAATGTTTAATTCTTGCCATGGTTTTGAAAGTTATTCCTCTTTTTCTTATGAATGTCTATTATTAGGAAATATGGTTAAAGAGGAAGTGTTCTGATTTTGATTTTGATTTTTTAGTTTTTCCAAGAATGGTCAAAAGCTAAATGTGGGGGAACTTGATAAGCTTGATTGTTGATATATTTATTCCCTAATGCTTAGTGATTAATGCTATATTGTACTCAAGATACTTACTTTAGTTCATATTTTGCTTTAGATACAAGTTGAAGGAACAAGAATCAAAATGAGCTAAATTCATATCCTAGGTGTCATTCTATTGATATTCAATCTTATTTGCCTTAGTGGATCAAGAAGGAGATGAATTAGGGTGAAGATGGGACAAGGAATGAAAGAATTAGAGGTACTATAACTTACACGATTGTGTATAGGAATAAAAACTTGTACAAACTTGAAGACATTGTTTCAAGCAACCTTGAGACCTGTATGCTCATGCGGAGGACTGTGTAATTTAATGATTTCTACCAAATTAACATACATAGTCACTTACATGTCCATGTAGCTATCGTGTATAATATCGCAACCTTAATTTTGCATTATAAGAAGGGCATCTAAAAGGCTAAAAAGGTATGTAGAGATTATAAACTTAAAAGGAGGCAACTTTCCTTCCCTTTTGATAGTTATGAAGAGATAAACTTCAACTTTTCGGTTTAAAAGAGATATCAAGGTCGACAAATATGTTTATGTATTGATTAAGATAGAGATTTTTTTAGAATTTAAAAAATTCATTAATGACTTATAATTGTGAATTTTGACTTCTAAGTTTGGAAATTGCATTTTGGAAATTGAGGAATGAGATTGAGGATTTTGTATAGAATTAAAGTATTTGGAATTTGGAATTTGGAATTTGGAATTTTGGATGTATTTTGTCATTTATGTTGTTTGGATTTTGAAAATTACAGATTCAATCATTCAATACAAAATTGAAGTTTGTGTTATTGTTTGAAATTTGAGAAATATTGAATTAAATGTTGTCTTTATTATAAGTTAGGTTATATATTATAAATTGATTTCTTAATATACAAAATGAGTTAGTTAATTTAGGTTAAATTATATGACTACATGAATTAAGTTAAAGTTGTGAGTTTATGTTTGAATCATATAATCACACAAAATGAGTTATATTTATGACTTTATGGTTGAATCATGTGATTACACAAATTGAGTTAGATATATGACTTATGAGTTTATGTTTAGATTATGTAATCATAAAAAAATGAGTTATAGTTGTGAGTTATGGTTTAATTATATAATCATACAAAATGGTTATAATAGTGACTTTATGGTAGAATTGTGTAATTACACTAAATGAGTTATAATTGTGAGTTGTGTCTTTATGTTTAAATTATGTAATTACACAAAATGAATTATAATTGCAAAAGTGTAGTAATTAATGTATATATTTGAAGTTTGGGTTAAGAAAAATGATAATTTCTTAGATAGAATATTCTTAATCAGCAAGGTTTCTTAAGGAATCATTTATATAAGTTTATGAAGGTTATTAATATATTTTATATATCAATATTTAAATTAACCACAAGTGCATGACGTAGCTGTAGCTAGCATAGGCAAGTATGAGTCAATCCCATGAAGGCAATAATTACTAGTGATTACCTTTCTCCTATTATCTAGCCTAAGAATTTGATTTTTAGTTTTTAATTAAAAATTATACTTAAATAAATAAAATAAAATAGAAAACAATAATGAACGAAGAACAGAGTAAATTGCTTAGAAAACTTGATACCAAATATTAGTATCTAGGTGATGAATCCCCATAAAAATCATTAAATAATTAACCCTTTACTATGAAATTATTTTATTGACTATTGGACTATGAAAATTCCTATCTTATATTGATAACCCTCTCGAGACTACTAACAACTAATCCATAGGTGGATTAATCAAAATCTTTTTCGTTAAAGATCCTACGATTGTATTATTGATTTATGAATTTTGCTATTTGATTTGACCTTAATCTAAAGGATTTATATTGATCTATCTCTAGGTTTGCGTTCAACTTCGTTTAATTATGGTAGATCTATTCACACATATGATTTCTGAATCTCAATGATATTAATGCATAGTAGAACTCTTACCATAGGCTTGCAATATTATCACATCTCCAGCACTTACGTATAAACCAGAAATAGAAATCAAAAGGTCTTTGTAGGGTTGCCATGGGGCTTAAGTACAGTATGATTGGGATAATAAAAAGGTTGATTTTGAGGAAATTTACAAAGGAAACATTATAAGAAACTTGTTCATAAAATACAAAGGTCATTTCATTATATCTCCATTAGTACTATATACTTATTTACAATTTTCTATGCTCGTTTTTTATCATAATGTTCCACAATTAAAAAATATTGGACCTTTTAAAATTACAAGTTTCAAACAATGAAATAATGTAAATAAGCTTCAAGGTTTAAAACAATAAAAAGGCTTCAAAGAAAAATAGAATAAAGGTTAATAATTTAGGTTATAATCAATGAAAAAGGCTAAAGCTCAACTTGGTTATTTCTAAAAATAAATTATGGGTAGGTAATAATCAAAGAAATAGGCTAAAACAAGTTGTTGAATCTAAGTGCCTTCATCATTTCAATGCTTCTAATTTATCAAAATATGATCAAAATATGTATAATAAAAGCATATTCTAGAATCATTCAACTATGCATACTAACGAAAAAGATGGTTTCATGTGTGTAAATAATATACAATTTTTTTCATTTTGACTATCTTAATGGCTATTAAAAGATATTACTTATAAAAAATATTTTATTTTAACTATCATCCTTTGCATGCTAATTCAAATCAATATTCAATAATGAAATAAAGTCTTTATGGACATATTTAAATTAAGTCAAGACATCAGTTCATATATTGAATAACTAAGATTATAACAAGCATAAGAAAATTATTAAAATCATTAACCCCTTCACCACACTTAAAGTGATACATTATCCTTAATGTACACAATATAAGCATTTATAATAAGTGAGAAGGTGGAGTTTGCACTTTCTTAAGTAGGACAAAATTTTGATTTTGTCATCCAATATTAGTATAATGTCCTTGTAAAATAGAAACGCAAATGGGATAGAAAGATAAAAAGAAATAAGAACAACACAAACAAAAATAATTAAGAACTATCAAATGACATTAACATTAATGTTAGATAAAATAATAAAATAAGAAACTTGCATAATTAAAGATAAAAAAGAAAGTATGCACAAGTTAAGTATCTCCCTCAATTATGCTGTGACTAAGGCCTGCTCGATAATGGAGGGTCCTCAGGTCGATGATCTTGATCAGGTGGAGTAGTTATTGATGAAGAACCCACGCTAGATGATGGAGGCTAGAAAGTAATGCCCTAACGGCTCGCCATTAACAATAGTAAATTCCCCATCCATCCAACAGAGGTCTTGAGCTTGCTCATCAGCTCTACAAGTTTCGCTAAATGTCTCTTCAGCCAAGATATCGTCAATTGGTCCAAATTAAACTCCTCTAGTGTAATCCCTCTTGTTTGGGATGGTAATTACTGTGGTTGTGGTAGCTACTCTCTTAGTCCTCTCGATGCTGCTGACTCATCGAGAACTCCAATAAGTCTATAAACGTCACCTATGGGTCCCCGTCATCGACTCACTATGTACATATGCTTTATGACGTCGAGGTTGAGTGCCACCATAGTAGCCACATGGTGCATCAATGGTAATCTATCAAATTCCCCTATCCGTCGCAAAAGTCTAGTCACATAACTCTCAACACAGATTGTGCCAACCTTCCTTTTCTCACTCTGACACCTGATGAATTAGGCAAGTGCATGCCCCAGGTGGATTGGTGTCCTCTCACTCATACTCCATAAGTAAAACATGTTCAGATTCTCGATGACTCCCTAACTATCACCCTAACCATTCAGTGTGTGACTCAGAATACCATAAATGTATATGAGTGTGGGATGTCACAATGTGGATGCGTTGGATTTTCTTGGGTCATAGTCTTCCTCTGTGTTGATCGTATGCCAGATCTGTTAAGTAGACAACCTATATAAAAATTATGTTCATAGTTCGACATATTCTGACATCACCATGAACTCTTCGTTGTAAAGACCCATTGTCATGGAAAATTCTGAATAGCTTATCTAAAACATATCTCCCATATTGAAATTGGATCATGTTAGGATGATCCCAAATCTCGCCTCCTTTCTCCACGAAGAACGTGGAGAGTACTTCAAGCATCAACTCCCAATAAGATGGCTACACGATCTGAAAGAGTTGGAACCATATGCCAACGTTAATGAGGTCCCAAACTTGTCGAACTAAATCAACTTGTTGTAGCCTCCCAATCTGTGAATCAACCAGTACCAAACCTTTTATCCTTAAGTTTGGTATTGTTCCTCCTGGGCCTCAACATTGAACAATAATATTCGCAACCTTTTTAGGGGTTGGACTGTGGTTAAGGAATCTTCTCTTTGTTGTCACTTCTTGGGATCTCTTTTTCTCGCTGTGATCTCATCATTTTGCTTGGAACTTAAAATAAGTGTGAGAAGTTACAAATAAATTACATGACTACCCTTTTTCCCACACTTAAAATAAACTATGCTCACTAAATTATTAAATGTAAAAACATAAAAATAAATAAATTAACACAAATATATAAATACATAAATAATTAACAACAACAACACTAATATAAATCCCACTGAGGTGCGGGGTCTACATAAATAATTAAATAAAATAAACTAATTAGAAATTAAACAAACAAATTAATTAATCACAAAATCAAATTTAAAAATGTTTTAATCAACAATTAAAACAATCGTAATTGTCAAATTACAAATTTAACCCTAGAATTGAAATTAAAAACCTTAATATAGCAATTATGCAAAATTGATGAAATTAAACACTAAACTCATGAAAAATAAAAATTGACATGCAGTTAAACAAAAACACAACTTCAATTAACTAATAAAGCAACTAGTTAATCCTAATTTCACAAAAATATCATAATTTAACAATTAGTGAGCAAAATTGCACAATTTCGCAATTCAAGTTGAATTTTCACCCAATTCACATACAACTAATCAAATTGAATCCTTAAATCAATTAGGTATGGATTAAATTTAACTATTAAACCACAATTAAACATAAAATCATACATATTCTCCCAAAACCCCTAAATAATAAATTTGACTTTTTGATTGAAAAATCTACAAATAATGCAAACCACCCAATAAATCATGCATAAATAAGTGAAAATAACAAGAAAACTTACTTAGGTATCGTTAACTTGAAAACGTAAAGATTAGGACAGGAGAATGACAGGGTGATGATGGGAGTGAGTGAGAAGAGATAAAATGTGAGAAAATGAAAGGGTTAGGGATTTTTAAAAACAATCGTGGACTTACACATTCTGCTACTCGAGATCGTGGACTTAAACGATTTGCTACATGGTCGTTTCTCCAAATGGGAGTTTTGTAGCATGTAAGTAAGCTAGCTGTGGCAAGATAACAATAAGGGCATAATTGATTAGATTAATAACACCAATGGAATCCATTAATGCCCTTTCTATTGACAAAATGTTAAATAGAGAACAACATAACTCCCTGAATAGTCTATTGGTGCAAGCAATTTATCTTGGAGGAAGTGGAAACCCTCCATACTTATGGTGACTACTAATGACTCATCAGTAGTTTCCTTATTTGGTTCTTCCACGAGTTCTTCCTCAACCACCTGTGTCCACTCTTCTTATTTTTCTTCTTCTTCTTCTTTTTTCCTGGACAACGATTTCTAGCTCATCTTCTTCTTCAAATATCTCTTGCCACTCTCTACTTCATCTTATTGAACAAAGGTTGCCTCTTCTTCTTTGTCTTCTTCTTATGGAAGCTCGTTTCCACTTCTGAGGGTGATCGCCATTCCATGCTCTTTAGGATTTGTTTCAATAGTATGAGGTAAACTCCCTACAGTTCATCAGATAATATCTTCGCCAGCTGATTGAGATGATTCACCATATTTTATATACAAGCCTATATTTCTTGATGCCTCATATTTGATTCTTGAATAAGTTTGTCCATCATAACTTTCAAAGTAGTTGTTACTCCTCGCCTTCTTAAAATGTATCATATTCAATTCAAAAAAAAATCTCCCCGAATGCACATCGGCTAGCTACACACTTGGCAAGGTAGTCTATTAGCTTATCTGTAATACTTTCATAATGCTACTCTTGCTGTGTATAGTTAGTTAGCGCATAGTCATTCCATCCATATGCGTAAGGTTTGCTCCACTACGAACTATACGTATTCTCATACGATGCACCTTAATGTTGGTTATACATGCTCGGTCGCTCCCATATGTAGGTCGATGCCTGACGTCCAAGATTGTAATGGTTACTCCCATAAGTGTTACAACAAGGCATGGTATCAGTTGAGCCTCTGAAAACATGTAAGGAAACCTCTCTCTTTGATATGGTGATGTTACATATTGCGATGACATATCATGGCTCCCATAAAAGTATTGTCCACCCCATCCGTCCATTATAAGTTGAGATTATAATCTTAAATCTCAATATCCTAACAATAAACTCACAATCAAAGTAGAGAAGTTCAAAAGATAATTAAATAAATTAGAAAAAATACAATAAAGTTAAATAAAAATAAAATAAAAATAATGGCTAGAGTAATTACGTTCAGGTGTTCCTAATATTACTGACCCAGAAAATGGCACCAAAATCTTGATTAATATATTTTAGATATCAATATTAAAATTAACCATAAGTGCACAGCGTAGCCATAGCTAACATAGGCAAGTACGGATCGATCCTACAAAAACAGTAATCACTAATGATTACCTTTTTCCTATTATCTAGCATAAGAATTTGATTTTTGGTTTTTAATTAAAAATTATATTAACTAAATAAAGTAAAATAGGAAATAATAATGAACAAAGAACAGAGGAAATTACTTAGAAAACGCAATATCAAAGATTAGTATCTAGGTGATGAATCCCCCTAAAAATCATTAAATAATTGACCCTTTACCATGCAATTATTTATTGACTATTCTACCATGGAAATTCCTATCTTATATTAATAACTCTCCTGAGACTACAAAAAACTAATCCATAGGTGGATTAACTAAAATCTTTTTGGTTAAAGATCTTAGGATTGCATTACCGATTTATAAATTTTGCTATTAGGTTTGACCCTAATCTAAAGGATTTATGCCGACCTATTTCTAAGTTTGCAATCAACTCAATTCAATTATAGTAGATCTATTCATAATAGGGTTTCTCAATCTCAATGGTATGAAATCAGATCATACACTAATATTCTGGGTCTATTAGAACATGCATAAAACTTATAATTGAATAATAATAAATCAATAAAATAATTCCATTAAGTAAAAGAAAAAAGAAATGTTGTTATCCTAACTCGAGTTTATCACACCTAGACCTAAACACATTTAGTTATGTATAATAGAAAACAAAATCAAAGGTAAATAGGAAGAAAAACGAATAGAAAATAAAGGAATCATAATTTTAAATCTCCCTTTCTCTTCCATTGAATGTTCTTGCAAGTTTGAGGTTTGATGCTGTAATGTTCACGTTCTCCATGTTCCTTTATCAAAACCATCCCTTCTCTATGTTTTTCACGTTTGGAATCTACTGCAAAAGTAGGTTCTCCTTAATTTGCCTCTGCTCGGATCCTTTTATAGTAAATTTTAGGATTTATGGGACATACACAGTCTGATACATAGGCTTATGAGAGACCATGTGTATTCAAAAACTTTAGAATTCATGATTTTACATGGGCTCTGAGTCTTACATGGGCACAAACATGGTCATGCATCTCCAATTTGCTTCAAAACTTCTTTTTATGCTGCGTTTTTATCTGAATTCTTCTCCTTTTGGTCCATGAAGGCAATTATAACCTATAAATGCACTTGGAAAGAATTAAGTACCAAATATATAATAAAACTATAAAATATCAAGAAAATACATCAAATATGAGTATATAAATATAGTAATATATGCATCTACAAAAGGTCACTTACATGTATATATCATATAATTGTTAAAAAACTATTGTTGCTCTATTTCTTCCTACTATTATACACAAATTGATTTTGATACAAAGTTATTAATTTACTTTTAATATGTGTCTTCATTTATTTTTACAGATAAATGGAGGGAAGTGCAAGTACACCTGATAATTCAGTCGCTTCTAGTATAGGAAGATTCGATGATCCAGATTGGGCTCATGCTAGATTGGTTCCTGGAATGAAGAACCGTATTATTAGTTTATATTGTAATAAATATTTGAAAGGTGGTAGAATCACCAGATTAAAGAAGTATTTAGTTTGGGATCAAAGGTGATGTGGAGCCTTGTAAGAAATTTAGTCATGATGTCAAATGGCAAATGAAAACTTCACTTCAAAAGTATCAACACGAGAAAGATAGAAGGCAAAGATTGAACTACAAAATTGATAGTGGAACTTCTTTTATTAATGTGTAGGATGATAGTGGGGAAGTTGAAAGAGGTAGTATTGCTACCCCATAAGAAGGAAGTATTGCACCTAATGTTAGGAAAAGAAGAAGATAGGTGTCTAATTTTTTTGCGCCATGAACAACTCCTAGAGCTCAACCTTTAATTTGTAGTGCCTTATAATCTAGAGGAGTAGCTCATAACGTGGACAAGGTAATGGCTAGATGGTGTTATGATTCAGATATAGCATTTAACGATGCCTAATCTTATTATTATCAGCCTATGGTGAATGCTATTACCTCTTACGGTCTAAGATACAAAGCTCCTTCAATTGATGACTATAGAAGTAAACTTCTAAACATATTTGTTTACAAAATAAAAAGTTTTTTCAATGAAAGAAGAATGACTTAGTCTACTTGTAGGTGTTCAATCATGTGTGATGGTTATATAAACAAAAGACATAAGTCTATTAATAATTCTTGGTTTATTCTATAAAAGGGACCATGTTTTTGAAGTTTATTGATACATCTGGCCTTGTTAGGAATGTTAATACTCTATATCAAATATTTGATGAAGTTATGAATGAAGTTGGTCCAAAAAATATTCTTCAGTTCATTATTGACAATGATTCTACTTATAAAGCAGCTAGAAGAAGATTGCAAAGCAAGTATAATTCTTTTTATTGTACTCCTTCTGCTACACATTGACCTGATATTGAAAAATGTAGGACATGCTAATTATTTTTCCTGTTACTGATGAGACCGTGCAAAAAGCAAAAAAGGTGACCAAATTCGTCTATAATCGTGCATAGGTCTTGAATTCAATAAGAATGTATTTCACCAATGGTAGAAGTTTTTATTGTCCTACTATTACAAGATTTTTAACTAATTTCCTATTACTTTAATGCTTTATTTTGATGAAGAAATAGTTGCGAAAAATGTTTACAAGTAATATGTGGCTTGCATCTCAACATGTTAGGTCTAATACTGAAATGGAGGTTTCTAGAATTATATTTAAAGATAATGAATTTTGGCCTCAATGTCAATTTTTTATCCGAGTTTGTGAGCCTTTGGTAAGGGTACTTTGTCTAGTTGATAGTGATGGGAAAGTTATATAACAGAAAGAGCATTTTAAATATCTAAAATCTATCATCCAAACAAATGGAGAGATCGATAAAGACATAGTTTACCGTATCAAATCAGGGTGGCCTAAAGGAATAAGTGCTTCAGAAATTCTATATGACAATAACATACCGCTCAAGCTCAAAGATAAATTCTAATGTTTAGCGATTAGGCTGACAATACTCTATAGGACAAAATGTTGGCCTATCCAACAAGTACATAGTCATAAGTTAATGTTAGCGAAGATATATTTGATGAGCAACCTTACTAAAAGAGATAAGGTCATATATATAATAGTATGAGACAAATTAAAGGTGACTAATATTAATGAAAAATTAGGAAAGGCAAAGCTTAGATGGCCTAACATATTAATAGGAAACAACCTGATGCTCTAGTAAGAAGATGTGAGATGATTGTATTTAAGGACTGTAAGAGAAAAAAAATGAATGCCAAACAAGAATTGGGAGGTGGTAATAAAAAATGATATGACTTTACTAGAACTTACCGAAGATGACCCTTAATAGAAAACTTTAACGTACTAAAATAAGAATAAAGGATCTCATACCAAAAGGTCATTTTCATTCTTATGGATCTTTTAAACATTTTTCTTCAAAGTTTCAAGGCTTATGTCATGTATTTAGCTTAAATATTTTCCTATTTAGCCTAAATATATTCTTGTAATAACTTGTTTAATTTATTTATTTACTTGTCTCCTTCTTTGTTTGTATATTTTTGTACCAATTTTTCTTTTATTCTTATTTTTAACCTTGCTCTATAGCTATTGTAATGTTGTTTATTACTTTATATATTTATATATTTATATATTTATATGTATTTTTTATTATTATTATTATCATCATCATCTTTTATATCTAGTTTTTATTTTAATTTTTAATAATTACTACTTTATTATTTTATGTGGGTCTATTGGAAACAACCTCTGTACCGATTAAGAGTAAGATTGCATACTTCTAGACCTCCCTAGGCTTCAAGATTAGTGGGACTTTCATTGGGTTGTTATTGTTGTATAAATAAGAAAAAATAGTCATGATAAGCTAAATAGCACCATTCACAGATTAGAGAGAAAGGAGGCCTTTAAACCCTTTGAAGTCGTGATAGCAACATAAAAGTCAATAACTCCAACTAATACCATTGCTAAATCTCCTTGCTTTACTTTTACCTATTCATCCGTTAGCTTGGTAAAGTATGATTAAGCATCTTCTTCTTCCAATGGAAAACTATAAAATAACCTACCAATCAAAGATTATCTAAACCTCTTCACACCCCTTTTTCTGAAGCTAGGGAAAGTATCAACAAACTTTTGCCATTAAATAACCCCTCTTAACAAAAACAATAGTCTCGCTAGAATCATTTTGTAGAAGAAATCACATCTTCATTTAAACAACATTTCTCTACTTAAAGGCAAAAAATGAAAATTCTTCGTCATTCTACTTATTTGTGAATAGTAGAAACAAACATGTCCACACCACATTATGTTGCTACCACATACTTTAGAAAACAATTAAAAAGACATATGTAAGCTAAACATCAAGAAGATGCAAAGAAATATGACCGGTCCTTTTGGAAGGATGTAAACCTATCCCATAATGGAGAACATGGAGAGTTTCATAACTTTCATTTATCCTAATGACATAAACATGGAGAGTTTTATAACTTCAACACAACTGCGTCTCTAAGTCATATATCTCACTATTTCCTTTAATATGAATTAATAGCCTCTAATAAGACCATAAATGTTAATTGTGGATCTAAACATTTCCTTTGTGACTTGCATACAACCTTATATTTGGTCATGACTCAGACTTTGTTAATTGTTTTTCTTGACTTTTCTTGGATATGAGCATGGACTAGAACATATTCGTCTAAGAAAATTTCTTCATGTTTTTCTTACAATAATGACCAATGTCTCCTTCCATCCATAATGATTGTTTTGCTAAAGTAAATGGTCAAAACAACCCTTAATTTTTAGACCTTTTGACTCTTAATACTTATTAAATTGAATTATTATTATTTCTTTTGGTTGCGGTGATTGAAGCCAAATTCTAGACTAATAAATAGAGAAGATGCAAGGTTTAGCGATATTTTTGTTTTCAGACTTTCATCTTAATTCTTTTTGTTTTCGTCTTTCTTCTTTGACTCATTTTTCCTAGTCTATGAATGTTTTTCAACGATGATGAGTTTACTGGGTTTTGATTAAGTGTTTTGGTTAAGAAACAGTGGGCTTATTGGAGAAGAATTCGGGGTTATATTTATGGATTGTAGGATGTCTAGTTTACTAGATTATGGAAGGTGGAGCTTGAGCTTGGATCCTTTCAATCTTTCCTTATTCATCCCAAAAGAGAAAAAAGAAAGAACGATAGATTATGGTGTTATCTTCTACAAGACTTAATTACTATGTATAAATTTATATATGGTGTTTGGGTTAGGAATTAAGAAAACGTTTTATTGTTGAGGCCCTTACCATAACTCAAAGAAGCTCTTTCAAACTTGAGAGGAAAGCAACAAAACCTGGTAAGAAGAAAAAGTAGTTCCAAAGATAAAAGTTTGGTGGAAATGGAGTGTACATGTATAGGAGTAATAATATGTATAATCGTTCTTATTGTTTCTGCTTATGTGGTTTTTGCTGTTGTCAAATAAATATTTCTTTTTCTTTAAAGAAATGAAGAAAAAAATTGAGCAATTAAGTCAGCTATTAGCATACTATAACAGATTGATCTTTTATTATACAATTGTTTTATTGATATATGGACATTGGAGACTCCTATGGGTGAGGGGAAGTGGGGAACAATCATGTTTAGGCCTCACCAACAAAAAGCTTATATAGTTATACATATTAGTTAATATTTTAGTTCAAATAACATCTCCCTAGTTACTAGTTACAAGATTTCTAGAGAGGTGCTTGTTTAATTAGGAATTTTTGCAATATTTTCTGCTTTTTCAATCCTACATAGCTTAGGTAAAATGGGTCAATTTTGTTCTTTTGTTTTGTACTCATTGCAAAAATTGCAAGTGTTCAGATGTGTTTGTGTCTATCTCTATCTCTTCTCTCTCTCTCTCTCAATATAAGAGGTGTAACAATGTATGTATGTAAGATGGTGTGTATTAGGTAATGGCAATCATACTACAAGTCATTAAGCCTGGCATCTATTATTCATTTTAGCTTTTCTTTTTGTTTTTGGCTCCACATCATATCATGTTCAAAACACTTCTACAAATAAGTCTTATGTTTTCCTTTTCTCCTTTTCCTTCATCTACTAGGTAAAAGATTCCCCCTTTTGGCTTATCTGAATTTGTTTTCTCACTAATAAAACTATAAAAACCTAGATAAAATTTCCAAAAATTTTGTTTCCATTCCATTTTATGTTTTGTGCATAAACAATTTTCCATAAAATGTCAATTTCTATTTCTAAGATGGAGTCCCTTTTTTCTTTTTTTCCTAAATTACTAATATTTTATCCAGAGTTAGCTTAAATAAATAAATAACAATTACAAGAATTTTCGAGTAAAGCTAAACATCAATTAAATACAACAATATTTTATCGACGTGGGTTGTCAAATAAATAATTATCACTCACTTCAGAGAGTTTTCCTTTAAATGGAGAGACATGGTCGATGGTACTGAGCTATTTATTTTTATAGTTTACTAAGGGAAAGACCCTTAAATGTGGGGGTTGTCTTTATCTAGGTTATTGGGTCCATCAATTTCCTAAACTCAATATATAATTACTTCCATAATATATATATAATTATGGAAGTAATTATGGAAGTAATTCATAATCGTTACCATGTCTTGTTTTGAAGCGTGTGATAGATGCTAATAGCTCAACATTTACATGGTCAAATGTTTTTTAGTTTTTCTTAAACGAACATACAACACAATCATGCAAGTGATCATCTTTTCAAATATTTTCAAATTAGTATGTTGATTTCCTAGAATGGTTGTTTTATGTATTTTTACCTGTGTCAAATTGGGATTGGAAGATAATTATCAAATGTGTTAATTAATGAAACCAAGGCATCCATTTTTCTTTTCAACGGTCTATAGTATGTAAAAGCTTTTCATTCACTTGTAAGTCATTGTTCTTTTTAAACTTTCCTATTACCATATTTTAACATGAATTTTTTTAACTACACTAGTTTTTCAAATTAAATGTATTTAGTAGGACAAGTATTTTCAATATATATTGCTTTTTTTAGAATGTCCAAATCTTATAGTTTTGTAGAAAACTTATAAATTATTTTCTCACACTTTTAGGTTGAAATTATACTGGAAAATATGGATTTATCAAAAAAAGATTCGATGAACTTAATATCCTCTACTCGTGGTAATTTTAATCTACCATGGAATTATTTTTCTTCTATCCAAATATCTATGGAAATATTCAATATAATTGTATATTTTGTGATAGAATGTTTAAAGGAAGAGAAATTTATAGAATGAAAGAACATGTTGCTAGCGTTAATAGTAATATTACTTCTTGTAAAAAAGTACCATTTAATGTATGTGAGAGGATTAGAAATTATTTGCAATAACTAGTAAAAATGAAAACAGGAAACAAAGAGGCTTATAATGTTTCTTTCGGAGGTGATGAAGCATAACAAGTATCAAATAAAGGAAAAAGGAAAGATGTTATTAATATAAATTCTTATTTTTCCTTCAAAAACTATTCCTAGTTCTTAACCTAGTTTAAAAAGTGTTTTGGTTGATAAGGATATTGTTTTGCAATGTAAACGAGATTAGGCTAGATGGTTATAGCATTCATATATTCCTTCAAATAATTTAAATTCACCTATTTTCAAGAAGAAATAGATGTTACAATAACGATAGATTCAAGACTTAAGGAACTTTCTTATTATAAGATTCATGTACCATTGCTTTAAGATTTTTTTTTAAAAAAGGAATATCAGTTGATTATCGATAGATATAAATTTATTTAGGAAACAACAAGATGCATGATTGTGGTAGATGGGTAGATTAATCAAAGATAAAGAACCTTGATTAATTTCTTAGTTGATTGTCATATTGGAACAACTTTTATCAAGTTTATTGATGCTTCTAATATGGTGAAAAAAATGCCCATGCTTTATCTGAATTATTTTCTAAAAATATCAAGTGAGTTGAACTAAAGAATGTTTTGCATTTCGTTACAAATAAGGTAGCTAATTATGTATTAGCTGGGGACTTGTGACAGTCTAATTATGAGCATATTTATTAGTCTCTATGATTATTGTATAAATATCATTTTAAAAGATATTAGTTACATGGATCATATTTCTAATGTTGCTTCACGTGTATCTAAGATCACAATTTTTATATATAATCATATTACATTTTTATCTTGGTTAAGAAAGCAAGAATATTGGGTTGAGATTGTGTGTCTTATTGCTATTAGGTTGGCAACTAAATGTGTTACTTTTAAACTTTAGTGACAAGTAAATATTTATCAAGTCATAAGTTATTAAACAGTGTGAAAGGAAAAGAAGTTTGTGTTATTATTCTATATAGTAAAATTTGGGATACCTATTTGATTATTTTGAAAATTATGGCTCCATATTTAAGGTTGTCAAGGATTATTAACTCGTATAAGAAGCTATCTTTAGGCTATATATATGATCTTATGTATAAGGTTTGCATAATAATTATAATTCTTTTTAAGAAAAAGAGAAATTATACAAGACTATATAAATATTCTTAACTGGCGATGAGATAAGCGTCTTACTCAAAGAATCCACCTAGCAATTTATTTTTTTTAATCCTTACTGCTTATATAGTGGAGACAAATGTACAACTGATATTATGGGTCTCTTTGATGTAATTGGATATAAAGGTAGTTTCTTTGTTGAAGAGCAATTAAAAGTGACAAATAAAATTAAATTATATCGTGAAGGTTTAGGGAAATCTGCTAGAACATCTGTAAAACGAGAACATACGATGAAAAAATATAGCTATGTAAGTTTTCATACTTTTAGTTCATCCTTTAGTTATTAATAATATGTATTTTTATTTCTCATAATTCCTAATTAAATATAAATGAGTAATGAAGATTATTTGGTAAAATTACTTCAACATTAAAAAACTCACTATTAAATTACTCATATTTAACATTATAACGTATTACAAATTTATAATAGAAAACAATTTCATATATTACTAATTTGTAATTTATTTAAATGCGAAAATGATGCAAATATTTTGAATGAAGCGTAATTTATGTCTTTATATAATATTGGAGAATCTAAAACTTTTTACAATAATGAAACACATCCTCCTTCAAATTGTTATTCTAAATTTTGTATTTGATTCAATTTTAGACCATGACAATGAAACTTGTTCATAAGAAGCAGTTTGTATGTATATATATAAAAGGGCAAGAGATTAATACTCTTAGTTCGTTAAAATACTTTTAAATATTTAAAATTATTGAAAATAACTCTTTTTAAATATGATTTATTTAAAACTACAATAAAATATACATAATATAATCAAATATTGTCAATATATCAACCGTACTTAATTTTTCAACTCAACCCAAATTGATAATATATTATAATTATCTTAATCTATTAGTTAGTTTAATTGGATTAATTTAAATTTAAAAATTAAATTGAGT
>JAOTBA010000005.1:15223669-15240800 GCA_025629845.1 Erythroxylum squamatum | reverse complement strand
CTCTTTGGATATAAGAGACCCTTAACATACTACAGGTTTAAGGACATGAATAGAAACCGCCAAAATGCAATTAAGACGAACTGGATCATGCACGAATATAGCCTTGAATCAAGGATAACGGTTTGTCAACTTCCACTCCTAAAATATGATTTACATGGCGCTGCTAGCTTCCGCGTTAGTTCACTGCAGTTGAAACGTAACCAAGTTTTTATGATCAATATTTATATACATTACTTGTGTATATTGTGTACGACAGCAATGGAGGCTCTGCAGGATCAAATATAAGGGAAACAGAAATTTTCAAGAGAAAGAAGAGATAGAGAATATGAGGCAAAACTGTCCGTTTACAGACAATAGCAATGCTATGATTCGAAATGAGGTGGTCAGTGCAGTAGCTGAGCAGCTTGAATACCCTTTAACCCTAGCAAACTTTGCAGTGTCAGCAAGTAATAATGCAATCCATTCACCTCATCTCGAGTGCTGGAACATGGACCAACAGCTACCACAACATTCATTCGGTGATCCATCTCGACAAGTACCAGTGCCATTCTTAGGCAACAATGCTAGTAGCTCTGTGGTGGAACAGTAAGAACACTACTTAGAATTCACGGAGCCACCCTTCCCAAGTCCTTGGTCTTGGCAGAACTAGTCCGTCTTTATTGTTCAAAGGCAAGATCTCACGGCATTATCTTGAGAACTACTAGCACTTTCTTGAAATTAATGTTCATCCTTTTGCTAATAATGATATGATGATGAGACTCTCCTCAAAAACGGTATTCTTTATTGTTAGCTAGTTGGCAGTATTATATACCTCAATGTCTCCCGTTCTTATATCACATATTGTTCATGTTGTCTGTCAATAAATGTCAACACTCTGTACCGATCACTTCTCTGCTATTCTTTCATATCATTCATTACATCAAACATACTCTCTTTATGGTCTTCACTTCTGTTATTCTTCTCCACTAGAGTAACAAGCATATTTTGATGTTGTCTGGGCTATAGATCTAACTGAATGCCGCTACATACTAATAATTGATTCTTCCTTAACATAACTCCCATTTCATAGCGCAATAGGAAACAAATAATTATCTCTCACTTTAGTATAAAAGTAGAATATCAAGCTCTTGGAGACAACCTCTAAACCCTTTGGTCATGTTAGTTGCTTCAAGATATAGGCGTTTCCTTTACTTCTGCAACTCATTTTCTTTGAAATTATAGTGCCGTACAAATTGCTAAGAATGATATCTTCCTTGAGATTGATTTTCATTTTGTCTGACATTGTGTTTTTCAAGATAAGGTACTATTCTAACTTTTCCCTACTTCATGATATTCTCAAATTGCTAATATTCTTATCAAATTACATCTACAGGGATTTTAAGAATTTGTTTTCAAACTCAAGATATCCAACTCCTTACTACCTTGAATTTACGAACAGATGCTAACGTAAGTAACATATGAAACATTATGTAAATATATAACTGAAGCATATAATCAATCGTAACATATGTTTAAGGATATAATTTCTCTTGATCATATTGACAATCAAAACTTCTCTTTTTAGAAAGTATTTCTACCACCCCGTATCAATAACTTCAAAATTTATGGAAGAGCTGCGAAGCTCAAAATTTGAACAAAGCTCTTTGGAGAGCCCTCCACCACTAACTTCTAAAAATCATGTAAACTAATTTTTAGATGGTCCTTTGAATTCTAAAAGACAACTTAGGGTTCAGAATTTAGATACGGGGGGGCCATCTTGACTTGCTGGAGTAGGCTTTCCTATAATATATACAGATGCCCTTGTAATGCCATCCAAAACAACATTATTGATAAGTTGATTTATGTTACTTGAAACTTGACCCGCTGAAAAATCGGAAACTAAAAAGAAGAAGCTGTTTCGTCCACGGTTTTACGTGTATGGCAGATAGATGGGGCACAAATCCCTACCGCTTTACCTGATATTGAATTCATCTGTAGGTTGAAATATATACTATGTAAGGATCATGTTATCTTTGGGGCTTCTGCGTGGCTCGACTAGTTCTCATCACCGCATTGTTTTCTCTCAATCTGATGCTAACTGCTAGCATATTGAGAGGAGAAATTTAATGCCAAAGAATCCATGTATGGAAAATTAATAATCACGGAATAAAATATAAAGCGAAGAAAAAAATATCTAAACATTTTCAACGAATCATTTACTACTCATAAATTTCATTATTTTATCTAACATTAAAAGAGCGGGCAAAGCTGACTTATACGCAAAACTTCCCTAGTTATCCGTGGAAGAGATGACAGGAAACTTTGCTAGTCTTGAGTGATTTCTTCATCAGCGACAAATTCCATTGAAACTGGAAGTAAATAATTTGAACCATCTGTCCAGCTTTTGTCAAATCGGTCTAACTGATCTGTCACTGTACAGAACTACAGATTTTTACAAGGTTTCAATTTTTGTAACATTTAGAACTCTATTTCATATCAATTTCTGTAACATTTAGAATCTATTTCATATCAATTTCTGCAATCTTTAGAACTCTATTTCATATCAAATTCTGGTAGTGATAAGTTTTGTAACATTTAGAGCTCTATTTCATATAAAATTTTATAACATTTAGAACTCTATTTCATATCAATTACTGTACAGTTAGAACTCTATTTCATATCAATTTTTGTAATATTTAGAACTCTATTTCATATCAATTTCTGGTAGTGATAAGTTTTGTAACAGTTAAAACTCTATTTCATATCAATTTTTGTAACATTTAGAACTTCATTTCATATCAATTTCTGTAACTCTATTTCATATCAATATCTGTAATATTTAGAACTCTATTTCATATTAATTTCTAGTTTTGATAGTTGAGTTATATATACTCTTTCAACTATTCAATTTGTTGATCTAAAGCACAAAAATTGAAAAGTAGCAATATTTCAATTAGGCTATTTAAAGTGGAGCAATTGGTGGAGCAAAGTTTAATAAGTGACTAACATCTGTTGGTCTTTTGTGTATCCATTCTGCTGCTGTTTATCTTCTTTATTACAATTGAATTGATAATGAAAATTATTTAAGTTATATATTTTTTTCCTGACAATAATATGCCCAATTATTTTTAATACTTTTTAGGTTAAATCATAATAGAGAATATGGAACCATCCTCTACTCGTGGTAAGTCCGATCCAGCATGGAATTATTTTTCTTCTTCTCAAGTATCTGATGGAAATATCCATTATAACTGTATATTTTGCGGTAAAATATTTAAAGGGGAGGAATTTTTAGAATGAAAGAACATCTTGCTGGTGTTAAGGGTAATATTGCTTCTTGTAAAAAAGTACCACTTGATGTACATGATATGATTGAAAAATATTTGCAGCAACAAGTAAAAAAGAAAAAGAAAAATAAAGAGGCTCATGATATATCTTTTGGAGATGATGAAACACCACAAGCATTAGATAAAGGAAAAAGAAAAGCTACTATTGACATAGATTCATATTTTTCTCCAAGAACTACTCCTGGTTCTCAACCTAGTCTAAAAAGTTTGATGGTTGATAAGGATGTTGTTTTGAGATGTAAAAGAGCATGGGCTAGATGGTTCTATCATTCATGTATTCCTTTAAATGCTTTAAATTCACTATATTTTCAAGAAGCAATCGATGCTACAACAGCAATAGGTCCAGGATTTAAGGTACCATCTTATTATGAGTTGCATATGCTTTTGCTTCAAGATTTAAAAAGAGGATGTCAGCTAATTGTGGATACATACAAATCTAGTTGGGAATCAACAGGATGCACTATTATGGCAGATGGGTGCACTGATCAAAGACAAAGGACCTTATTAATTTCTTAGTTTATTGTAATATTGGAACAACTTTTATCAAGTCTGTTGATGCTTCTGACATGGTAAAAAGTGTTATTGCTTTATCTGAATTATTCTTTGAAATTGTCGAGTGGGTTAGATCAAAGAATGTTGTGCATTTTGTTACAGATAATGCAGCTAATTATATATCAGCTGGGTACTTATTACAATCAAAGTATGGGCATAATTATTAGTTTCCGTGCACTGTTCATTGTATAAATATTATTTAAAAGATATTGGTGGTATGGGCCATATTTCTAGTCTTGCTTCACGCGCATCTAAGATCACAATTTTTGTGTATAATCATGTCACATTTTGTCTTGGTTAAGAAAACAAGGAAGATTGGGTTAAGATCGTTCGTCCCACCGCTACCAAGTTTGCAACTACATTTATTACTTTGAAAAGTGTTTATGAATATAAGCAACTACATCAAAATTTAGTTACACGTAAATACTTTTCAGGTTGTAAATTATCAAAGAGTGAAAAAGGAAAAGAAGTTTGTGCTATTATTTTAGATAATAAAGTTTGGGATGCTTGCTTGATCATTGTGAAGATTGTGGCTCCGCTTATAAGGCTGTTGAGGATTGTTGATTCAGATGAGAAGCCATCTCTGGGATATCTATATATGATGGTATGTATAGAGCTCACAAAACAATTATAAATATTTTTAAAGGGAAGGAGAAATTGTACAAGCCTTACATAGATATTATTGATCGACGATGGGATAAGCATCTTACTCAAAGGATCTACTTAGCAGCTTATTTTCTCAATCCTTATTGCTTATATAGTGGAGAAGAACGTACAATTAATATTATGGGCGGTTTGTTTGATGTGATTGAATGCACAGATATTTTCTCTATTGAAGAGCAATCACAAGCGATAAATGAAATTAAATTATATCGTGAAGGTTTAAAGAGTTTTGCTAGATCATCAACAAAGAGAGAACTTATGTTGAAAAAAATGCAGCCAGGTAAATTTTATACTTTTAATTTATTATTTACTTATTAATCATATATATTTTTATCACAACTATTAATTTAAAATACAGATGAGTGGTAGAGATTATTCGGTGATAGTGCTCCAATATTGAGAAAACTCGCTATTAGGTTACTCAGTCAAACAACTTCTACATCAGGTTGTGAACGTAATTAGAGTATTTTTGAATATATTTATACAAAGAAACAAAATCGTTTGGAATATCAAAGACTTAATGATCTTGTTTACGTTACTTATAATCTGAGAATGAAGAACATGTATTTTACTATTTTATAATTTTGTTTTTATTTCAATAATTTTATTTTTATTATTGATTTTATAATTTCTCTATTATGTATTCAAATCGTTTAGTAAGAAAAGAACATATGATCCAGTTGATATTGATTGTATTGAACATACTGATTTTTGGATCCAATAAGAAAAACTATCGCCTGATCTTGATTATAATGAACTTGAAAAGTCAATTTATGAAAAAAAAAATACATTTGTCACAACGAATGAATTACGAATAATTTCATACATTACTAATTTGTAATTTATTTTAATGCAGTAGAAGAAGATAATGCAAACACTTTAGATGAAATCGTAGTTTATGAATCTTTAAATAGCGTTGAAGAATTTGGAGTTTTTGACGATGATGAGATACAATCTCCTTCAGAAATACAATTTTGATTTTTTTATTATTTTAATATATATATAAGACTCATATTTATTTATTATTAATTCATTATATAATAGTAGACATTGATGTATTTCTATTTCAATAAAATATTTTATTTTTACTTATTTATATAAGTTTTACTTCTTATTTATTATATGCCGGTTTTATAGCAATTTATTACCGGTTGAATCTCTAAACCTTAAACCTTTCTTTCGACCGGTCCGATTTTTAAAACATTGATTTTAGTTTAAATTATTAAATTTATTATATATTAATAAATATTGATATATTCTCTTTATTTCAATAAAATATTTTAAATTTATATCAATTATCATTTATTTTTATAATTTTAACTTCTTATTTATTGTATACCAATTTTATACCCACCTAATATCAATTAAATCTTTAAACCTTAAACTTTTCTTTTAACGGATTTGATATTAAATATCCAATCCAATTTTCAAAACATTAGACTTGCATCAAACTGAGAATATTTTCCTTAATTGTGAACTCCAGGAAGGTAAATCTACGAAAATAAAGGTGAAAATGTGTAAATCTAGTCTTTTCCATTTCCTTCACATAAGAAGAAGAGCTTTTGATTTTCTTCCCATAAAGGGTGGCAAAACTTACAATTCAAAATATTTACTTGCATAAAAATCTACATTATTATCGAGTGACATAAACAATACCAAAATAAGTCTTAAATAGAGATCGAAAATGAGAACACGAAATATTCATCACACATCTGATGAAAACAATCATTTTAGAAGCTCTAGCAAAATACTGTTTAAGCTTGCGATATCTGGAATGATTTTATGCTATTACCAAAAAAATAATCTACTTTAGAAACTTCATATCCTCCTTAATTTCATCAATAATTTACATGGTAATCGCAACGAGCTAGATCATCCTTGCTCAATTACATACATCCATCTTGAAGGTGTATGAAAGCACATTTTCCATATTTCACATCACAATCAAGGGTCTACTCTGTTAAAGTCAGCTCTGAACATGTATAGCCTCTGCTTCCGTACCAATGATTTCCCATGATGCTCTGCCATGCTTTTACTCGTCAAGCAGGTTTCACGATTTGATGCTATAAAGAAGTTCACTACAAGATCACGGCTCCAACAATTTACCCACTGCAACTCCTTTTCCCTGAAGACTTCACGTTGTTTTAATATAATCGGTCATTAAGTACAAATATAATTTAATCAGGAAATAATATTAAACATAATTCTAATGCAAAATGATTACTATGAGCACAGTACTATAGAAGTGTGACATGTTCACCAAAGGTTATTCATTTATTCTAAATTATGTCCTGACATTAAAATCATCAAACTATCAGAACTCGCAAATTGGGTGAAGGAAAGTCGTGGCTAATATTTCAGCACATAACATCCTGACATGTGAACTAAAGGGTAATATCCATCTACTATGAATCCTTTAAATTGCGTAGCTTTTTAGAATCTTTTGATTCCAGATGTTGGAAGCAGGACCATCCTGATGCCATTGATATTCATCAAAAGTAGATTAGCAATCCACAAATCTGTCTTCCATAATTCAAAAAACACATCTCAACTATAATTGGATTCTTATAAACCCTAGAAGCTTGCAATTTCAAATTTGCTCAAAACATTTTTTCTGTTAAATGGTCATTAAGATGCATAACAAATAAATCTAAAACGACGTGGGATCAATACTTACAATGGATTTCTTTGACCCTGTTTCATTGAGATTATATTGCATTGAACCATCTCTGTAAATAATTTTTGCCCCACATCCCGGTGCATCCACAAACCCAACAGCCTCATCATCAACCAAAACTGCACTAATATTCTTGGACTCTGACATGTTCTCTGGAATCTGTCCACCAGAGGAAAGATGAAGAAAAGTAAGCAGGAAAATCCTCCAGTTGCAGGTTCGATGCCATCACTTATTATGTATGCATATTGGTTTCCTAGGGACCATGACGATTTCGGCGGGAAGCTTGCATGAATAACAACAGTATCTCAAGATTATTTATTAGGAGGGCTAATAACTTGTTCTATTAATCCATTAAATATGAAATATATCACAATTACAGTAAAACCAGTGTCCCCATGCATGCATTTAAGCCTTAAATAAATTAGCAAGACATCTAGAATAAAAAGGCAGTAAAGGAGCAAAGTGAAATTTATATGCTTTTAATTCCTTTCACAAACAGACAAACATAATGTGTCACAATATATACCTCAAACATTGCCTCTGTAAGAATGCTTTCTAATATGGATCTTAAACCTCTGGCACCCGTGTTCTTTGCCATTGCTTTTCTTGCAATCAGTCTTAGTGCATTCTCTGTAAAATGTAATTTGACCTGAAGTATCACAGAGGTCTCAATACCACATAAAGGAGTGCAACACAAGCATTGACAGGTGGAAACAAAAGGAAGAAGAAAACATAAAGCTCCTCTTGAAAATAAGAGGGAAAGTCTTACATTATTCATGTTGAACATCTTCTTGTACTGTTTACCAAGAGCATTTTTTGGCTCCATTAGAACCTGTTGTACAATAATCATCATAATGTATCTGCCTTGCTGTCATCAAGAATGGCTTAATGACAGAAGTTTGAAAGCTAATAATGAAATTTCAAGTTTTTTCTGACTGTAAAGCAAGTATAAACCAATAGGCATTATCCAAAAGTGTAGTCATTAACACTACTTCTGCAAGTTCTGAAAAAACTTCAGGTGCTTACACCTGCTGGTTATATTAGTTCAACATCTGGATGACCACATCATTGCTCAAGAAATGATAGCAGCAATGATCCAAAAGACGAGGAATGTTGTATGAAAATAAAGAAAATACCCCTTCTTCCATCCTGTTTTGAACAATCCAGAAAAGAAAAATAAAGGAACATGTCACAAACCTGAACAAGTTGATCCTCATTCAAAGCTGATAAACTGACCAAGACAGGGACTCGTCCAACAAATTCAGGAATAAGGCCATATGCAACTAAGTCACCACTCTCCACCTGTATGTGTATATATACAATAAACTATTATTTACAGATCAGGTGCTTGCATCAAAAGCAATCATCAACACTGTAATTACCACATTGGACTGATCTGACTGGTAAAACTGGTCAACCAAAAGGTCCAGTAACCATTCAAAGCCAACCAGCAGAAAACCAACAGGTGGACCATTCCGTTGAATTAGGAACCATGTACAACAGACCAATTTAACAGTGAAAACTCTATTTTTCAAATTTTAATTCAATCCCAGTTTTTATCAAGATCATATTATATCCCACTAAGTTCACAACAGTATCCTTAATAACAATTTTAACTTTTGAAAGGTTATCCGAATGCTTCTAACTTATTCAAGAGCATTATATGCTTTTTTATTATTTTCAATTAAAGTTTCAATCTTACTTTTTAACATATTTTGTTCAGCAATTAATACAAAATTCTTCATCAGTTAATGTAAATTTTCTGTTTTATGCGCAAACATTTACATATTAGTATTTGCATAACTAATGAAGAATACAACAAAGAAATAAAGTTCTAACTCAAGTTAAATACATCAAGACCCATTGTGTGATTATTGCTCTTCATAAACATTATTTCTCAAAAGCATGATTGCCTAGCTGTAAATATTACTCAGGACTAGGTCTACTTTTCTCATAACACAGTTCCATTATGAAATTAAAAAGTAAATCTATTTTCATATATTTTGTTAGCAATTAAAATTTACTCCAATAAATTCTCATCAACATGACTGCCTAGCTGTAAAAATTACTTTGTGCTATGGGTCATACTTCTTAGTATAATCGAATGAACTAACAAAAATGTATTGTCTTACTAATCACAAAGCCACAGAAAAATCAGGACACAAAATAAAGATATCCATTAAAAACACCAATAGCATAAGGCTCCGTTCATTTTGCCCTTTTCGTTTCTTCATGCATACAAGTTTTGTGCTTACAGATTCCAATAATGATGATGCCACCACAGCATCTGTCACTCTTTCAGTCCTCATGTTTACTCGAACTGGAGCTCCAAAGCCAATGGAAGCATCTTGTTGCCTTGTAAAAGAGGGAATGAGAACAGGAAACAACAAAATCCGACAGGCGATACTACTAATAACTACTAAGGGAAAGAGAGGCTTTTTACCTTTCTGAAATGACCTTTTCCAAGTTGACAAATGCACCACCACAAATGAAAAGTATATCTTTTGTATCAATCTACAACCATAAAAGAAGGTTATGAGGCATAACAAAGAGATAGAGAGATGGAATTTTCATATTTCAGGCCATTTAAACATAATTTATGGCCGCCAAGTATACAAAAGAGAGTTAAAAAAGATGCACCTATCTCGGAGAACCAATTTGGGTTCATATCACAAAGGTCCACGACAAAAAACTTAACATCTCCTTAGAAGATTAATGGAATATTACAAACAAAAACAGCATAATCTACATATAATTTTTATTGATTTAGAGAATGCGCATGATAGGGTATCTAAGGAAATCATGAGGAGGTGTTTAGAAGTTAAGAAAGTTCTTATGACCTCTATACGGATTATTAAATATATGTATTATCACCTATATACGGATTATTAAATATATGTATAAAGGTATAAAGACTAGAACACGGACAACAAGAATAGATACAGAGAATTTTTCTATTGACATAGGGCTACACCAAGGCTCCTCACTAAGCTTTTTATTTGCAGTAGTAATGGATGAGCTCATCAAGAACATCTAAAGGGTTGTGCCTTAGTTTATGTTATTTACTAATGACATTGTTTTGTGGATTAGATAAGAAAGACCTTTAAATTGAGCAGGAATAAAATTGAATATTTAGTGTAACTTTTCAGACCATAGGGTGACTTACAATGTAGACATAAAGATTGGTTCAGAAGTTATACCACAAAAAGAGCATTTTAAGTATCTAAAATTTATCATCCAAAGAAATGGAGAGATCGATGAAGATATAGTTTACCGTATTAAATCAGGGTGGCCTAAAGGAATAAGTGCTTCAGAAATTCTATATGACAAAAACATACTGCTCAACCTCAAAAATAAATTTTATCATTTAGCGATTAGGCCGACCATACTCTATAGGATAGAATGTTGGCCTAGCAAACAGGTGCATAGTCACAAGTTAATGTTAGCGAAGATATATTTGATGAGCATCCTTACTAGAAGAGATAAGGTCATAGATACAATAGTAAGAGACAAATTAAAGGTTACTAACATTAATGAAAAATTAGGAAAGGCAAAGCTTAGATGGTTCTAACATATTAATAGAAGATACCCTGATGCTTCAGTAATAAGATGCGAGATGATTGTATTTAAAGACTATACGAAAAAAAAAAAGAATTCCAAACAAGAATTGGGAGATGGTAATAAAAAATGATATGATTTTACTAAAACTTACCGAAGATAATAAAAAACTTTGACATACTAGAATAAGAATAAAGGATCTCATACAAAAAGGTCATTTTCATTCTTATGGATCTTTTAAACATTTTTCTTCAAATTTTCAAGGCTTATGCCATGTATTTAGCTTAAATATTTTCCTATTTAGCCTAAATATATTCTTGTAATAACTTTTTTAATTTATTTATTTACTTGTCTCCTTCTTTGTTTGTATATTTATTTACCAATTTTATCTTTTGATTCTTATTTTTAACCTTGCTCTATATCTATTGTGATATTGATATTACTTTACATATATATATATATATATTATGTGGCTCTATAAGAAACAACTTCTCTACCAATTAAGAGTAAGGTTGCATAATTCTGGACCTCCCTAGGCTTCAAGATCAGCAGGACTTTCATTGGCTGTTATTCTTGTATAAAGAAGAAAAAAAAGTCATGATAAGCTAAATAGCACCATTCACAGATTGAGGAGAAAGGAGGCCTTTAAACCCTTTGAAGTCGTGATAGCAACATATAAGCCAATAACTCGAACTAATACCCTTGCTAAATCTCCTTGCTTTACCTTTACCTATTCATCCTTTAGCTTGGTAAAGTAAGATTAAGCATCTTCTTCTTCCAATGGAAAACTAGAAAATAGCCTACCAGTCAAAAATTATCTAAACCTCTTCACAGCCCTTTTTTTGAAGCTAGGGAAAGTATCAACAAACTTTTGACATTAAATAACCCCTCTCAACAAAAACAACAGTCTCGCTAGAATAATTTTGTAGAAGAGATCACATCTTCATTTAAACAACATTTCTCTACTTTGGAACGGCAAAAAATAAAAAGGCTTCATCATTCTACTTATTTGTGAATAGTAGAAAAAAACATGTCCACACCACATTATGTTGCTGCCGCATACTTTAGAAAACAATTAAAAGATATATGCAAGCTAAACATCAAGAAGATGCGAAGAAAAATGACCAGTCCTTTTGGAAGGATGTCAACCCATCCCATAATGAAGAACATGGAGAGTTTCATAACTTTCATTTATCCTAATGACATAAAACATGGGAAGTTAAAGTTCTAATTGACTTTGCAACTCTTTAGTTACCATCATGAAGAGTACAAGAGTCTACAGTCCCAACTATTAAAGGATATATAAAACAAAGTTAGGACTCCATTGAATCGAGTGTGAGGGTATACTGAAAATATGTACATTAAAATATAGTAAACCTGAATCATGTCACCACGAGCATGCTTCCGAGGTCCTTTATCAGGAAGGGGAACATTAACTACCTGTATGATAGATAAAAGATCTTTTATAACTTAACACTTTCTGTAATCCCCATAAGATGCAATTATTTCCTAACTAGATCCAATTTGCATAACAACATTTTTCCGGTGCAAATTCAATGCTCAAAAGTAAAACTTTGTCCAATGCAACAATAACACAGAAAGACAATAACCATATGGAAAATCTTGGAAAGAACAGCTCTGAAAATTTTTAACAAAAGTTCCTTTTTCATTATAGTCAATATGCACAAGAAAAGAAAGTATTACTTTTTCCAAGTACATTAAAGCTGATCTTCAGTTCCACATCTTAAGATAGGATGGTGAGCACATTGAAAAGAATCAGAAAAAATGTAACAACACAAATTCTGCTGAGTTTACCCAACCGAAGAATTGAAATTCCCAAAATCAATTGAAGCGATCATAAAGTTGATGCACTGAAACACCATCTTTAATGGTCCATAACATAACCCAGTACTATAAAGTGTGCATCGTTAAGTAAACACTTTCAAATTGGTTTACTCACAGTTCCTTCCAACATCTTCAATAATGCCTGTTGAACGCCCTCCCCAGAAACATCTCTTCCAATGTTAGAGCTATCAGCCTGCAACAAAACTCAAAAACCATTTTCATCAAGTGTACAGTGTAGTACTGAAGGACTCAACGTATATGATAATGAGTTAGAATACCTTAACCTATATGATAATGAGTTGGAATACCTTCTTAGTTATTTTATCAACTTCATCAATGTAGACTATACCTCGTTGAGTTGCTTCCACATTGAAGTCAGCTGCCTAAATAACAAAAGAGGACAAAAGAAAAAGGAACCACATAAATTATGTCATGTGCCAGAACAATGAAGATACAAATATATGGAGACTAAAATCAAAACATAAAAATCAAACTATTGCAAGTCACAAAGATGAATAAGTTTAGTGTTTGACAAACAGGGGCGTCTAAGCCTATAACAATTTAGTAAAAGGCTGGTGCATAACTGTATTGGCACAGATGATAACTCTTATTGGCTAAGATATAACCCAAAATCTAGTTCAAATATCAGTGAAGCATGTTTAGTCAACTTCCTCAAACATATTTCTCTGATGCAAGACATAAATTTATAAACCACCTTCTTATGCCACCTTATAATGTTAGTTTGAACACCAATGAGCAACGACAAGACAACCCAAGCACTTCCAGCACAATAATTAAGATAGACCAATCACTCACCATCTATGAATTAGAGTATACTTATAGTTTTATTGATGCAAAAGAGTTTGAGTTTATAAAAGAAATAAAAAAGAGCACAAATCGTCAACCACAATCTTAATTTGGTGGGATGAAAAGTGGGAGTTGAGGTGATAACAAAGGACTGAAATTTACTTTATATAAGGTTTCCTTATTGGATAGAAAGTAGTAATAAATTAGATATATTATCTTATTTGTTTAGGACTTAAACTTATTTAACAATAATGAGTTTTAATTAAGCTAGGATTCAATTTTATTTTAGTTAGAAATATAGTCAAGAATTTTTCTACATATGTGTGTACTCAGCTCATCAATAATAAGATCTTGAATTTTTTTATACAATCTTGAGTTTTTAATTAAAAGGTGTGTGATACTTTCTTCTAGGAATGATTCTTATATTCTAAATGATTCCTTAGATATTTTAGTTGGGAATATAGTCAAGAATTTTTCTATATATGTATGTACTCAACTCTTCAATAATAAAATCCTGAATTTTTTTCTACAATCTTCAGTTTTTAATTAAAAGGTGTGATACTTTCCTCTAGGAGTGATTCTTAGATTCTAAATGATTCCTATTTCCCCACCCTTAATTGCTTGTTTACCTCACTAAAGTTCCAACGATCTTAACGTGAACTTCCAAAAAACCAAAACCTGAAAGTTCTAGCCTAAAGTTGTCTTTATTCCAAACTTGGAATTCCAGCAACCTAAAACCCAACCAACAACCAAATTTTATTTTATAAGTTCTTTGGGTTCTATCCACTAGTTTGATATATCTTCTATTTGTCCTAAATCAATTTGGTATCAAGGTTTTGGTTTAGAATGGTAGCACATAGTGGAAGGGTGTATAGAAGAATACTCTGCAACCAAGAGTGAGATGAAATACTTGCATGTATCAACTCTCACAAGAAAGCATATTCGACAACTTTTGGAGAGGCCAGACAGAGTTGAAATTCATTCCCTAAAAGTCAAAACTCCAATAAGAAATAATTTTGCCAATCAAAAACCTATACTTGATGCTAAACATAGGGAAGATTCCAACAAGCAAGATGAACGGACTATTATTAATCAACAACATGCAATCTAAGGAAAATTTTTTGTTGAAAAATCATATATTGATTTTGATTCCTCAAATCTAATAGGCATTGCCTTAGAGAAAATGTTTGTTCTAAGTGGTGAGACCGTTGTCACCTCTTCATCAACAGACCAATCAGAATCTTTAAGTTTACATGTAGAAGGTGCTCAGGTAATTGATGACATAGGAGAGTTTGAGAATGGAATCTAATCAAAGTATTAAAGTAGAAGAAGAGCATGAAGTGGATTCTTTCGCCAGCCCTAAAAAAGCTTTCAAGACTTGACAACAAGTTTAAACACTTAAATAACAAATCAAAACACAAGAAAATTTGGCTAAAACAACAAGATAAAAGGCTGAAATAAAAGGACAACAAGCTAAGATAACATAAAAGGGAGCTGAAAAGATTAACTCACAAGTTCTAAGGGTTCAGAGCTTGTTGGATCAAAACTTGATGATATCCTTGGTGTTCAGAAAACAACAATTGAGTTGATAAAGATTATGTAGTAGTGGGTGAGGAAAGAGAAGTAGATTTGAATGAAGATGCAAAATTAACACAACATATGAATACAAATAAGTTGTGAGTACGCTTGCAAAATATTCAGCATTGGTGGCAAGTTAATGCATTTGACTACAAGAAGAAATGGTACGTATGTTCTTGATGCTTGTGTGGTCAAGAAGCCATGTGGTTTTGTTATGAAAACATCTGCAAATACAATGGTCAAGACTTAAGGTGTTGTCCACATTGCTAAGCACTTCTTCAAAGAAGTTGGACATCTTCATAGATTACCTTTAACTATTGTCTCTAATCATGACGTGAAATTTATGAGTTACTTTTGGAGAACTTTATGGAACACAAAGAACAATGAGCTTCAAACTTCAAGTTCCTTCCATCCCCAAACTGAAGGACAAACAAAGGTGGTGAATAAAAGCTTAGGGGACCTATCAAGATGCTTGATAAGGGATGAAGAATTGGGACCTAATTCTTCCTATGGTAGAATTTGCATATAACAATTCTATAAATAGGTTAGCCAGTAAGAGTCCTTTTGAGATAGTTTCAAGAATTCAACTAAAAATGCCTATTGATTTGGTTCCTTTACCATAAACAACACAAGTTAGTGCTAAAGCTAAACGTTTTGCACAATACGTCACGGATATATTGATGATGTACAACAAAAGATAACAATTAACAACTTGACTTATACAGAACATGTTGATCAACATTATTGTTTGGTGGAATTCAATGATGAGGATATTGTGATGGTAAGGATTCATATCAATGTGTAGAATTTCGTACCGTTCCAGCCGGTACTGGCCGGAACGTTCCGTACCAGCCGAAAAACGGTACCGGAACGGGCTTAAAGGTTCCAGGTATGAATTCCGGTCGGTACTAATCCGGAATTTTCCAGGCCGTTCCGCAAAAAAAAAAAAAACCAAGGACCAATTTGCAATTAAAGAAATTTCAACCCTAATTTTATCTAATCTACCCGACTCTCCCTCTCTCATCGTCTTCTTCTCTCCTCGCCGACTCTCCCTCTCTCTTCGTCTCTCCCTTCCGCCGTCCCGACTCCCGCGTGTGGCGTCTCCGGCCTGCCTCGCCTCGCCTCCCCTCCGGCCTTCAACCCTCCATTGCACACCGTCTTCGCCTCACCAGTCACCGCACACCGCACGCCCGACTGCCTCCTCGCGCAGACCGCACACCGTCTTCTCTCCGTCTTCGTCCTCCTCGCGCTCACTGTCCGGCGTTCTCCACCGCACACCGTCTGGCTTCTCCTTCGTCCATTGGTGAAGACCGATTGATTTTTGAATTTTGTTGAATTTTTCATGGCATTTTGAAATTTATGATTGTTTTATTGTGTTGGTTGTTGGATTCTGGTGGATTTGAGGTGAAAAAATGGTATTATTGTGTTGGATTTGGGGGAAAGTTTGGTAGTGGCTTTCGTGGACAATGACAAATCCGAATGAATTTAGGCAAAAATTGGGAAGTGGATTTCGGTTGGATTGGAAATTGTTGGGGTTTGGAATTTGGATGTTGTCGAAATTGGGAGTTGTAATTTTTGTGATTTGTGGGTTATTAAATTAAAATGAAATTAGAAGTTTGAAATTGGATTTTGGAAATGGATCTTAGCAAATTAGATTTTGGAATTGGTAATTGGAAGTGGATTGGAAATTAAATTTGGAATTGGATTGAAAATTAAATTTGGAATTTGAATTGGATGTGGAATTGAATTTTTGAATTGGATTGGAAATAAAATTTGGAATTGGGATTGGAAATAAAATTTGGAATTTAGATTAGAATTGGAAGTGAATTAGAAATTAAAATTTGCAATTTGGAATTAAAAATTGGATTTGGAATTTGCAATTTGGAATTGGAAATTGGATTTGAAAGTGAATTAGAAATTAAAATTGAAATGGTGATTTATTGATTATTGAATGGTGGATATTGGCTTGTGATTTATTATTGTATTAATATTGAATTGTTGAATTATTGATTATTGAATTTGAATTTAAGTTTGAGCAATTGAATATTAGAATTGAGATTGAGTTTGATAATTTGAAATGTTTAATTGTACATGTATTTTATTTAATGATAATTTGGTGCTTATG
>JAOTBA010000005.1:15204531-15216359 GCA_025629845.1 Erythroxylum squamatum | reverse complement strand
ATCCAAATATGGTATGGTATAAAGTGTCATATGGCAAAAGGGAACTCGTCCAACCCTATAGTGAAAGTAAGAGAGATGGACGGAAGCTAGAAATGGGGAAACAATCTTATTATGATCCAATATGTGGGGTATTGAAATGAGAAATGAAAGTTTGAGTAATCTGAACCTCATCAATGAAATAGCGAAATACAGAAACCGATCGGATCTATCAACGTGAACAGGAAAGTGGTGAAGTGATATAGGAAACGGAGGAACATCTGAGATAATAGTCCCCCTGCCTTGTGGTTTAAAAAATTTCGAGGACGAAATTTCTTTGAGAGGGGGAGAGTTGTAACATCCCTTTCCCATCAAAAGAGCTAGAACCTTAGAAATTGGGTACATGTGTGATTAATCAGAGGAATTAGGTCAGCACATCCCATGCTCATGCATCCCATAAGGGATTTCTGCACGTGACTCGTTAGTCCCTTGCATATCGCAATGAGTGCACATGCATTGACAGTCCGGGTCTAATGGGTAATTGACGTGACGGTCTTGATATTTATGGGTTATTTGTACTGAAATTATTTTGGGAAGTGAAATTAGTATTTTAACAATTTTGAAGAATTTGAGGAAACATTTTCCTGAAATTATGGGGAAGTTCCTGAACCAGGAAAAATGCCAAGTGGCAGATTAACTGGTACTGGTAGTAGTCAATTATTGTCCCATGGCACTTGATTTCTGGAATTTCTGTCTGAGTCATTGGAGTTCTGGGGGACAATTGGGTTACAAAATTAGTGATAAATGAAGTGGAGATAGGTGGCTATAAGTCTTAAGACAAAATGTTAGCAAGTGTCATGACAAGTGTCATGACACTCTTTGAGCATTAAATGCCTCCATCAGAATCACAACACCTTGCAAATGAGAAAGCCAAATAAGTATTGTCTTCTGTCTCCTTCTATATCATTCTCGTAGCTTCCTTTCACTCTGTTCCTGGTACAAGTCGCTTATCTTTTCACCTGGCTTTCTCGCCCTTTTGCTTTCTCGCCCTTCTGCTCACCTAAAGAGCCGAATAAAAACCTCATCCCTCTTGAGAGACAGCATAGTATTCTCAATGAATTGAAGATGCGGAAGCTTAAATAGGCTGACCGTCCGCATTCAGGCGTTCTCAGATCGGGAAAGCAGTTACTAATTGGGAGCATACTGTGAGTAGATCGAGATGGTCTCCTTTTACTGTTTGTTTTATTTAGAATTCTTGTACCGATCGATCGTTGAACTGCTCCTTGAATGTGAATTGGGTGAACTAAGTGTTCATAATGTGACTGTTCAATGCGATCTGATTATGCATTTCATATACTGAAACTATGCTTGGTAAACAAAAATATGGTTGACCGATCGATAAAATGGGAATATGCTTAACCGATCAATAAAATGGAAATGGGATTGACCGATCGATAAAATGGGACTGATCGATAAAATGAAAACATGACTAAATGGGATCGTGCATATTTGACTAATGCATTTCATTTCATGAATGCATGAAATATAAAGGTAGTTGTGACCAGAGTGGCCAACGATCAGAGCTACAAGCTCAACGAATGAAAAAGAGCCTCATGCTCGAAAGGGAGTAGTGCATACCCAGAGGGCTCTCCTACCCCTAAAAGTGAATCAGAGCCTTTGGCTCAACGTACAATGAGCCCTATATGGGACAGAAGGCGCTAGGTCACAACAACGTAACAACTGGAAAGTGAGTCGCATGCACACTGCATATACATAACGTAAATGATGAAATGAATAAAAAAATGGGAAATGACCGACCGATATATGTGTAATGTAATATGTAATATTGTTACTGCAATGATGCACTGATATAATTATGTGTTACATGACTGAGTGAGCCATCGATGATGATCACTCACTGAGTTCACAAAACTCACCCAAAATTTGCAACTATTTTTCAGGACTCTGAAGAATACCCCGTCAAGCAAACGGGAGTATGCCTACCGCAAGCAAGTGAAAGTTAGAGGTCGGGATCAGTTGCGTCTGTCATTTGTACTTAATTATTATTGTCTAAATTTATATTCCGCAATTTCTGTAAATTGGTATTCTGTTATTTCAATGGGCCCCAATTGGTGATCGAAATTCGATTAATCGTATTGTCTGACTGGATTGCTAATGAAATGGAATTGGCCCGATCGGTAATTGCTTTCTGCTTATGCATGTGCTGTCTAGACAAAAACATTTGTCGACTGACTTTGACTGAGTGACTTTGATTTTGGCTTGTGCCTATGTTGATCGGGTTACAAATTCAATGAAAGTTGTACCGACCGTAACTGAATGACCGCTTTAGCACGCCACTTCCGCGGGCTCGAGCTCGGATGTCACTCTCGATGTCGGGTTCGGGTTGTGCAGGAGTGGGGCGCTACAGTCAAGGTACATGCATTGTGAACAGGTCACAGCAGACAGTAGCGACTGATCCTTAGTCTGAGTCGCATATGTATAAGTCACATGCATGAGTAATTGTTAAGAGTTTGAGTTGATAGAATTAGTGAGAAAAATGGTACTCTTTCATGATGTGAAAAAATGAAAATTTGTGGATATGTTAGAACTGAGAAATAGTATATAGGTAAATATGATGATAAAGACTCAACACATTTGTATTGGTGGATGTATTATTAAATATGACATAAATATTGCACTGTGGTGATATATCCCTGAATGTGATATAGATTTGAATGTATTAATCATTGCTTGTTTGCGGAATATAGGGATATAAGTATAAATGATGAGATTAGAGTGTACAAGCAGAATGCTATGAAAACATAACCTTGTTATGATCTTAAGAAGAGAAAATTAGAACCGAAGTGGTTGTTCGATTAATGCAACAAGAGTTATGATCCACCGTAAGAAGACATTAGTGGAATTGAGATCAGAATTTCATAATGATTATGCATCAATAATTCTGAATTGATTGAGGATATACATATGGAAGATGAAAAAAATGAAAATGACAATAGGAAAATGAGACAGAAATGAGGAAAGAGAAAAGGGGGAAATGACATAGACATAAATGATTTTTCATGAGATGAATGATATATAATAAGGAGAAAGTTAGAAATGCATGCAAGATAGGATTTTATGTATGAATGAGATTAAGAAAAGGATGAAGAATCAAATGAGAAGAGTTGATGCACTCAATCTGGTAGTTGACTCATTATGAAATGATATAGCATTAGAAGAGGTAAATTATGAAAAAACTGGAGTAAAATTGGTGTTAGTATGTTTGATAAAGAGAGAGATGTTGTCTAGGATCAATTGAGATCAAAGTATCATTAGTGTAAGATATAAATTGGTGATTGTCGGAAATAAATCTATGGACAAAATGGGATGACTTTGATGATACACACCTAAACATAAGCGACGGTAATTATGTTTACTACTTCATTAAGTTTTGGTAATTAGAACATTATAACCATGTAAGAACGATAAAAATTTGTCTTCTTGAGGTATTAAGAATGGCTGATAATGCGATGATGATAACAGTTGATTGATAAAGATTGTAGGAACAATATAGATGATAGTAGCAAGGAATCTTCTTTCGAAGACGAATTTCACTGAATTAGGTTAAACAGATCAGATATTTTATATTAAGAATGATCAAGGAAAGAACAAATCAGAAATGAATATGTAATGATTCAAAAGTGAGTATTGGAGTCCTATTCCTATCGGAGACACAAGCATAAAATGTAGAATATGCTACTGAGAGTATATGCATTATATTTGATGTAAAGTATATATCCACAGCTCTTCGATGACTCAGGTAAGAATTTCGATAACCAAATTCTTTTAAGAGGGGGAGAAATGTTGGCCCCTGAAATTTTTTTATTTATTAAGCACGATTTAAATTAATTATGAGATTTTGATAGATTAATTATTTTGGAGTTATTTAATTATGTCAAAGTTAATAGGATTTATTGTATAGGTTAATGGAATTAAAGTGTTAAGGTTATAAGAATGCCCAAAGGCATTTTTGACAAGACACTTTAAGTATAAAAAACATAAGGCATGGAAGGAAGGGCAAATTGAACATTTCTCACTCATTAAGGGCATAAATGGAAGAATTAAGTGTTGTCTTGCATTTTAAGAAGAAAAAAACGTGATTTGTGGGAGAGAAGAAGAAAATAACGAAAAAAGGAGAGAAAGAAGTGAGAGTTTCGGTGGAGAAGAGAGAAAAGAAGAGAGTTGAGCTCGGGTTTCGATTTTTCTTAGCTTTCAAGAAAGATTTTGGAGTTGTTCAAGAAGAGAAAAAGGAAGAGGATGAAAAGAGCTTCCATTTGAGCTAAATGACTCTTCATTTGGTGAAGATTCAAGGTAAGATTATTTTGAATCTTTTGAATTTTTGGAAGGATTTTAGTTCATGGAGTTTAGAAACTGCTTAGGTTTAAGTATTCTAGAATCAATTTTAGTGATTTTGCATTGTGGGAATTTCAATTAGATTCCTATTGAATGGGGTTTTGCCATTATTGAAGGAAATCAAGAAAGGCAAGAGGAACAAGAAAAGAGGCTTCTTAAGCAAGCATTAAGCAACAAATCAAGGTGGGTACATGTTTATAGTAGAGTAAATAAGCCACTAATGTTTTCTTTTAATCAAGAAAGTTTAATGATTTCAATTGCATCATAAATGTTGCATTTATTGCTTCTTGAATGAATTGATAAATTGCTATATATTTGATATATGAATTGTATTGATGATTTATGAAAAAACTTTGAAAACAATGAAGTGAGTTTGGAAAGAATATGAAAATAATTTTTGAAAGATATTATGTTTATAAAAAAAGCATGTTTTCTACAATATGCCATTTTGGGCAATAAGTTTACAAGTTATGAAATACATATTATGTGGGTTTGGTTTGATCCATTTTGTATATTAAGTACACTTCGACTAAAGGCTTCTCCCGCCTGCCTGTTAGTAGCATGAAGCTCCTTCAAGGACTCCCTCATGTTTACAACTACACAAACCACTACGTGAGATTGTGTTAGTTCGTTCTGTTCACGACTACACAGAACCATTATATGGGAATGTGTTAGTTCGTTCTGTTTATGGACCTCCCAAACCATTTTGATGTGCTTATGTGCTCATGATATGTTAACAAGATTGATGCATACATGATTTGTATTTTTGTGAATTTGGTTGAAAATTTAAGAACCATGTGTTTTATGAACTCGATGAGAATTTTCTATGACAAGTGAATGTTTCAAAGGTTTTGTTTATTTATCTGTTATAAACTTGTTACCCACGAGCTTTCAAGCTCACCCCCCTTTCTGTCCCATCTTTAGGTGAAGAGAATGAGATCGAGTAACTAAGATTCGAGGCATCATTCTACTTTTGCAATGCTTTTGTAATTTAAGTTAGATTTTGAAAAAACAAGGCTTTAGACGCATTTCGAGAATTATTGCATTTTGAATCTTTTGTATTTTGAATTTTGATACCGATGATGAAATATGGCTTGTAATGCCATTAAAGCTTTGTAAAAATTCATATCTTTTGTTGCTAATGAAATATGAATTGTGTATGTATGATGTGAGTTGGAATTAGTTATATTTGAAGAGGTTATCAACTTGAGATGATGATTTTTTAACATGAATTGTTGTTATATATATGTACATAAGTGAGATGTTATGGACAAGAAAGACAAGAATTATGAATGATGAGATGTAGTTGAATGATTAAGAAATGACATTGACTTAGAAGAGGTGAATTTGAGAAGATTATGAGTGAAAGTTATGTTAGAATGGATGTAGGAACCATTGGAGATGCTTTGAAGGAAGTTTTGGCTCACAAAATCTCTCTTCGAGCTCTTCACAAAAGTTGTAGATCTAGAAGATCTCTTAAAAACAGTCTTAGAATGACCTTAATCTGACATTTCTAGTTAAAGTTATGCCAATTTCTCCAAAATAGGCATAATATGATTAAGGACATAATCATAGTCTTTCATAGGGGAAAAATGTATGTTCTAACTTCAGGGGAAATTTTGGATTAATCTAGGTTGAATTAGAGAAAGTTTTTTCCTTAAAAGTTGTAGATCTTTCTTTTATCTTTCCAACGGTATATAGTATACGATTTTTGGATATCGGAGTTGAGAGATATGACCATTACACGTTAGGATGTTGTAGAGGGTTATGTGGAATAGCTTCGGTTGCGATCGCACCAAGCACCCTTGCGATAGCATCTTCATCCTTGCGATTGCAGCCTTGGTCCTTGCGATCACAACTTTTGTTCCTTGAGAGCGCAGCCGAAAGGTTTTCCAACTCTGAACATGTTCGACTCTTACCATAACTTTGTCATCCGACCTCTAAATGACCTGATTTTTGAACCAATGGATTCCTAACACATTTCTCTATCTCTCCATAAAAATTGATAGCATTTGGTGTTGATCCAAAAAAGATTGATTGAATCAAAGTAAGGGTATTGGTTGGAAGAGTATGAATTGGAGGTTTTACCGAACATACTTCGGTATTTTAATCATATCTTGGTTTGTAGAGCTCCAAATGAGATGATTCTTATTTCTAAATAAACTACAGACATAGGGCTACAATTAGTCTGAAGAAATGAAGTTTTAATTCAGTCTTTAAGAGTTTCAATTCCTAGATGGAATTCAATTTGTAATTCCAGTTTGAAGATTTCCAAAGTCTGCTCTGAAGTTACAAGAAATGAGGCCCAATAGATGTAGTATCAGAGCAAGAGGTTGGGCTCTGGAATCGGGGCCCAACAGAACTATTATGAATATTGGAATTATTAATAATATCAAAAAAATATAAAACAATTCATAACATAACCAGAACCATAATAATTTGTTCAAAAGAAAATATCCAAATGATTCTTCTCAAGCATCAAACGAAAACTAAGCTTAAGTAAAGTAAGAACATAAAGTAAAATTTGTCGAATATCCAGAGCATAAAGTACATCATGGAGATATAGTGGATGATCATTACGCATATCCAGTTTATAAGGGGCAATGCCATGTACATCAACACTGGAATCATTCCCCTTATGTACTTTAATGTTACCAACTAGAATTCGACGATAATCAACAAACCCTACACGGTCCCTCATAACGTGGTTGGTTGCACCTGAGTCTGCAATCCATGCATGGAGAGATTCAGTAACTAACACAATAGTAGCTATATAACAATTAACACGAAGAATATGGTTAAGGTGTACCTCTTGTAATTTTTTCAACTTAGTGCATTCACGAGCGAAATGCCCCATTTGACCATAATTGTAGTAGTTCATCTTGCTTTTTTCCTTTTTCCAGCTCGTTTTCCCCTCTTGTGTTTGACTTTCTTATTAGGTCTAGATTCATCATTTCCTTTGGAAGCACCTCCAATCCTTTTTCTCTTAGGCTTGAATGCCTTACGAGAAGTAGACTCAACAACCAACACATTTGGAGGTCCAGCAACCCCTAGACGCTCTTCCTTTAACTCCAAATGGCATGCAATAGCCTCAAAGTTTTTTATGCTGTCATTATGTGCCAGATTGACCCTCATGTGCTCCCAGTTATCAAGAAGTTATCGAATCACCGCTTGGATCTATTGCTCGTCGGAAAGATTGCTTCCAGCAACTTTCAGCTCACGTATCAAGCTAGAAATGACTCTCAAATGCTTTTTCATTGAATGATCAGGATGCTTTTTGTAGCTATCAAATTGAGAGACAGGTCACGCATCTAAGTTGTAGAAGTCTTTCCAAATTTCATATTTAAAGTAGTCCACAAGGCATTTGCAGTGAGGTACTGCTTATACTCACACATGAGAACATTCTCCATATTGCTCAACAACATGATACAAGAGGTATTACTTTTCTTTTTCTAGTTATCATAAGCTTCACGATCTCGACGATGTTAAGCAGTAGTACCCTCTTCGGGTTGAGCCATCACAGATGTTAAGGCCTCTAGTTACTCTTGCTCCTTAAGCATATACTGAATTTTACAGTGCCATATATCAAAATTATCACCGCTAAACTTTTCACATTTGTTAAGATCAACTATGATTTGTTTGGAAGTCATCTAATAAATACAGTGTAACATTTGAATAAATCTTGATTAGCACCATATAGATATCGATTTTGTAGCAATAATCATATTAAATAATTATAATGAAACATAAATGAGTAAAGGAAACTTTGATACTCACAGAATCACGTCACAGCATAAAGTTTCCAACATATAATTATTTAAATAATTTTTCCTAACAAAAAAATCATATATTGAGGAATAAATTTTACTCAACTCAATATAATTCCATTTATATGTAAATCATATTTGGCATACTAGCATGTTTTAAAATTTTGTAACATTCAATTACAAACATGCCATAAACAAAATTGCCAAAATCAAGTAATTTTGAAAATCACCAAAATAATCACATAACCTGTAACACCCCACTCCCGCAATCACCCGAACCCGACATCAATGGTGATATCCGAGTCCATGCCCCGCGAGGGTGGCATGCTAAAGCACTCAATCAGTCAGAAATCGGTGAAAAAAAAATTTGTCACAAACACAGTATGCAAAAATCGACACTCAAATTGGGCCCACATTCACTCATAAACATTATCAATCAACGCCATACGATCAACGGAATTTCAATAGCCAATTGGGCCCTTTTTGAAAATACAAAACACTCGAGTCATTTAGAAATATAGATTTATACAAGAGTTGCGGAATAAACAATTCAATACAAATAAAGAAATGTAATGCAGACGCGAATTGATCCCAACCTCTATCCTTCACTTGAATGCTGTAAGTATACTCCCGTTGGCCTAACGGGGTATTCTTCTGAATCCTGAAAACTATTGCAAATTTTGGGTGAGTTATGTAAACTCAGTGAGTGACCATCATCGATGGCTCACTCTTCACATAACACATGCAATTCACAGAATTCACATCAGTTCATTTACAATCATAATGAATCACTTAAACTTAATCATTCATTTCACATATTACATTCAACACATATTGCATTCAGAAATCGTTCTTATCATGAATATGCAGTGCATATGAGACTCTCTTTCTACTTGTTATTTTTTTGTGACCGAGTGCCTAAATTGTCCCGTATCCTTTAGATACCGGGCTTATTGATAACTATCCCATATAGGGCTCATTAAACGTTGAGCCTGAGGCTCTAAATCACATTTGAGCTCGAGGCTCTTTTTCTCACGTTGAGCTTGTAGCTCTGATCGGTGGCTACTCTGGTCATAACTGCCATTATGTTTCATGCATTTATGCAATGAAATGCATCACTTACATTTCACGTACTTATTCAATCACATTCACTTATCATCATACCATAGTCCGACATTCAACATATAGTTGAGCATTCACTCGTTCACTTGCATGCAATGCACATTCCGAAAATACTTAGTTCATCTTATTCACATACAAGGAGCACTTCAATAATTCATATCAATCATCACAATCATCGGACCTTCTGTCTGAAATCTAAACACAATCAATCACATCATATACACGTTCATCATACAGAGTTCAATGGATACAAAATTCAAATAAAGCAGACAATGAAATGAGACCATCTAGGTCTAAACACAGTGCGCTCCAGATTAGCATTTTCTTTCAAAGTCTAGGAACGCCTGAATGTGAACACTTGACCTCCACAACCCATTTATGCAAGACACCCATTTCACCCTCATCAATAATTGCACACATTTAAGCATCTATTATACACTATGTACAATACATGCTAAATGACAATCTCGGGTATATGTTCTAAAACACATTTTATGCTCATTACCATTTCATAATACATATATGTCTATGTGAACTTAGGTTTACACTTTATTTGTACATGATCAATCTAAATGCTCCTTTCAATCTTTACCTTTTTTATAAGCTCACATCTCAAGAACACTTGGTTATTTTATATCATAACTTAATTTCTCATCATCTCTATTCTAACCTCATATGATCTCATAATATCCAATTCCCGTTCATAACTTAGCAATTTAAACATATGTACCCATTTAGGCACATTGCCCATTCACACAATAACCATACATATATTACCCACCTAGTTGGCTTGCAAAACTCCAAGTCAAAATTGTCTTTCCCCTTATTCTTGGGTAGGATTCTCTTGGTTTCCTAAAACAAACCAAATCTCATTCAATAGAAATCCACTTAAAAATCTCACAATGTAAAATCACTAAAATTATTTCTAGAACATTTAAACCCAAACATTTTCTAAAGTCCATAAACTAGAATCTTTCCAAAAATCCAAAAAAGTCAAAAAGATCTTACCTTGTTTCTTCACCAAATGAAGAGATCTTTAGCTCAAATGGAAGCTCTTTTCTTTGTCTTTCTTTTTCTCTTCTTAAACAGCTTCAAAATCTCTCTTGAAGGCTAAGGAAATTAAAACCCTAGCTTGTTTTCTCTTCCTTCTCTCTTTCATTCTTTTCATATTTTCTCTCTTTTCTCTCTTTCCTCATCCACACATTTTGCTTCTCTAGAATTTTCTCATTTACGTTTTCTCCTTTATTTATAAGCAAGACAACACTTTTTCTTCCAATTATGCCCTTAATGATTAAGAATTGTCCCATTTGCCCTTCCATTTATGCCTCCTGTCTTTTATACTTAAGTGTCTTGCCAATAGTACCCTTGAACAATCTAACATAATACTTTCCTCCAGAAAAAGGTCCCCCATTGTCTTAAGTTTTTAATGCCACCAAAATCATTCAATTTGGTTTAGTGATTCAAAAGATATACTTCAAACATTTTTGGACTGTTCTTGTCCAAAACAGTATACTATGCACAAATTCCATCTAGAATTTAAACATCTTATAGACTGAATTAGATTTTAATTTCTTCATACCATTTGTAGCTCTATGTCTCTAGTTTACCAAAAATAAAAAATCATCTCATTTGGAGTTCTACGGATCCCGAAATCATCAAAATACTAAAGTATGTTCAGTGGGATAACACCAGTTCATAATATTTATGATCACACTCACTGTACCTGTCCCATGTTTTTCACTCATATTTCTCAATTCATTTCATATGGCTAATATTTTTGTTTGAGATGTAGAGCAATGTCTTACGAGTCCAATGGTTCAAGAATCAAGTCAATTGGGTGTCTAGAGAACAAGTTATGGTCAAAAGAATCAAACATGTTTTTGTCCTCAATCACACTGAACCTGTTTCGGGGAAACAACCATAACTTTCTGTAGAAATTTCTGATTAAGGTGTTCATTGGATGGTTCCAAAGAGGACTTCAAGAGCTAGAACTTTCATGAAGTCCTTTAAGACAAATTCTATCTTCTAAAGGATCAAAAATGGAACAAAATATAGAAGATGAACAGTAAGTTCGTCTTAGATGAACAGTAACTTCTTCTTACTTTTGCTCTCTAGAGCATCTCTATTTATAAAGATTATAACTTTTGACTCAGATGTCCAAAATTTTCATAACATACCATTGGAAAGATAAAAGAAAGATATACAACTCTAAAGAAGGCAACTTTGCCAAAATCTATTTATAGGAATCACAAATTTTCTCATAAAATCTAAAGACAAATTTTCCATTCATACACCAACGTACTGCACTCAATTCTTAACTTCATGAAATTTTGAGATTCTTAGAGACAAAATTGAAATTCGATATCTTCATAAGAAATGTAGCCATATGTTTCTAGTTTAATCCAAATCAAGAATCATCTCGTTTGGATAACTAGAGAAGACGTTATGGCTAACATACCGAAGCACACTTAGTGAACATTTTCCAGATCACTATCAATTTGGTTTCTAAATCTTTCCTTCTCACAACTCATACCAAGATCACTCTTTCTA
>JAOTBA010000005.1:15180392-15191405 GCA_025629845.1 Erythroxylum squamatum | reverse complement strand
CTAATTAAGCTTACCGACGGAATATGTACAAATTCCGTCGGTAATTTCCGTCGCTAAACTCTATTTTTCTTGTAGTGAATAATTTTAAAAATTAAAAAAAGGGTTAAGTACTTGTATTTTATTCTAATCTAATTATATGCAGCTAAACAATTTCTTAATGTACATACTTTGCAAAGTAAATATAAACCAAAAGAAAAGGATAAAGGATAAAGGATAAAGATAAAAAGAGTGGTTGGGGACAAGTTATGTTGAACAGGACAAAGGCCATACTTAGAGCTTGGCTGAGAATGGAAATCTTTGATAGTGGACTTAATTTCGCTTGCCAGACCAGTCATTCTGTTGAGAGAAATTAATAGTAATCGAGTTTTGACTAGAAAGAGGTCCTATAAGCTAAGCTGCTATATATATATATTTTAGCATCGTTATGTAATATCTTTTGAAATTTCACAGTATCATCAACAATGTTACCTAATACCACAATTATGAGAACGATTGAGTTTAAGGAGGGATAGAGGGGCAGACAGATGGACAGTATTGAGAATAGGTCAACTTTCTAATCCAAAAACAAAGAAACTTGACTGAGATGAATATGTACGTACGTACATTTGGTGTAGTTGTCAAGAGAATTTACTGCATGGCCATCAATGAACTAGCTAGCTTCAGGCATACCTAGCTATACGATCGAGTACTACTCCATTTTTGTGATTTCATACATTAACTCGACCAAGTTTGAGATCCATTCATATCTCATTTAAGTATATATAAACCAAACATTATATATTATTGGATGGAGGAATATTGTTGATCGACTCTTTATTTATAATTAAGGATGCCTTTTCGGTAAAGTAAAAACTGTTTACTCAAAGCTAACTGAATTAAGTAGTCACGATCATATTAAGAGAAGAATGAAAATGAGAAAAGGAAAGGATCGGGGGATTGAATTCCTCTGTCGTAAAACTTGATGTGTTGCATGGAATTGATGGAGGAAAAATGTATGTGCTCTTTGATGGCCTTATTGAATATGATCATCCAAAATGACTTTATTCTTTCATTATCCATGCCTTTATTCCACATTCCACACCACATTTAGTGATCTTTATCCTTCTTCTTCTTCTTTTTTTATCATTCTCCCCCTCCAAGATTACATGCCCACTTTTTTTTAGTTCTTGCTTTTCTTTACATCCTCGACAACTTCTACAAAGGTAGAAAGTATACAACAACTGGTGATTTTGAGATTTGTTATTAGTTTGACATCTTTTTACCTCATTAGGTGAAAAATACAAAAACCATATCTAACAATTGTTTTAATTAAGAAGCAGTACATGGTAAGTGTAAATCGAAGCTGTTTTCTTTGGTAAAAAAAGGAGGAGAGTTGGTACCTTTGAGTTGCTAAGATGTAAGTTAATTCCATTACTTGGACTTGCTATTTCTTTCTTAAGCATTATCTGCATTTATGACCAAATGAAGATATAGAGAGGGAGAAAGGGACGGTGAAGTTAATTATGACTCTGTGAGTAAAGGGTCCACCGGAATAAATATTTGGTCTCGACAGATCCTCGAGAGAGAGAGAGAGAGAAGAGGTAGACATACATTATAATCATCAATCACAATCACCGCCGGACCAAATTAATTTTCGATCTGGACATCTTTGCGACTTTAATAATAAAATTTACAAGAACTGCTTATTAACATGAATGTGGTTCATTATAAGAAAAGGTTTCCATAAAAGTAAGTTATAAATGTCCACTGTTGATATTAAATCGTGACTTTTGTATATGAAAACATGCATGCCGTACGCCGCATCTTATCAAGTGTTTGGTTTTCATTTCAGGCATGCTTCAAGAACAGATTGACTTTAAAATATTAATGATTATTATTATTATAAAAGGTGTGAAAGCTAAGGTGTTTGTGGGCCATCAACCTATATGTTTTTAAGCTCTGGGGCATGAATATATATATGTTCAAACATCATAAACTAAGGGTAATTAGGTTATAATAATGAGAGGTCCAATTTCTGATGATAAGCTAATAATTTATTAGTTTGTTGCAAGAGAAGAAGAAGAAGAAGAAAGAATTAACGGCGTGTGTTATCTAAATTCTTTAAAAAGAAAATCAAATTTTTATTAATATTTATTTAAGTTTTTAATCATTACTTATTACATCAGTCTTAGGCCTTCTAATTAATATATATATAATCTGCAATCCTCTAATTTATTATTTATTCATATTCTATTATTTTGATTTATCTTTTGGTTTACTCAATCACTACTGCCATTTATTTAGTAAAAGCAAAAAATAATTGGCAGCGGTGAACTACTTAGTTTCCTCAAAGTAATCAACGAAGGCAGTGCCCCTCATGCTTTTGCTTCAGCTTCAGGAGACTAAACTTTGTCACCCACCTCTTTGCCTATCTTAGGAAACAAAGCCTCCTTAAAGATTCCAATCATTCCTCATTTTTGTAAACAATCAAGAAACCTAGTTTTCGCATACAAAATGTCACTCAAGAACACAACATGCATAATAATTGTTTTCCATTTATCATCTTTGGTCTTTGTGTTTTGAGTGTTATTTGCTTACCCAATTGCATGTAAACCATCTTCAACAATGCATCCTTTGTACCAGAAATGAAACTCAAAAGTCATCACCACCACCACCGCCCAACTGTTATGATTCTTGCTAACTTCGTACTCATAATTAAGATTGCCCACTCTTACTTTATCTCTCTGTAAGCATTTGAAGTGGGATCATTTCCATTTCTAAAAGAACAACGATTCTTAGATGGGTTTCTTGATTTTGAAATGTTCAAAACTTGGCAATTTCAATTCACACACTAATGTTAGGGCAAGACAAAGCTGCAAGCAAGCTATCATTCTAGCTGGTTCTGCACTCTTGTTTGCTCAAATGATTATGGTACGTATCCTTCTTTTGTATTTTTTTTTTTTTGGTACCATTACAATTGTGTTATATTTTTGGACTTCCCTGCCCTTATCATGTTTTCCTTTCGCTTTTCCGTAAATGGCATTTGATTCATAACCTCAGACCACTTCTTCAATGTTTGACCTAATTTTTGTGTTCAAACACGAGTATTTAATTTATGCGAGTCCTAGATGAGTTGGACTCCATTAAAATTTGGAACTAGATTCCGCATCATATATAATACGTTACACATATGTGAAATGCCCTTGTGGTCCAAATAAGTATTAATCTATATTTTAATGGTAATTGCTTATCTAATCCTGCGGTGGTTTTTGAGTTTTAATATGTATAGGTTTTGTTAGAGATGGTTTTATGGTTTATAACGTTTGGTCCTTTCAACAGATTTGGACTCCAATAACAATAGAATCATAAAAGTGGTGAAGTTCAATCAAGAATTCACACAACACGACGTAAATAAAGACAAAACGAAACATAGAATCATCCTATATGCATGCGTATCCAGCCCTAAATGCAGTGATTTGTAGGAAGTGGTTTGTGTCTTTGGTCCCCTCGGCTAATTGTGACCTTGAATCTTTTCTTCTTTGCTTTTAAATCCCCCCAAAACTAAAAGCCAAGAAAAGCAAAAGTCTAGGCGTACGTTGGGAACATTCCCACAAGCTTTTAGATTTTTGTCTGCACTCTGGACTTAGACTTGAAGGCTTTTCTAACATTAGAGAGATGAGAGCACCAAACATTCTTCCAAGAAATGGCATGAGATTCAAAGCAAGCAACAACAACGCAACAAACTCATTAAAAGCTTATATACACATATAGAATTATAACAAATATACCTTTTCTTTTCTTTTACACAATTCCTTGGTATCACCCCCCACTGGCCACCACCTTCCTTCCTGCTGCCTAATGTGCAATATTAACCAAAAGAAAGAAAGATAAAAAGGGCAAAAGGGAATTGCCTTGATTTATTCCCTTCTAGCTTTAATTCTTCTACTTTCTTTGTTTTGAGTTGATGTGCTTGTGTGCATATTCTTCACTTCTACTTGTCATGTAATTGGATCTTCTTTGGTTTTCTGTTGACTTTATTTTGCTTTCTGAGCTGAGTATTATACCGAATATTAAATAATCAATTATGCCTTTTTCGCATCATTACTTTCAACAGAACAATGGTTTAGATTCATAATATTTTGCATTGAGAAAGGAATGTATAATAATATTAAATGGAAGTCAACCACTTGTTTAACCTAAAAACGAGTATCCATGCAAAAGGATGAGAATTATCTTATCAAGATAAGCTGATAAGCATGAGAGCGATGGAGAAAGCAGCAGACAATTCCTTGGGGCTTGAGAATTGGGAGGGGGGACCACAGACATAAAGCTCCTAAACACATACCCCAAAACAATAAACTCTTCTTTGTTTTTTCTTCAAGGAAAAGAATAATTGAAAAACAAAGAAGAAAAGGCTGTTACTTTGCAATTATAACGTCCTTAATTAGCACATTGCAACTATATAGCTAAATTTTGTCTTTGGTTCCCTCTACATTCATAATCATAACTAATATAATGCCTGCCAAGTTTAGTTCAAACGACAAGAAAAGATTCCAAAGAAAAGTAAAATGAAAAAAAGATCATGTTCTTTTGTATTTACAATTTTCATCCATAAAAAGATGAAGTTGCACATCGAGTCACACTACTTCTTAAACAAGAAATCGGAGATTCAGTAAAAATATATGTATGTGATGTAAAAGTGTGTGCTTGGTACCCGAACCTTTGTGTAATGCAATGCAAGAAGAGTGAATGATGAGATTTTTCTTAACGTTGGATTGGCAAAACTTGGGAATGTGAGACTGACTCAATGTCTATTTGCTTGATCCCGTAAAGTCTGTGATAAGAAAAAAGAGAAACGCATGCTGAAGACAGAATATGATACGAACAAATAGCTTCAAGCTTTCTGTCTCTTTACCTGTTCTGTTATCGTTAGGCCCACCCCATTTTTTCCTCCCTCCCTTTCAACCTGTAGTTTAATTTTGGTACTTCAAACACCTCAATTTTTAGAGACAAATCACCTCTGCTTTACTATCTAATAACTAAGAGTGGATCATAAATTAATTGATTGATCCAAAATGTCCCTGTAAGTAGAAGCCGAGTTCTGCAGGTCACTCACAAGGGTTGCGCTTCCCTTGAGATTTTGTACAAATTTTTTTTAATGATTTTGTTGCATCAAATCAAAGGACAGCCATTGTTGCAGCTGACAGGTAGTACTTCAGCACATGTATGTCTATGCAGCTGAACTGATGATGAAACCCCACCCATGTGCCTAATCTCTTCAACAGATCCACTGCAATTAAAGTCATTTTTACATGCTGTAAAAAGTTTGCACAGTCAATGAATGATCATGGGTTTTATTTTTCACCTTCTTTTTCTCCTGCCATTTTGTTGAGTTACTTGGCAAGAGGTATTTATTCAAATTAATTGTGAGGCATCTTGGATAAGATACCAAAAGGAAGACTAAAAATAAGAATCAGTAGTTTACTCCTTAATCTTTATTTATATCGATATCTATATATATATATATAAAAAGATGAGACATGAAAATTGGGACAGTTCATTATATGTTGTGTAAGCAGCAAGTGCAAAAGGCAGAAGCTTCTGTACATGTTAATTTTCATTGGGTTGGGGTCTGACACAATCTGATCAATACTTAAATTTCTGATATCATCATCCAGAGTCTGCAACACCAACAAGACTTTGCATTCTTTGTTGGTTTTCGTTTATGGCTTTGAAAATGAAAAGTTATCTTGGTACCTGCAGTCTGTATTTCATCAAAGTCACAACCAACCAACAGTATCACTCATGACACTTTTTTTTTTTAAAAAAAAAATTGATTAGAAAATGTTTTATTATTATCATCTTCTGGCCCAGCCCTTGCCTAATTGAGCAGGCAATAGTTCAGTTTTCTCCTTTTCAGTGACAGGTTTCTTGTTTCGTGATTTTGTACAATCTGATTCTGATCCGATTTGGTTCAGTCGAGCACGGGCCAACTATTTAACTTTTCAAGAATTAACATCACAAAATCAAAATCCAAAAGATTTCTGGATAAAAGATATTCACTAGGGAGTTTATGGTAACAAGTTGGAGAGAACACCAAGTCAATGGTTGTCTTCTCATTACAATTTTTGGAACATTACTAGAACGATCTCTTTAATCATCTTTAACAGTATATGCAGGCGGACCACAGCATCCTAACGCCATGCCAGTTCCACATTATAGTAGTTTTCCAGTGGTCCAGTGCCACCTAGGCCTTATTAATCACCCATTTCATTTCCTGTTATCCTCATTCCATGGATCCAATTAGGATGCAGATGTAGAAGCATCCCGAGACTATAGATTTGAACCCCCGCACGTTACATTCTAATTGCTGTTGCGATCACATTATCATTATTATTATATACACGAGGGTATATAAGCAGCATATTTTGTTGCTTCCCAGTCTGAATCCTGCTCAACAGTCGTATTTCATTAGAAAGGATGGTTTACCAAATCTATGGAGCGTTGCAAGTTTCATTTCTATATGAAACAGGAAAATTTCCCAGCTCACTAGAGTTTGTCTGGCTAAAGCTGGGTGGCTGTGATTTCACATTAAACAAGTAATTCACTAGTAATTGAGGACCTTCCGTTCAACAAGTGCTTCTACCCATGACGCTTGGGATGGTCCATAGTCAACCTTTAATAAACATTTTTCTGAACTCATCATTAGTCTTCGACTTCCCATCTTCTTCCAAAGGCTTAGATGGGTTTGCAGGCTGACCAAGTGGCCTAACATTTCTTGGCACCGCAAATGTGTTCTTCCCTTTCAGCTCGATGCTCTCAGCTCTTTTATGTGCAGTAGAGGGCGGATTGCGAAGTGCCTGGGACTCCTTGGAAGTTTCAACAGACTGCCCAGTTGTAGATAGTCCGTTGCTTCCACTCTGGTTCCCAGTTTGAGCTGCAAGTTAATTTCATTTCACTTATTAGCTATGGTGTTCAACACATTCCAAGGACAATAATAAAATAAATGGACGACTTGATAACAAAACTACCTTATCACACAAGTTTTCCCATCAGCTTTCCTAACTTTCTGGTTCAATTTTATCACCTTAGTAAGTTGCCTATAGTTCCAAATTCATTGTTAATGAAAGATCCATAGAGTGAGGTGATTATAAATTTAATTCCTGCCTTTGTATGTACATTTGCATGTTTACTGTCACTGACTTTTTATTTAAGGCTACAAGTTATCCTTAATTTTTCCGAACTTCTCATTCAACTCAGTAATAGTGATCAAATGCTGAATTGTGAACTTAAGATTATTGATATCTACACACAATGCATAGATTCCTTAATTTGAGTATATCTGTAAGCACAAAGAAATACAAAATATAAAACATTAACCTACCATGATCTTTTGAGACAACTTGATTGTTCTTTTTACTTCGTTTTGGATCTGATCGTGCAATACTTAGCTTCTTTCCAAGCAACATCTGCTTATTCTTTGCAATAGCTTCATTAAGATATTCATCATTCGAGAAATCCAAATATGCTAGCCCCTTCACAGAGAAAATAGAGGAGATGGGACGCATCAGCAAGAAACAGTAAAGCAAGCCACGTTAACAAATCAGAAAGCATGCTTAATCTTTCTAGCCTTTTGTACCTGCAAACATTATACTATAAAATAATATTTATTTACAACAATCTGATAAGACATTCTATTAGCTGTGTATTCTGTCAAGAAAGATATCAAATACCACCAAATGTTCCCTGCACAATCAAATGTAACCTGGTGAAAGCAATCAAACTTCCCGACTCTCACTTCACTAATTGGGTAAGCAAGTTGCCTAATATTCCTAGCACATAACTGGGAAAAGAAAAATGCAGAGATAAAAACACTTGCATGAGAAATTGTTAGAGACAGAGAGAGACCCTTGATTTTCCTGTAAACTTATCACGCAGTATTCTGATTGAGACAAGGCCACCAACATCACTGAAGAACCTACGTAAATCATCTTCATTTGTCTGCAGTAGTCAACAGCATCAGTAGTAAGGTCTACGCCAACTTATCAAACAATGAGAATTGCACAAGTAGAACTCTTGCTTTAACTTTGGAGGTAGTTATTTACTTACCTTAAAGTTCAGGTTCGATATAAATGCAGTGCATTGATCTGTATATACTTTCGTTTTTCCTGTCCGTGAGTTCATCTGTTTTCCATGGGTATCATCTGCCTCTTCAGCATTGGATTTCACCTTTTCCGCTTCGTTTATGAAAGCGGGATTCTGTACCTGATCTTTTTCTTTCTCATATCCCATGTTTTGGGTTTGAGCTATTTTCTTCTGCCTTTTTGCTGGAGACTGCTCGTCAGCTGTGTTCAAATCACCCTTTCTCTTTTCACGAACACTTTTCTTAATGGGTTTTTCTCTTTGGTCAGTTATACTGGTAGATGCTACAGATTCTTGTTGTCTCCTATACAATTGCAACTCTTCTAGTCGAGGTGTAACCTGAAAAGTCAAAAGACTCCAATACTTCAGCCCATTTACAGCTACATCTTGCTTCAAGGTATAGATACATAATAAATGTCAATCTTTCCGCAAGCAAAATCTTGCCATTACCTTCTTATTTTAATCAAAAAAGATATTCCAATAGCCAAGGTGTATGACAAGGCTACACTGAATGCTGAAGAAATACTTCAATCAACCAACCTTATTATAAAGAAAGAGAAAGTCTACAACTGCTTACATATGCATTAAATTGAAACACAATAATGGGAAACTCCTGTAACCTGAATCCCTGTTTAATTATCAGATACAAGAGAAATGGTAAAGTCTCAAACGACTCCTCAAACTAGCCTATTCTAGGAAAGAAAAAGGTTTGGCCCTGCTATCAGCTTAACATTACTCAGATTATCAGGCACGTGAAGTATACAAACAGAACTTATATCCAGCCCCTAGCATTTATTTCAGTGTGCTAGAAGCAGGACCAAGCTTCAGCTTTATAAGGTGAGGGAGTTAAGTAACCTGGGGTTGAACAAACTTAAAGCAGGATCAAATATAAATTATTTAGAATATGAAAAAAGGTCCTATTTCGTTAAAAACAAATAAATATGTTAAACAGTTTGAGTTTTCTAATATGTAGATAAAGTACAGAAAACTAGGTAACATATAAAATAATCCTGTTGCCATTCAAGAGGCTGATTGATACATTTCTATCCCAAAGTGATAAGTTCAAATCCAGTTGCTTTCTTTTTGCTGTTTATTATGTGATATTTCAACTACCAAAAGAAAATGTTGTTGTTCAAACTGTGGGCCACTTAAAAGGAAGTCTTACCCCCCAGGCCATTTTGCTACAAAATACAGCATTTCAAGAAAACTATCTAACTATTTTTCAGAAAAATAAAAAAGAAAACTATCTAACTGGTACATGTCTGTTAATAATACCTTAACCTGAAAATTCTTTGATCGGTTTAGAAGGTTGGTTCAAACATAGATTTGGTATTATTAACCACCTAAGGCTTTTGAGCACACAGAAAAAACACCAACAAAAGAGGGTCAAATGAAAAGTGCTAATATTTATGGAAAAGCAGTGCCAGGTCTGATTACCTAATTCCATCAATTAAAATATCTTTCAAATAGAAAGATGTTCAATACTTTTACAATGCACACATAGGGTTGATTCCAATATTTTGATTGTAGACACCTTAATACTTATAGAACACCTAACAACAAGGCTAACAAAAATTTCTGGTCATAACCCTGCTTTATTAATGTCATTATTTCCAAGACTTAGTTTAAGAACTCACAGCAATCAGCATGCTTCACATTTTCTGCACAGACTAACAAAAAAAATATATTAACAGTGCAGATGGTGGGATCAACTGGCCTTTAAAATGCATCATTATAATTTCAATGGAAAAGAAAACGTGCATGGTGCCAGTGTAGGGAAAGCAGCAGGAAATTATACCTTCTGTACAGCATGATCGAAATCTTCCAGTGTTCCATACTCCTTTTCAAAGCGCAACCAGGAATGGCATATATCCTGAAGGATTCTGTTAATTAGGAAAGCAAGATATCTAATCCACAGTGCAGTGAATAAATGCCCAACAGCACCTCACTGACTCAAGACTCCTAGAGGAAATCAGAAAGCAAATTAATATAACCATTTCTAACACAATATCAAACATCAAGTAAATGCACGTCAGCACCAAGCAAACAATTTATCTTGACTCGTGCATACACACATTTATTACAGATAAACAGAGAGCTTATGATGCTTATTCTCTATTTAAGGCCAAGAAATTTACAAAATTCAACATCTCAAGATCAGCATTCACCTTCCAAAAGTTTCTATTATAAATAATGTCTCTCAAAGCATTTTTTCCTACAATGAAAAGTGCGCTCAATGGTTTGAAATACTCTCCTCAGTAAATGGAAAAGATGGACTATAAGCAGAGGCACACCATATACTCTTCATTAATTCAACTAATGAGGAAGTCAGAGCATTGTTTATATATGTAAATGGCATAATTATAATTAGCAGTGATCTTGCTGGAAGGTAGAGGTTGAAACTTGGAATGAAGGACTTAGAAAGGCTGACATGTTTGAAACTTGGAATTAAGGACTTAGAAAGGCTGAAGTGTTCTTTTGGTAATTGAACTAGAATATTTAAAAGAGGTTATTTTTCTATCATAAAGGAATTACATCCTCAATCTTTTTAAAGAAACCAGTAGTCTAGGGAGCAAGCCCGCAACTACACCAATCAAAAGATTGGTAAGTTAAAGGGGATGAGGCAGTTGATAAGGCGGGCAGTTTGATATATCTCTTGCACACTAGATTAAACATGCAGTGAGTGTAATGAGTTAGTTTAAACATGCAGAAATTCTGAACAGATGTATATTATTCTCAATATATTGCTAGGTCAATACATAGGTACAAGTATAAGAGGGCTATTCTAGGAAACTAATATCTGTACATAATATCCTAATATCTGTACATAATATCCTAACTGATCTGATTTGCTAACTTTTAGGAGTCAATAATATCTAGGAGATATCCAGC
>JAOTBA010000005.1:15163932-15175707 GCA_025629845.1 Erythroxylum squamatum | reverse complement strand
TATCCTAACTGATCTGATTTGCTAACTTTTAGGAGTCAATAATATCTAGGAGATATCCAGCTGGATATTTCCCAACAATCAAATGATTGGTAAGTTAAAGGGGATGAGGCAGTTGATAAGGCGGGCAGCTTGATATATCTCTTGCACACTAGATTAGACATGCAGTGGGTGTAATGAGTTAGTTTAAACATTTAAGGAAAAGAACATATGCAAGCAATTTAGAGTGTTCTATAATATTTGATGTCCCCTCTTGAGGTGTAATTATTTTCAAATGATATTAGTAGATATCTAACAAATGGTATACAGGTGGATTATGAAGAATGCCTAGTAAATTGAGAATCCACAACTTGATATTATATTTTTCTTGGTGACAACTCGAGATATGGATGAGCGAGATATAAGATGTAGCAGCAAGGTCAAGTGTAGAAGCAGATTTTTGAGCAATAACACTTGGAATTTGTTAGCTACAATGGATAAAGATCATACTTGATTTAAAAATTCAAAGTAGCTGAACAAGACTATATTGCAATAAAAATTCTGTGTTTGCACCGGACACAACCCAGAACAACATCATTAGACTAAAAATGTAGAAATTGACCGTCATTTCATAAAGGAGAAACTCAAGCAGGAGAAATTAAGAAAAAGTGTTACGAATAATGTAGGGTTTAGCATTAAATTAGAGATCTTATTCAATTGTGTGCTTAGCTCGTTTCCTTGCACTTAATTGTTTGCAGCTGTAGTTTCATGGTAGGTATATTGTATATTAGCTAGGGTTTTCACATAATTCCTAATAGTTTTTCAATAACCTACATTCATGACACTTTAAGAGTAATGGAATAGAAACCATTTTATTTTATCATTTGAAGAAATATTTCTTTCAATTAACAGAAACTATAGGCTATATCTACTAGTATGCATCACTCAGCAATTATTGGGCTTTTCAAATGTTTGGGATAACTCGCTTTTTTGTCAAATTTCAGCAATTAAAAAGTTATTTGGTAAGCATAATCAAAATACTGCTAGAAAAGGCTTTTTTCCTAAAGTATTAAGTAGTTATCTTCTGATATTCCCACATACTCTATCTCCTTCCAGTATGGGGCTTCTCAAGTTTCTTAATTGTTGCTTGAAGATAAAACATTTAAATATGGTCATTCTCTGCAACTGGCATGCTACCAACCGCATGCTCTCTCTCATCAATGTGTTAATATTCCATTTGCTTCCTTGGATTATTCCTACTTTCTTTTCCCATTTACAATTCTCTTCTAACTAATTTGCAAAAAGCTCATACAATTTGGTACAACTCTGGTACCCCAATAAATGTATCAAAACTATAATGCATCATATTGCAGTACTCTCCATCTATTTTTCACTTTACATGCAATTCCCAAAATGCATAAAAATAAATAAGTAAAAAGTTACCTTGCTTAGAAAATCAAACTACCACTACAAATCATCAAGAGCAAGGAACTAAACATTGAAGGCCTAAACAATTTGGATACATAACAAGGGACGAGGGGGAATGAATACCTCTGAGCCTGTCCCAGCAAATCTTTTGCTATAGCATCGCTTATAAATGGCCCTAGCTTCATTGACATGACCTAACTCAATTTCCATTGCTATGTAACCTTGCCAGGCTTCCAACATTGTACCACTGGAAAGAAAGAAAATAAATTAGTAAAATATTAAAAGTTGCAAAAAGTTTCAAAGTGATATCAACCAAAACAAAAGTAAAAAAGGGAGATGTGTCAAAACCTGATTTTAAGCAACCTCTCCCACACACCACGAGCTGCAACTAGATCTTTACCTAAATTATTCTCTAAGCGGGCCCAATAGGCGTGCAGACGCAACAATCCTTCTGAATTCTTTATGTGTGGCGACAGGTAATCAGATGCATACTACCATGTTACAATAAACAGTTAGAAACTGAAATAAACAGACAGTTACATGCTTGTGTAGCATTCTTGGCACGTATACAAGCCAGGCTAAACTTTCTAAGAAGCGTACAATAAATGGCCATGGGTATGTCATCCATTTGAACAAAAGAGCTTACAGAAGAACATTTATCTACTTTATCATTCAAATTAAGCCATAGACAAGATCACACAATAAAGTACCTCTGATATGAGCAACATATGAATATCCTAATTCCAAAAAAAAAAAAAACATATGAATATCCCAGAGAAATACAGCTCATATTCTTTTGATCATTAAATTAGGCCAAATACTAGATCAAGGCTTTGAAAAATCCCATTTTCCAGTTTTTCCACATCAATGTCTTGCTGAAAAATCCACTAGATTTATTTTTCAAAAAAAAAATCCACTAAATTGACGAACTAACGTCAGCACATCCAACATTAATACAAGCAGTTCAAGACACCAACATAAGCATATTTGCGGCGAACTGTAGTTCATCATATTCCTCTTTGTGTCAAACCAAGTATGTACATCAGTAGCACAGTTAAAAGAAATATCTACACCTTCCACCAAAAACTATTAGGAGAAGATAAAGTATTGCAGATAAAAGTCTTACTCTTAACAAACCATGTCAACAATAGTCAAAGTTCATGAACTAGTAACACAACGATACACACCTGGAATGTTCCCCTAATTAAAGAATAATCCAACGCATCCTCTGCTTCAAAACCAGATAAAATTCTTCGCCTCAAACCATCTACTCGTGTCAGAAACAGCTCCAGGTACTGTAATAAACAAAATCTAGTTAAAAAGCAGAGATATTTACTTCAAAGACAATACCCAGTGGCTAATGTTAGAAAACACAGCCAGAGTCACATGCAAAATGAATGTGTATAGTACCTCCTCAAATGTTGAGAAGGTGCAAGTCAGGGACTTTTCAAAAACCTGAAACCAATAAACAAAATTTAATCCATAAACCTAATGAAAATAACATATTGCCAATATGTGATGGTTAAAAGTCTATTTGGCATATTCACAAATATTTTATGTTAAATAACCATTCAAAGAGGAAAAGACAATTGGTTAATGAATGGTTTTCTTGAAAGATGACAAAAAGATAGTGCATTTCTCACTCTAGTAGTAGAAAAAAGATATTGCCAGAATAGATAGATCTTCAAGTTTCACTTGTACCACAAAGCAACTTGATCGCTTTGTAATTTAAAACAAAGCTCTCTTTGGAGGCAATGGAAAAGTCCATGTTATCATAGACAATCACACTAGGAGCATTAATTTTGGACTTAGCAGGTGTTTCTTTAATGCTCTGATTAATTTCTACTGTTAGTATTTCTGTTAAGATTATCTGCTTAACAATATAGTAATAGATGTTCTAAATCGTAGTTTCAACACCATATTCCTAGCCTCTGCATTGCAAAGAAAAATAGTTAGGTTGTTAGACCTAGTTACAACTATTTTTGTAGGATTGCCAATTAACACTACGGGTTCCATTTAAAATCATTTTTCAGGAACAAATTCTAACACAAGGTAGTCATTGCCCAAACAGCACAGTCAAAGGGAATAACCAATTTCGAATAGAGCTGTCCCGAACCAGAATTCATTCACCAAAGCAAATACTTTGAAGAAGTGATAACCAATAAACATACATGAGATATCATTTTTTCAGGGGCACGTCCACGTTCCAACGAGAGCAAATACCTAACCCAGAGTTCTCCAACCCAGGGACAACTTTTTGTGGCCCTTGCATAAACATCCCTTATAACATTTCCTACCTGAAATAGAATAAAAAGTAGAATAATTTATAAGTAATGCAAGTTAGAAGTTAGACAAGCTCCTGAAAACAAAAATAGAGGGACAACCTTCAATGTTCTGTCCAAATATTGAGTATAATCAAGCCACAAATCAGTTGACACAGGAAACTCGGTAATTGCACGCTCATATAGAACTTGAACCCGCGTTGGGTCACCTACAGACTTTTCAAATTTCAAGTAGTTCTGCAACAAAATCAAAATCCATTAACAGAAGATTAGACCAAAAAGGAAAAAAGAAGGAAGACAAGGAGACAAGTTTCCCACGTTTTTAGAACACATGTAACAAACCAGCAAAGTATAGAAAGTACAAAAAGCAGCTAAACGCAAATGGAAACCAGCCATTGAAAGTATTTTTAATGGGGAGTGGAAATTAGTTGAGCCATTATTTCCTTTAATAGGTAGCTCTAATGAATTCCTTTACTTGTGAATTTCCCTTATTAGAATCTAAATTGGAGTAGGTTTATTTGGAGTCCTTATCAGGTCAGGGTTTGATATCTATCAAGGTACAATGAGTTAGAATCATTGTCTTAGTAGGATTTAATCATCTGGATTTTATCTAAGTTTAATATTTCACTTGTGAAGAGAAGAAAATTTTTTGGAATTTGCAGCACGGAAATGTTATGCTTTCTTTCTAAGTGGGATACTAGATTTAAGAGTGATTTTGAAAACCATAGAAGTGATTTCTTGGACCTATTGTTGTGGTGCTAACAGATTATATTTATTCCAAATTCTAGAAGTGATGCTTAGTTTGTAAACTTTGACAATGATTTTTAGACCTATTGTTTCTGTTAACTCCCTAGTAACAAATTCCGCAACCCTAAGTTTTGAAACCTGTTTGTTTCCATCAAGCATTTAAATTCTCTGTAGTGTCCTACATCTATTCAAAAGGTCAATAGAGCATTGAATAAGCAGTCAGTGGCCATAACTTACACAAGAGATAATAGCAGCACTTCAGTGTCATCATGATGAAAAAGAAAAGAGCATTAGGTTCTGTGTACCATGAAATTTTGAAATTTTTCTATGTCAGACGCATCACTCCTGGAAACCTGCTCCTCATGCTGAACACGGGCACTATACATTTCCAAGGCCTTTTGGTATGCTGAAGCAACATTAGGGGATATCCCATCCACATCACTCGACTCAGTATCAAGAACATTCCCCTGTTCTACTTCCCAAGCCTTATATGCAAGAAGTGTGGACCTCAAGTCGAGAAGTGGGATAGATAATTGGCGGTGGAATATATTTTGAATGCGTTGGATCTGTGATTCCTTCGCCTACAAGAGATAAGCAATGGAACTTAATGCATACCTATTATCAATTTTTTTTTTGGTTAAAAAGAAATTCATCAAAAACCTTTACAGACAAAAGAAAAGATGGAACTTCCAACGGTCTAGGCAAAAAGGTGATTTGTAGCAGAGGAGCCGTTGAATAGAAATTAACCAAATGAGAGCAATACACATGAAGTTATCCGCCACTATAATGGAAACTCAAATCCATAATGAACTAACAAAGCACTAAATAGCAGGACCAAAATCATTAAGACTGGTTGAGTAAAGGCATATGGTTTGAACTTCAAAAATAGCACAATTGGTTTAGAGAACCAGAGTGCTGCAATCAGATTGAAGATGCATCAGTTATGTCAACTTTCATATTCAGATGTTTCATAAATCTCAGAGTTCTAGGGTGGTTGTGTAGATTGGCTCCTTTGATTGGTGGCTCAGCATTTCTGTCGAAGTTGTAAGGATGACTCATTTTAATCCACATGAAAATCAGCTTCTGACCTTTCCTCAGCAAATTGATCTATTCTGAGAAATTTAATCAAGAGAGAGCAGGTTGTTGAAATAAGCAAGTAAGTGCATGATCTAAAATGTGACTTTGTTGAAGTTAAATTGTTATTTGGTTACCAAGAAATGAATTGCATTCAGAAAATCTTTCCTAAAAGGAAATCTAAACCAATAAGTAACCATTCACTTAACTCTGAATAATCAATTAACTTCAATCAATACTGAAAAATGTCCTTCCCAACCAATTAACAATCTTATTTTCCTCAGGATATGTTGCGAAATGTTCAACAAATTTAACCATGTGGATCCACTATAACCTGACACTTTAAGCTTCCATTCACAAGTTGGAATGTCAATTGGCCTCTAACATATTCATAATTTTCTTTTTGAGTTACAGAAAAGGAGCAAAAGGAGCAAATGTGAATTTGAAAAGTAAACATTCAGTTTCAGGATCAACTTGAAAATGAAGTACTTCTATTAGATTAACTGAAAGGGAATTTCACAAGCTAAGAACGTAAAAGCAGACAGTAGCAATTCAAAACAAAAATTTCACCTTTAAATCTGTTTCATCAATGGTAAGCAAAACAGCCCACTCAAATTCCCTATACGCATCCCATATTTTATTTCCCTCAGCAACATGTAAACCAACAGCAGTCAAAGCTCGCTCAAAAAGGTTCCTGGCCTTTGAAATGCCATCAATAGAGCATCCACGCACTGAAGGATCACATTCTTGTATGTAATTTAAGTAGTCACACCAAAGAGGGACAGACTGCATTCAGAAGCAAGATTACATTGAAGGAGATAGAATGAAATTTTGTACAAAGGAAATGAAAAAAATAATCACGTTACGTACCTAAGTTTGTTCAAACTTCAACTTACAACCACAAATCTTTTAACAGCTAGAGAAAAGTTCTTATTATTTTAAATATTGTAAATGTATTCATTCTAAATTTCCAGTTTCAAGCTTTTCCTATTTCCTTTACCTACACCTTTTTATGTCACATATCAAACTCCTGATTTTCTGTAAAATGTTCTCTCTTATCCAATTTGACAGGAATTGGCGTTTAATTCCAATAAGCTGCCAACATGATTCCAAGTAAGCAAGCACAGGCAAACGTAACATATGACATGTGACGTCTAAATATTTTTCTCACACAAGGAAGTTTGTCATCTTAAACAAGTTGAAGGTCATATAGTCAAGTTTGTTGTTGATCAAACCATAGACATTGATTGATGATGGGATATCAAAGAGCCAAGCATTAGAGACCAGTCTAAAGAATAATGTGCGCCATCACCATGATCCACAGCCCCATGCTCCTACAAACCTCTATAATGTCATCAAACAAGCAATCACCCTTGAGTATATAACATCATTATCGTAATCAAATGGCTAATTGTATCATTTTTTCTCAAATACAAAAAGAGAAGAAAAATAATTCTACTTCTTGTTTCTCTTTTCTTTGATGGGTCTCCTTAATTACTAGGCTAATGCTCCAAATATTAAAGGGTTACATGGGCTTCAATGCATCCATCAAAGGCACAACTTGTTGTATAACAATTCCCACTGATGTCTTTGTCCACATATGATCTTTCTTTCCAACAATAAAATCTAGCAACAAACCTAGGCATAATCAATGGACCAGAAGCAAATCCAACTTGGCACCAATACCTCCTTCAAACTTGTCTTCATTCTTAACAAATGAACCTGAGCAGGTGAAACCTTTTGCCAAGTAAATCTCTAGAACAATCACAAAGATGACAGAAAATCATGAAATGTAATTATTGAAAAGGTGTTGACTTTGATTCACTAGGAACAGTAAATTCTCAATGTGTATGCTTGATTAAATGGGACAGAGATTATAAAATGAAAAATGGAAGAGGCAAGACAGCTTCTTCCTTTAGGGACGAGAGAAGATTGTGGTTCTAAGAGTAGCAAGCAAATAACTAAAATGAAGCAGGGGTGGATGGTTAATACCAGTATTGCTACTCATACGGTTTTCAGGTTCCATGAATTTTTTCAAACTGACCAACTTGCAAACCAAAAGAGTAAAACCATTATTCTATAACCCATTCAATATATAACAACATCAGATATAAGCCTGTTTACAACAAAGTTAGTTGGGGACTGACAATGAACAAGTCCATTTTCAAGAACAAAAATACTCCACAAAAACCTTGTCAACATTATAAATTCCATGAAACAAACCACCATGTGTTTATCAAACTGAGATGTCATGTAGCACCATTTCTACTTTCGCTACCTAGTACAGTCCCTGAACATATGTGAGTTAGCAAAAGAATTGGCTAATGACCTTCAACTTGAATAAGAATAAAGTTCATATGTTGCAAGAATCTCTCGAGATAAATATTAAAGTCTCACAAGAATAAAGGCCCAATGTTGGATAAGAACAAAGTTTATATCTAACACAAATATTAACTATAGTCCCAAATATGGGTCCACTATTGATAGAACTGAGAGACCAATTAAACTGCAGGATATAAGAATATGGTTACATTACATCCAATGTTCTCGCTTTTCCCATCCATCATCCCAAAAGTCATCATTTGAAACCAATAATTATACGCCACAATAAAATGAGCCAAGTCCAAAGACACCAATTGTAGTTGAAATCTGAAATGACTATACAATACACATGCGTATGGAAGGTGAAGTGAAGTGAATATGAATATGAACATACCACATAGTCGTGAACTCCTTGCTCATAAAGTTTCTCAATTGCGGACAAAGCCTCAGGCCTGAATATTGATTGGGAAATTAAATAAATGGTAACAGTTCAAAAAATTAAAAAGCAACGGCAAAACATACGGGAGTCATAGGTCCAAAGACAAGGAGGTATAAGAAATTTTAAAGGTTAAGAAATACCCAGAATGAAGAGAAGCTTCGTCAAGAGCCCATTGTTGCCACATGGCAGGGGTCAAAGGGAACATGGCACTCATAGCTTCCCTTGCTTCTTTGAGCTTCTCTATCTCCCCCATCTTCCTCAACAACTTAATGAGCTGCATTGAAACAAACATGATGTTGAAAAGAAAAAAAATGAATTCGAAAACTAGAAGGAAAAAAAAAAAGGAAGTTTGAGATTACTTGAACATGAGCATCATAGTCGTATGGATTAAGGAGAAGTTTAGATTTTAGGGTTCTAAGCTGTGATTCGTCTTCTGCATCAGAGTCGGAGTCGGAATCGTCGGAAATGGGAGACTTATTAGGGTTTTGAGCTTCATTTTCGCTGTTCATTACTACTGCTACAAATACAATTGTTACACGCTCTCTCTCTCTCTCAAAGTGAAATGGAACTCTAACTCACTTTTGCCTGCTGAGCACGCACAGTTAGTTATATATATAAGAAACAAATCATAGATCCGGTTAATATTTAAAAAATAAAAATAAAAAAGTCAAGCCCTTAATGTTCATCGTGATAACTTATAACTAATTATGATAAACAAAAAATTAAACACTTTGTGATTTTGATTAGAAAACGAATAGAAATCTAATACTTGTTTATTTCCATATTCTAAACAATATAAGTAAAAGACTTGTTAAATATCATAAAAGAAAAACCATATGAGAAAAAAATTATGAAAATAAAAAATTTACATAGAAAATTTATTCTCAATTTTTTATAAGTTTTTGGACTCTATAGTCACTTTAGGAATCGGATCAAATTATGCATAAGAAGAATATCATTAAGTGAGCTTATTAATAGAGAACCAAATAGACGTTTAAGGGGTGAAGAAGAGTAAGAAAAGGGGAACTCCATATCTCTGTACTTGTTCGTCATATGCATAGAAGATTGAAAAGAATGCTAAAGGGCAACATTCCTTAAGATTAGAGTTTCAAATAATATGACAGATGCAAAAAGCTCTACATTTCCTTTGCAAATGACCTTTTAATTTTCTCAAAAGCTCATAACAAGTATATTACCCTAAGATAACTCTCTATACCTTCAAGAAGCTATCTAGGTTGGGTTTAAATACCAAAAAAAAGATATATGTTACTCTCTAATGATGCTCTTTATTATACAAGATGGTTTTTAGTAATCACTGATATTTAGATCAAGCACATTCCCTTTAGCTATCTTGGATTACTAATATCTATAGGAAAGGTTCACTTTAGAGATTGCCTCCCTCTCCTAGAAAAGTTCCAAAGGAGATTAAACAATTGGTGTAATAAGTTATTATCACATGCTGGAAAAGTCTAATTGATAAATTCTATGTTGAGCTTTCTATATATACATTGGTCATTGTATGTGTTCCTTTCTAAAAAAAACTCTCCAAGGCTATATATAGATTAATGAGGGGCTTCTTATGGTCAGGTAGACATAATAGTAAGTTTAATGCTAAGGCTGCATGGATTGAAGTCTATAAACCAAGGGTAGAAGGGGGTTTGGGAATCACATTTATAAATATTAGCAACCAAGTTTTCATGGCCACAAAATTATGGAGGCTAGCGGAGAATAAAGAATCTTTATATTATACCAAAAAAAAGAATATTTATATTTAAGATGGTCTATATGTATTTGTTGATGGGTAAAGCATCTATAAAATCAATCATAGGCCTTCCTTCTCATGGTTTATAGCCTAACTGCTCAAGTTGAGGAACAAACTAGTAAGAAATCAAATGCTTTAGTAAGAAGTGAGGAAATTGCCTCTCTATACTTTGATAATTGAAGTGAAATTGGGCCTTTGTGCAACACTCAACTTATGTACAAGCTAATAGATAGACGTCTTGTCAACTTAAAAGTGAGTACATGGACCGACAAGAATCAATAGAGAAACTATCTTATAGAACTTATAAATATATTACTAAGATATGATCCAAATTTAAAGAATGTAGGCCATTATGTATAGAGTAGTCGGCCTTTTGAAAAATTTACAAATAGCTCTTGCAAAGAGGTTCTTAGAATGAGGGGCTAAAGACTAAAGGGTCCAAGATAGTTTGGAGCAAGAATCTGCTACCTAATATTGCTTTATTCATGTGGCTAATAGCTAAGAATAGACTTAGTAAAATGGATAGGTTAAAGTTCCTAAACTTGACCAATAGGTTCCGTCTTTGTAAGGAGAACTCTAAAAATCTTTTTCGTTTATTATTTAATTGCAAATTCTCCTAGATGATCAAGAGACAAATATTGGAATTCTATTAAATGATAAGGCTTGGCTTTATCTTGAGTTTGTGGACTGGCAATGCTCTTTGAGGAATTGCACCAAATAGTACATACAAGTGTATATAGTAGCTTTTGGCTCTTGTATGTACAACTTATAGACAGAAAGAAATGGTAAATGTTTTAAAATGGCAAAGAATGATGAAATATAGGTACTACCTGTTGGGACCCGATCTCAGAACAGGACCCCAACCGGAAGAACGGAAAAGACAACCGATGAAATCAAATTCGAAAGAACGGAATCCGAAGCAGAAACATAAAGCGAAGGCAAAACGAATTCAAAATACAAAGTATCATAAACGAAAGAACGGAGATCGTATATCGAAAGCAACGAACGCGAAAACTAACGAAATCGAATAATCGGATTACAAATTTCGAAACGAAACAAATCTAATTTTGAAGCGAAGACGAAGCCAACAAACGATTCCACCGAACCGAAACTAATGTCCGACATCCAGAAAACGAAAATTTATCGAAAAACTCTGCGAGTCGCGTTGCGTTGGAAACCCTAAGACTAATCCGAAAACCGGTATTAATTTATTTATTTTTTCATTCCTTTCATCTTTATTCAATCTTATACAAATCAAAATAATATCCAATCAATTTCTCTTTTGGAAATTTATCCTTATATAACACTTAATTCATATAATTCGTCTTAAACACAAATTCCCTTGCTATAACTTTCCATAATCTCAATTTACTAAATTTCTCTTAATCAAGCATAACTTAATCGCATCTTTAAAATCCTTATTTTTATTTATCCCATGCCATAAAACCAAACTCATACATTAAGCCATACCCAAATTAACAAAATTTGGGCAGCATAATAGCTGTATTTTATACAACCCAAAAATCTGCATATCAATTAAAACACACTTCTATATAATCCAAACCAAAACTCAAAGTCGTCGGACCTCCCGTCTGGAATCCAACCACAACCAAACACAATCCTATACCTAACACTTCAAAATTCTCAACCCATATTCCATACTCCAATTCACATTTCAAGTCACATTCTTATCCAAATCACATTCACATTTATATAAACTAACCATAATCTACTTACATAATCCA
>JAOTBA010000005.1:15144690-15160508 GCA_025629845.1 Erythroxylum squamatum | reverse complement strand
CACCATTTATATCCAAAACACTCATTCAAATTTCGTTTCATATTTCGAAATTGTCACTTAAGGATCGGGGTCCAACAGAGCATTACGAGGGGCTTACTCTGATATTATTTGTTACATAGTCCCTCGAATGAACAGAAGGTTGCTTAAATCGTTGTCCTCTACCAAGTTCCTCTGCCACTACTTCATTTCTTTCCGCTTCTTCCCCATCTTCGAAGCTCAACTCCTCTATTTCTTGGCTCACCTCATCAGCTCTCCGTACACTTTCATCATGCTCCTCTGCTTCGTCACTCCCAATTTCATTACCCAACTCCACAATTCCATTATTATTGCTTTCATCACCTATTATTTGCTCATATGGAAAGGTTGTTTCAACGAACACCATATCTCTTGACACAATGAATTCATTAGTCTCTAAATCATACAATCTCCATCCTTTCTTACCAAATGGATACCCAACAAATAGACTACTACGACTCTTACTAGCAAACTTGTCCTTATCCTTATTCAGATTATGCACATAATACAAACAACCAAAAACCCGAATCTGTTTGTAAGATGGCACTTTCTCAAAGATCATCTCATATGGGGTTCTACCATTTAACAACATAGATAGAGTCCTGTCAATCAAATATCCAGCTGCAAGCACACATTCTCCCCAAAATTCTATAGGTAAATTTGCTTGGAAACGTAAGGCTTTTGCCACATTAAGAATATGGCGATGTTTTCTTTCTACTCGACCATTTTGTTGAGGTGTTTCTACACAAGAAGTTTGATGCAATATCCCTTGCTCATCGAAATATTCCTTTATACACATGAATTCACTTCCATTATCACTTCTAACAACTTTCACTTTCTTTCCAAATTGGCACTTAATCATCATAATAAATTTTCTAAGAACACAAGCCACTTCATGTTTTCCATTCAGCAAATATATCCACATAGCACAAGAATGATCATCAACAATTGTCAAGAAATAAATTGCTCCACATGATGCTGGGACTCTATAAGGTCCCCACAAATCACAATGTATCAAATCAAAACAACTTTCAGCTTTATTATGACTAAAAGAAAAAATCTCTCTTGTTTGTTTTGCTCTAGAACAAACCTCACAAGTTTTATTGATTTTCCTACCTACATTACCAGCTTCTGAAATTAATTCCACCACCTTAGGAGAAGGATGACCCATTCTCTTATGCCAAAGCTCAAAAGATCCCTCATCAGCTACCTTACAAGTCTTCACTGACGCCACTCCCTTGAGAAAGTACAACCCCTCACGTTGCTCACCCTCTCCAATCAAATTCCTCGAACTTAGGTTCTGTATAGCACAAATTTTCTTAGTAAGTTAGATAATCAAATTTGAATCATGAAGCAGCTGTGATACGGAAATTAAATTGCAATGCAAATTGGGCACATAAAGAACTTGATGTAATTTCAGGTCTCCTCCAATCAACACGGTTCCTTCTTTCACCGCCATGGTCCTTTCTCCATTAGGTAACTCAACTGAGCGTGGTACAATATCACGCAATTCTTTCAGAAATGAAAGTGTTCTTGTCATATGATGAGAAGCTCCTGTGTCAATAATCCAAGGAAGTGTCCTCTGCGTACTTGTCAATCTTTCATTGGTACCATTCTAATGTGCGCTCAACATGTTCAGTAAAGTTGACCACTGCTCATTGTTCAATCCACTGTGGCCTTTACGATTTGAATCTATCACGATTCCATGCCCACCATCAGCTCTAATTACTTGTGTGGCATTGGCACGAGTAGTTCCTCGCTTACATCGTCCACCTCCATGGCCACGTTTTTTACCACCTCCTCGTCTAGCAGAAGTCTCACGTGGCTTGTCACCCCACCATTCTGGATAGCCAATCAACTGAAAACAACTTCCAGCTTCATGTCCCTCTTTGTCGCAATTAGAGCAAATGGAGATTTTTTCTTTATCCTCCCTTTGAATGTCTACCATCAACCCGGACTGCAAAACCCATAGGATTACCTCTTTCTTCCTGTGTTCGTGTCATGGTTCGCACCCACTCTTGATGTATAACCATAGTATAGGTACCCATCAGATTGGGTAAGAGTTCAGTGCTCAATATATTAGAGTGGACTATTCCATATCCTTCTTCATCCAAGCCCATCAAAAACTGATGAACTCTCACTTCTTCTCACTTTCTTTCCAATTCCATGGTAAGATTGCATCTGCAACCTGTGCAAACACAAACTGGCATTTGATCATAATTGTTTATCTCATACCACAGTGGTTTGAGTTTTTCGAATAAGAGACAATGGATTGACCATCCTGCCTACAATTTGCCAAATATGATCTCAATTGTTGCATTCGTGGACCATTCCCAATAGAAAATCTTTGTTTAATATCCTTCCACAAATCCTTTACGTTCTCTATGTGGGAAATTGTTGAACGAAGTGTGGGTTCAATGGTGTTAAACACCCAAGAAACCAACATAGAGTTAACTATCTACCAATCTTCAATTTTCGGTGAATCCTCTGCTGGTTGCTTGACAGATCCATAAACAAAACCATATTTTTTCTTGGTTCGCAATGCCGTTTGCATGGCTCGTGCCCATTCTTCATAGTCCTCGCCTTTCAACTGAACTTGGGTAATCAAGTTACCCGAATTGTCATTCAAGCTCAGTGTGTAAGGACTGGACATTTTCTTGTCCAATTCAGAACTCTCGTTTTTCTTTCCATCACCCATGGCTCTGATACCATGTAAAGAACCAAGTGATTTTGGAATCAGAATTCTGCCTCCATTAACCCGAAAACCAGAAATATATACAAGCAGAAAAACCTAATTAGGGAACTCCTAAATAAGGCTACACTACCTCAAATATTGACAGATCATACAACAAAAGGTAAATAAAGATATGTACAAGATTTCCTAAATAAATGAACTAAATAAGGCAGCACTTAATCAACACCCACTAATTCAGCGATTCTCCAATATCTTAACACTTTCATCAAAATACATATTAAATCAAAACTTTTTAAAGTCTTCAAAATGAACTATAACATTTACAAAAATATTTAAAATGATCCTAGAATAAACAAAAAAATGCACGTCGTTAAGTTTTTCTCTGCTATGTACCACATTAGTTTTGATATGACATAAAATTTATATTATGTGATATATGGGCCCTATTGTACCATATAGCATCCATTGATATGGCATAAAATTTATATTATGTGATATATGGGCCCTATTGTACCATATAGCATCCATGTGAGGCCATGAGCCTAATTATCATATTTAGGTTATATTTTATAATTTTTATTCTAAATTTTGAATTAAAACTAATTAAACTACTTTAATTCAATTAACCCTAATTAACTTAATTACTATCTGATTAAACTAAATTTCCAAAATTCCTAAGTAACATGAAGAACCCTAATTCCTAATTTCTCCATCAAAATTTCTATTTAAAAATTAGCTTATACATCACCAACTTGTTCAAGTCATTTACGAATACAACGAGGCACCAAAGGGTGAAGGATGATACCAACAATATAGTCTTTATGCAGGTGAATCTAAATGGAGAAACAACTGAAATTCCTTACTAATGCCCTCCTTATTGTTTTCTTAGTGTTCTTTTCATGCTTTTCTTGTCTAGCCTTTTTTTTTTGGTAAGTAACCTTTTTTTTCAAGCTCTTTCAATTTTTATTGCTAACTCATCTCTTAAATGTTACTTCTATATATAAATTAATATATAAATTAAGTCCTACCTTGTTGTCTCTCTCCCAACGTTTCTTTGTTATGTCTTTTTGTTCTCTAGATGTTGCCTCCTCTCTCATCTATTTCTCTAGCTTCTTTTTTACTTTTCTCACTTTTCTTTTTCTTCTTGTTTTTGTAGCTCTCTCCTTTTCTCTCTTCTTAGGCATTCTACTCCATTTCTTTTCTCTCTCCTTTTTTTTACCATCTCCTGTTTATGTGCTCTTTTAGGACCCTTATCTTTTTTTGTTGCTTTCCTCTCATATGTATTCATTCTCCTTTTTGCGTTTCTCCTAGCTGGCTTTTCTCGTCTCCTAATTCATACTACTCTTCTAAGTTCTATATATGATTAGATGATTGATAACCTGCAACTGGAGATGACACGCCATTTGCTGCATATTTCACATGTAGCATTTTAGATAAACCATGAAGTATAATTAACTAGCATGGAATTTACTAGATGGGAAGAGAAGTAAGAAAATACTTCTAAGTAACATTGCAGAAGAGTCATTCTTGTCTCCCTTCGTGCCCTTTTCAGGTAAATTACACACACTCTCACTACTAAGCCCTCATCCAAAACAATAATTAAACCATGTTTAGAACTGCCTCCTCTTATGAAGATTTTCATACGGGTAACTTCCGTTGTAGTAAACCCTCTCTTCTGACAAAGAAGCTTTGCTACACCATTTAAAGTTGACGGACAAAAAATATTTCAAATTTCAAAGCAATTCACCTTCTAGCATTTGCTCATTGCTCTTCACCTAATCTACTATCTGCATTACTATCATAAGACTCTTTAGGATCAAGAGAACATCCCTCTACTTTTTTAAGGAAAGCTTCGTGAGTAAGCTTGTTAATAGTAACTGTGGACTTCATGTCCTTACTTATTTTATCTAATGAGTCAAATTCTTAAGTAGAGAAATTGAGAATTAAGATTCTTCTGGTTATCTGAAAATTTTAGGAATTTTATTTAATTATATTGTAATTAACTAAATTAGTTAACTAGGGTAATTATAATTAAGTAGTTTAATTAGTTTTAATTATGAATTTAAAATAAAAATTATAAAAATAACTTAAACCTAGCACATAGGCTCCACTACGTATTGTGAATGCCATGTGGTACAATAGGGCCCACGTATTATATTATAAAATCTATACAATATTAGTGTTATGACACATAATATACTTAATTTAACTCAATTTTTTGTCAACTCAAGGTATATTTTAAATGTTTTTGTAAATAAAGACATCAGGGTCTAATTTATACATCTTATCAAATTCATAAGATCCTTCTTGGTAGAACTAAAGAATAAGTAGCCCTAATATGTCGTCCAGAATGGGTATCATTAGTGAGATGAGTTTTTATTTTTTGTATATAAATTTTGCCCATTCCTTACCTCGTTAGAATTCTTTACAATTAATTATGAATCTTTTCTTTTGTGGATATTATCCCCAAAATGATTTTACTTCATATAAACTTGGGAGAATAAAAGCTAACAAGGTTCTAAAGTAAGAAAGAATCATACTTCATATGAACTCGGAGAACAAAAGCTATTATAATAATTTAGTATATAAAAGGCTATAACTAAATACGTTATGAGTCGCCAAAATTACTCTTGACAGCTAAATGAATACTAAAACAATAACTAAATGATTCACAATTTATATTTAACACACAGTCAACTTGCGAAGAGTGAGTTGGTCATGGTGATAAAGATTGCTTTTCATGTACCTGTTTTGCTATTACGAATGCAATGCTGGGAAACAATTTGAAACTTTTGATGCAAGACATGCAGTGCCCAAAATTTTTCGTCATGATTTTGTGGTATCTCACGTTGATGATCAATCACAATAATTCATAACCATGTGCGACAAACAGGTTCACCCGTTCTTGTCAGAATATGGTGCTGAACAAAGATGGAAGATACTGGGGAAATGGCAGAAGAAACTCAAGGGTAAAGTTTAATTTAACTTCCACTTGCTTTTAGGAACTTGGCAAAGGCGGCAATCCAAAAGCTATTTTGGTTCTCAAATCCTGTGACCAACTGGTGTAGAATTCTAATGAAAAAAGGATGGTTAATTCTGTCCTGCAAAAGAAACCGCACATTTGCTTTATTTCATCGCGAAGACAAACTCTATGAAGCATACGTATTCAATCTCTCTAGTTGCCGACGATATCTTTAAAATTGACAATGCAAGTCAACGCTCGTTCAAATTCACTCGCTTCTAAGGCAAATGTGAGGCGGCAGTAGCCAGGAATTCCGGTCCAGGCACAAGTGTTGATGCATAAACCTGTAGACCTTGCAATGGCTTCCCTTATATTCCTATCGTCCAGCTTCACTTCATAAAGGTCGTCAGCTGAATTTCTGATCTTAATAACTTTGTTAACGTAACCCGAGGGCTTCGCGACCAAGGAGACGCCACCACAGGGTTGTAGCACATCCCAGCCACATTTCTGCAATGTCTGTTTGAAAAAGGAAAAGTAAATGACAAAGAAGATGGAAATAGCGAATCTATCAATCCAGAATGAACTTTCAAGAGAAAAGCAAAGCTGAAATATTAAATTCAACGTTAGGTAGGAACTAATAGAATGAACTAAAATTTAGGATGTAACAGTCATTTATAATATTATAAAGACAAAAGCTGAAAAATGCATGGCCTCGAGCATCACGATCTCTTACCTCCTTCAGGCGTTGAGATCTAGATTTCAACTCTTTTGTTTTCTCCGTGAGAGTGTCCAAAACGGCCCTCCAACTCAGCAATTTTTTTACTGCATATCTCACTGTGCTATGGGGCTTGCTTAATCCTGGAAAGCTAAAGAATGCATCAACCAAAAGCGGATGGCTGTAAACCACAAACCCGAATTTGAGTGCTCCACTGAGGAGCTTCAAGTCCAGACCACCAAGCAGAGTCACACAAAAAGATGGGTTGCTAGAGTTGAGCTTTGATAATATGGGCTCCAAATTCCAGCCACCCCAGCCCTCAAATTCCAATCCTGAGAATGAGGTATCAATGACAACTCTTGCCCCAAATTTTGCACATGTAGTTAGTAAGGTATCCATCTCGTCTTTGCTGTAAACCAAGCCTGTGGGATTGACTGTTGGACCACACATATACACCCATGGCCTATTTACAGCCTTGAGAACTGTTGTAAGTACATTGTCTGTCAGCTTAAATCCTACTTTAGGGTCAGTAGTAATGCTCACAATATTTGCCTTCAGAAACCTAGCAGCAGAAACAAAGTTTCCGTTCCAGCCAGATGGGAAGCAAAAAGTTCCCCCTTCTTGGATGCAGCAGAGAACCAATCTATTGAACAAAGCTTGTGAGCTCTCTGTATACACAACTTCTGTGCTGCTATCAATCGGAAATCCATAACTGTCTTTTATATATTGTTTGATGCTAGGAGTAACATCAATTTCTGATTCAGTCATGTTCTGCCTGGCAAAACTTTCAAAAATTGCTGCCTTGACAGGAGAAGGGCTGCGCAAAAAACTTTGATCTACATCCATGTGAATCAATGAAGAATTCTCTACTTCGCCTATTGACAGTTCTGAATCATTCAGAACCAACATAGCTGCGCTTCCAATGTCTACTCCACTTGATTTGGCTTTTCCACATTCCCTCTAGAGCACATGACATACTTTAACCAATTTTGAAAAATAAAATGTAATCGTGCAAGAATCAAAACTAGATAACCAGTCAACTTACACGACCTACAAGTCGATCTGTGAGATGCAAAATCCACAGGCACATGAAATAATATGAAAAAAAAAAGAAAAGAAAAGGATCCCTACTTCAAAAGAGGAAGGAAAAGAGAAATGAAAAACTGACGAACCTCTGCAGGAAGATGCCTGTCTGCAAGCTGAAAAGCTAGAAGCTCATGGAAAAGACAGCCATAGTAATACTGCCTAATCGGTGCTGTATTCCCTTCCAGTACTTCCACTGTTTTGGACAAGGCTTTCAAGACAGCCTCTTCCTCTGAAATGACAAAAGCTACCTCTAAATCTGCGTAAACCTGGAAAGTATGTCACTTCCATTACGATATAGATCTTCTGACTTGACAACAAACTGATGGTAAACTTTACAACTAGGAAATTGTGATTAACCAGAATAGTAAACCTCTGCATATACCTGGTTTTTCACAAGGCCACAAATAATTGCAGCATGTGAAGGCAAAGGATGTCCTGCAAGATATTTTAGGATGCCATTGGAACTAGGAAGGCTGGATAGCTCAAATTGGTCAGATATGTCTAAGAAAAGGCGGGATCCAATTTCTTTAGTGACATCTAAGAGCTGCACAAAAGCTGAACTAGTGACTGCCTCAAATTGAGCCAAACCCGTAACAACCACCTGTGGCCTCAGCTTTTTGATAAGCTCTACCATTAAATCTGATTGTCTAGGTGCTTCAATGACTGTGATGACATCCTTTTCAGTTTCCGTACCCTGCAAGTATAGTTTTTAGTTACTACATATCCAACAGCCAGTATGAACTTCTATCCAGGCTTAAAGTTCCAAAGCAGGACAGTTTTGATAAGAATTAACTACTATCACATGAAGGAACCTTTATGTAATTCAACAGGGAATAATTTTCATCTCGACACTGCTATTAGAGAATTTCAGCAGAAACTTATTTGGTGTTTTGTTGGCTATGGAGCCCAGTCATGAAAACAAACTCCAACCTGAGTTGGTCTCCAAAGACAGCAGAATTTGAGTTTATAAGAAAAACATAACAGAAGTTCAGGCTAGGAATGCCCTGGGTACAGGTCAGTGCATATATAAACATAATGATATCCATTGTGGAGGGTTCAGATCCTCTGTTACCATTAGCTTGTTCCAAACCTGTTTCCGCCCAATATGACGTCATGTATGTCTAAATGTACATAATGACATAAAACAACATCGTATTGGGGCAGAAACAGGGTTGGAATAGGTTAATGGGAACAGAGGATTTCATGGCCATTGTGGATGGTTGGAAGACATAAACAACAACAATATGATTTGCGCCAAATAGAAGTATGCATGTGCATGGTGAACTTATAGTGCTTCACATTCAAACTAACACAACATTTACTTTGCCTAAAGTAACAAATCACTGCCAGAAACCAAAGTTCTAACAATGTTTGAGATACTTAAGCAACCTGAAAACAGGGACTGAAATTATGCACTCCCATTAAATTCCCAAGTACTTTACATCCAACTGAAAAGTACACATTTATCCAAGCAAAGCAATGGGTCAATGGAATTTTGAAGACTCCAATTTATAGAATCACTTAAAGAGATTAAAAAAGATGCAATAAATGAACAGCTTACCATAATTTCCAAGGATCTCAACCATTGACGGGGCAGTTGTCGAGTCAAATGTTCATCAACAATTGCAAGATGAGGTGATAATAATCGCAAAGAATGCTCAATTGCTACAGTTCTTGAGGGAAAGATGATAACATTCTTGAGTGAATTGAAACAAACAAGTCAGTAATACTTCTCAGATAATGTATAACTAAAAGTAGAGAATTTCTTTACAGAATAGTCATCTGTTTTAATGGCTCATCATTCTAGAAACAGGTAGAAGTACATAAAAGACATTGCCAGCATTATCAATTAGATATGGTATGGAAAACGCAAAGCAATTTCATTATCAATTAGATATGGTATGGAAAACGCAAAGCAATTGGACTTATTACCGGTGAAAAGGTTTCCATAAAAGTTTTATGTTGGGCTGTGTTAGGATCCAAAATCCTAACAGGCACTATTCCAGCAATCCACAAAAAGGAAACACTAAGAAACTCAAGCAATGAAACAGAAAGCAAAACAGAGAAGAAGGAAATATGAAAGAAGCTTAATGCAGTCGTATATTGATAGGCTAATCTTCGAGGGCTAGCCAACCTCCTCAATACAAAATCCTCATAACCAATTCTGAGATCCCCTCTCATTTGTCCCACACTACCCCTTTTATTCCCCCCTCTCTAACTAACTAACCATCTCAGCCTCATATCTCTCCAAATTACCGATCTGCCCACCCCCTTCTCTTCCTAACGTACTACTGATTTTTACGAGTCTCAACAGGCTGCAAAAAATACCATGGCAGGTAAGGATGCTATAGAATTCTAGATAACATCATTAGGACTCCAACATTGTAGCAGCTACTTCATTTTATTAACTCTTAACTATTTATAATGGCAAATATGTTTCTCCATACTTAAAAAAAAATGTTTCTCCACCAAAATCCAAAAAATTGCGCAGTTATGATGCACATAGAGAAAACATTTGGGAGAAACGTAAAATCAACTACTATCTTTTCCGTATGCAGCATGCATGAGACTAAGCCAATTATCAGTAGTGCAATTAGCAGGAGAAACACATTTTGTTCATTTGAAAAAGACACAAAGATGCTATGTTCTACTGACATAAAATGTACCATGAGGCAGCTTCTCTATCACATTTCATTTGATAGAATAAAAATTGGAACGTTTCCATTTCCAAGAATTTGAATTTTGAGTTATTCTTTTCAAGATTTCAATTCTTAGGGTAACAACAAAGAACTGATATCCCAAATAACTAAATTTTAATCATAGAAATTTGCTTAATTCTAGATATTGGAATAATTAATTTGAATTACATCATCCAAAAACACATCTGCTGGTAAAAACACAAGGAATGTGAAACTTTAATTTGAAAGAAACATTAAACAGACAAATATAAATCGCTAGCATATAGCTTTCCACTCAACTCCATAATTTAAGAATTATATCTTCCTGAAATTGTTATGGCATTTATTAGGATTTAAATTAGAAATCCTTTTCCTACTAGAATAAGGATTCTAAGAACACTATATATATGTACTTAGTCTTTCATCAATAAGAAGCAATCTGGAATTTTTCTACAACTTGAGAGTTTTCAATTAGAAGGTGTGATGCTTTTTTCTAAGAGTGATTCTTAGATCCTAGGAGTGATTCCTAATTTCCTACTATCTATTCTGTGTGTTCTTCCCTAAAAATTCCAACAATCCTAACCTAAATTCCAGCACTCTCAAACCTATATTCCAGCCATATTAAATCCTAAAATCCTTAGCCTAAAATTCCAACAATCAAACCTTAAATTCCCAGCTTTACAAAATCTGAAATTTCTACATTCCTAGTCAAAATTCAACCTTGAAACCCAATATTCCAGCAGCCTAATATCAGCCATATTTCCTAATTTTGTGCTTTTAATTACTAGTTCATAATTCTTCTATTTGTCCTCCATCATTTATGTGCAGAAGTTTTCACTTTATGCTGCCTTGGAGTTATTCATGCCATATTTAGTTCAATTTATATGTGGTGAGAAACATCATTCTTATAGATTCACTACTATTGAGTTAATATTGTGCAAGTTTCCTAACTTTTTTTTAGTAACATCTGTTCTTTTGATACAGAAAAGTGCGCTTGCATTATCTATGGAAGTATAAAAATTGATGGTAGCAACGTGAAAATATCTCTGGGCAACACCGTGAGTAGTTGCTAATTAAGCAGAGAAGATATTCTTACATCGGAATTGAGCGGAATATGGTAGTAAGTTTTCATGAATCCTGCAACAAGACTACGAAAACGTGTGTTTCCAGCTGGTGGCTCATATGGGAAACATGAATGCTCTTTCAACTCATTGGCAAAATAAGATAGGAACGGAATCTTCTCATCAGCAACCGAATCATCTTCAAAAGACAAATCCAAAGAACTGCTAATCTCTTGGTAGCCATTCTTAAGAAACTCAAATATTTTCTTAACCTGTAAATTTATATTCATAAATGACTAATCCCTGGAGAGCTAAACATTTAGTAGAACAAAACCACTGTTAATTAACTGTAAACCTGGTTTGGTTGACGAAGTTGACAACTATAAACTGATAAGGCATGAGCAATGCGGCCACCAGCCTTCCCATAGGCCCATGCAGTTCGAGCACAAAGTGGCTGGTCTCCAGTAAGACCCATAAAAAATTCAAAGCGGTGTGGACTGTTCTTCTCAATTTCAACTAAAGCTGATATATCTGTGTCTGCAGCCTGGAAGAACAAAATCTCAGAGAGAGTGCATTTTGGAAGGAAAAATGATTTTCACTTGTGAATAGTTCGCTTGCCTGAAGAATTTTTGTTTGCCAGAGCTTGTTCACACGAAAACCACGACGTTCAAACAAGCGCTTACAAACTGCTTGTCCTGGACGGCCACCCATATTAAAGATCATAATGCCCATAGGATTGATGACAGATATTCCTTCCTCAACAGCCCTAGCAATCAGACCCAATCCAAATTGATCCTCAACAAACCCCTACATAAAATGGAAGTCAGAAATAAATTTGCGATAACCTAGGCTATCAGGTTTTACAACTAAGTCAAATTTCCTAATCACTGTCCATTTAACCATCTTCACCTACAAGACTAAAACTCAAATAAAATAAGTAAAACAAATAACTGCCATCATCCACACAAATAAAAGTAAAATATAAATAAAATAAATCTAACCCAGAATCAGTTAGAGAAAAATTTACATAGTTGATGAGCTCAAAAGCTTGACCATCCAAATATGACTAAAAAGAACTATAATACACAACTTGGTTTAATTAAATACATCTTTTCAGAGTTTTGACTTTGTAAAACAAATCTAAGAACCATATTCCCCCCCTCCCCCCCTGCTATCCTAATTGTTAATTTACCAAGCTTAATTAAGTTGCATATACCAAACTTTTGTACTTTTCCATCTATGAAATAATTGGTCATATATTGACTGAGTATGTTCCTCAACCTGAAGAGCACAGTAGTTACTCAATGAATATAGAAACTCTTCACTTGCATTCTCCGAGATTATCTTTGACATTGCTTCTGGGTTTGGGTTAAGAATCTGCATAAAGGAAACAAACAAGATCAAGTCTGAAGCCCAGATAATAATGGAAAAGCCGATATTTTTACCGGTCACTTGATAGACTACTTATGTGCACTATCTTTATTAAAATCCTTTTTTCAGTAAATTGTAGCAATACCTGAGGTATACATCCAACAATTCTTTCAAGCTGAATCTCATGATCTCGACAATAAGCTAGAAGATCAGATTCATGAAACTCAACCCGGTCCAGTAAGGTTTTCTTTTCTGCATCATAAATAGGTTGGCCTTTTTCATCCAAAGCATTTAAGTAAAGGTTTATATTGGAAATTCTTATAGCTCTAGGATTGATATCAAGGCCATACACCTGCAAAAGGCTATCCAGTAATCAACCAAAGTGCAGCAAACAAGTTCTATCAACATGTTGAATTGTGCACTCTATATATTTCATCACATAGGACGGTTAAAAATATATTTCAAAGCAAACAATGACCTTTGAAGGTAACCATTTCTCAGCAATGGCAATGGATATCCATCCATTTCCGCAACCTAGTTCAGCTACAGTCTTGTCCTTGAAGATAGAGTCCGGATGTCTATTTAGACCTTCATAAAAGGTGAAAGACCAGTCTTCAGGGATGAAAATGCTTGGGATGACCATCATTGTCAGTTTCTTTCTTCCCTGGTAACCTGCACAGGGAAAATATGTTTTCAAATTGTACACAGAATAAATAACATAATCTTTGACAGTACCATAACAAAAGGAATCATCAGAATGAGTTAATCATATAAGAAACAGAAAAAGAATAATCATACAACCAACAGCACAACATACATTTTCTACATCCATGTGACCTAAAGAAGTACCATATTAAGTAGGTGACAAAGAATAAAATTTGGACAATGGGTATTCTAGAAGATCCAGAAAGAGCTCAAAATAGTTCATTTATGCAGGAAAGAAACCAAAGAGGACTGAACATTCTCAAAGCAAAATAAAAAAAAATTATTAGGAAAAAAAAGAGCAATCTCAAGGTATTTGATGATCGTGTGTTTGGCATTTAGTCTGTCAGCTGATTTTCGCCATCAACCCAGAAAAGAAGGAAACTCCTGTCCATTAAAAAAAAAAAAAAGTTCTGCAACATGAAGATATTATTAGAAGTGCTATAGCACTGAATCCAGAATGGTAACGGATTGATAAAAAAATTATAGAAATCCCAGAATATTGGAAAATTTTAATCAAACGGCAAATACTGATTATCAATGTTATATAAAGAATATTCCAATATTTATTTAGACATGTCCATCTACACAGTTCTGCTATTATTGAGCTGAAAACAATGTTAAGCTTAATTCATTTCCATCACTTGGAAGCCCGTGGTTTATGATTGCATTTCCAATTTTCAGCCGTGTTTGATTACTGAATAACTGAATCTAAAGCACCACAGAAACATATAGGGTAAGTAAGATGGTGACAGATTAACGATTCATGTATCACTGTAAGGCTTCTGATGTATTTAAATAAAGACAAAATGGAATAAGTAAGACGGTGACAGATTAACGATTCATGTATCACTGTTAAGGCTTCAGAAGTATTCAAATAAAGACAAAATCGAATAACCAAAGACTTCAACATTTGGTTCCTTTTTTAGGATTAATAGGGAAAAAAAGAAGGGGAAATCCATCCCACGATTTAGAGTAATTTTCAACTAATTTAAGTGGATTGACCTTGCTAACTATTTTCTTCCAAAACGCAACTTTAGAGGGACAAACCCGATTGGCTGTCAATGAAACTTTGAGCAAAATGCCAAAACTATCAAAGCAGAGTAGATTTATTTTAAAACTTGAAAGAATTATTAGTTAAATAAGACGAGCGTTTACTTTCCTTTCTAAATCGTTCTGATTACACTATTTTCACAAGAAACGAACAATAGCGCAACAGATGATCGACCAACAGTGAACTTGGCTTCATTCATACGTTAACACTTAAAAACACAGTCAACTCCAACTCTTCCTTCGTAGCCTCTCCTCTGATTCCTCCATTACCGGAGCAACCATAAACAGACAGCTAAAAGGTACCTTCGTATTGGTCGAGGAAGATGTCCTGGATCTGGAAATGGTACATTTGGAGGCAATGGTCGGATTGGGCGACGAGTTTATGGAGATTGGAGAGGAAGATCCTGGCATGAGGTCGGGTACTGGGATCCTGAAGCCTCTCCAGCACTGATCTGAAGGCACTGTAGGCGGCGTCGCCTGACTGCTGGCACTGCTTCAAGAACTCCTCCAAGGACGAATCCATTTTAGACCGGCGTGTGTGTGTGTTACAGTTATAGAGAGAGATTTCGTTGTGGTGTAGTGGTTAACTTAAATAAGGATGAAGGTGTATGTGTGTGTGTGGGAAAGACTAGCGTTTTGTTGATTTCCCGGGAAGAGAAAGGGTAATTTATATTTATTTTCTGAGAATGTGTGCGTATATAATACTGTTGCTTGGTTGATAAGACTTGGACAAAGTCACGTTGGGACTTTCTCGACTTGGGAGGGGAGTTGCTTCACCTTTCCAAGTTTTGCTGTGGGTTGTGGTTGGGCAAGCAATGACTCATTTTAAGGATAACTAACTCCGGTCCTAGTTTAAAGAAGATATTTTTCGAGTTTTTTCTACTTTATTTGCCCCTGCCATTACTCTTCGTTTTTAGATATCATATGCACTTATATGTTTGATTTAAAAGAATAGCTATTTTATTCCATAGTTATTTCTAGCATATTACTAATATTATGTTTGGTTAGAAACCAAACTCAGAATAGCTATGTATCAGGAAAGCTATTCTTAAATTTGGAGGAATACACAAAACTCATCTCCACTTATCTTTAACTTTTTCAAGAATAGCTATTTTAATAGAAGACAACTTTGTCCTTCTTATAATTATTAATATTAAATAATAATAAGATAATTAACTTCATATAATAAAAATAATAATAAAAATAATAATAAGAATAATAATAACTAGAAAATTTATAACAATTTATAATAATAATAACAATAATTAATAATTAATAATAACAGTAATAATAATAAGTACAAACTTTATAATAATAATTAATAATATTAATAAAAAATTTAAAATGATAAATACAAAATTTAAAATAATAATAAGATAACTAATTTCGTATAATAAATTTAATAATAAAAATAATAATATTAATAGTGAGAATAATAATAAGTAAAAATTTATAACAACAATTAATAATAAAAATAACA
>JAOTBA010000005.1:15109881-15144590 GCA_025629845.1 Erythroxylum squamatum | reverse complement strand
GCTTACCGCTACTACATTAATTTGTTTTAACGGAAGTGATTTCTTTTATATTTGGTTGCAGGCGACAGCATCACCAATGCCTTGTTTGCATATTGTGATCCTTTGTCATTTGTGGATGCTGCTCATGATGATTGTTGGGTGAAAGCCATGGATGATGAGATTTATCCTATTGAACAGAATAATACTTAGGAGCTCACTACACTTCCCAAGGAAAAGAAACCAATTGGTGTTAAATGGGTGTCTAAGACTAAGTACAAACCTAATGGAGAGGTGGATCGTTTTAAAGCTCGCTTGGTAACTAAAGGTTACAAGCAAAAGTTAGGTATTGATTATTTTGAGGTGTTTGCTCCTATTGCTTGATTTGATACTGTGTGAATGTTTCTTTCATTAGCTACCCAAAATAGTTGCAAAATATTTCAAATGGATGTAAAGTCTACATTTTTGAATGATGTTCTTGAGGAGGTGTATGTGGAACAACCTCCAGGTTATGTTAAGAAGGGAGAGGAAGATAAGGTTTATAGGTTGAATAAGGCCTTGTATGGATTAAAACAAGCGCCTAGGGTATGGTATACTCGCATTGATTCTTATTTTGTTAATCATGGCTTTCAGAGGAGTCCTTATGAGCATTCTTTGTATATTAAATCAAATCCACATGGTGATCTTATCATTGTAGGCTTGTATATGGATGATTTAATTTTCATCGGAAACAATCCAAAATTGTTAGTGAGTTTTAAGGAAGCTATGATTTCTCAATTTGAGATGATCGATATGGGTTTGATGTCTTACTTCCATAGTATTGAGGTGAATCAAACAGATATAGGGATTTTTATTTCTTAGAAAAAGTATGCAGGCAATATTTTCAAGAAATTCTGGACGGATTCATGAAACCCTATTTTGACTCCTACTCAAGACAGATTGAAGCTTATGAAAGATGGCAGTGGTAAATTAGTTGATGCAACTAATTACAAGAAAATAGTTGGGAGTTTGCGATACTTGATAGCTACAAGGCCAGATATCATATATGATGTTGGGATAATTAGCAGATTTATGGAGAGTCCTCGTCAATCTCACTTGCAGGCAACTAAGCATATCTTAAGATACATTAAAGGTACGCTTAATGATCGTATTTTCTATTCTTGTAGTAATGATGTGGCGCTTGTCAGATATATAGACAATGATTGGGCAGGTGATGTTGAGATGAAGTAGAGTACTTCTAGTTTTGTTTTTCATCTTGGCACTGAAGTGTTTTCGTGGCCATCTAAAAAGCAACAGGTGGTTGCTCTCTCTACTACAGAAGCAGAGTATATTGCGGCAACAAGTTGTACTTCTCAAGCAGTCTGGTTGCGAAGAATGCTTAGTGAGTTGAAGCATCAACAAGTCAAACCTACAAAGACTTTTTGTGACAACAAGTCGGCGATTGCAATGACAAAGAATCTTGTATTCCATGGTCACAGCAAGTACATTGACATCAAGTATCACTACATTCAAGACTTGGTGAAAGATAATGAAATTATGGTCGAGTTTTGCTCATCTAAAGAGCAAGTTGCAAATATCTTTACAAAGTCATTGAAGGCAAATGTGTTTTTAAAGCTCAAAAGGATGTTTGGCATGGTAAAGCTTGAAGACTTGGTTTAAGGGAGGCTATGTTAGGAATTAAACCAAGTAGTTTAGGTGTTATTTACTTATTGGTGTGATTGTTTACATAGAATCATGTACATATATATATACATATATATATATATACATGTTAAGTCGGTGCACAACATGAAGAAGAGAGAAAAGAGTGAATTAAAACAAAAACAGATGAAGTTATCGGTGTTGTTCATATAAGCCGAGATATGGCGTTATGGTGTTTATTTGTTAAATAAAAACTGAGATTATTGGTTATTTATGTTTATGTTTTTACATATATATATATATATATATATATATATATATATATATAAATGAAGAAGAGAGAAAAGAGTGAATTAAAATAAAAACAGAGGAAGTTATCGATGTTGTTTATGTAAGTCGAGATACGGCTTTATAGTGTTGATTTGTTAAATCAAAGCTGAGATTACTGATTATTTACGTTTTTTACAAATTATATAAAAGCTAGACTTTATGAGTAGGTAGAACAATAAATAATTAGATTATGACAACTTTCACAATAAGGGAAAAACTATCAAAATCAATATTCTTAATTTGATTGTATTTTTTTAACAACTAGCTTAGAGCCTGTTTGTTTCAGCTTTTGACAGCTCCAAAAGTACTTTTTTCTACCGCAAAAGCTATTTTAAGGAAAAAATGAGTGTTTGGCTGAAAATTCAAAAGCGCTTTTGAAGTAGAAATAGCTTTTTTAAAAGCCAAAATACAGCTTTTTTAGAAGCTAAAATTTGGAGCTTTTCAGAAAAGCCCCAAATTTCAGCTTTTTCGGGTAGACAAAATCGCGTCACTTACATATATATCAAAAATTTAAGACGCCTCTTTCTTTCTTTGGCTTTCTTCTGTTCTCACATACTCACGACTCTCATCTTCTCTAATCACTCACATATCATCTTTCTGACGACACCATACTCACAGGTTTGTTGAAATATTATTTGCTGTTGGGTGTTGGCGTTACCTTCCTCTGTGCGTTTATTTGGATCTGCGTTTAATACGCAGACCTTCGTTCGACGTCTGCATGAACAACGCAGAAGAAGGTCTGCGTTAACAACGCAGACGTCGACGTCTGCGTTACCCATCTTCTTCTGTTTGCGATATTTACTTTTGGATCTAATAAATCTCTAGATCTCACCTTGTATCTGGTTTATTTAACAATCCTTGTACTGAAAACAACGTTTCACGATTTAGATTTAACCGCCCACATGAATTTTAAGCATAAACGCTTGACAAATGGAATAAAAAATGGATCTTTTGATGATCAGAAAGTGATGTTCACAAGCAGAGATTTTGAGTAGTTGCAGAGCTACCCGTCAAGAGGAGGAAGACAAGTCAATGAGAGACTATTAGATGAAAGTGTAGAAACCGAGATCTTTGTGAAGCCACGTGGAGTAAATTTAAGTTAGCCTTAAATTAATATAGTTAAAATTAATATAGTTAAATTAACAAAAATACTTTTTATTTTTATGTTACTAAACAATCTACTGTATAAAGCTCTTTTAAAAAAACTGTTTTTTAAATTGACAGCCAAACAATCAACTGGCTTTTCAGAAAAGCTCTTTTTAGAAAAGCTCTACTGAAAAAAGCTCTATTGACATAAGCTCATCCAAACAGGCACTTATTCTCTAAACTATTCTCTCAAGACCATACATCAAAGGTAGCACTTTGTATGTGTGTTCTAAACATTCTTCCTAAGAGGTTTCAGGCTTTTCTCTTCATGTGGATATCACTAGAGGCGTTCTCCTTTGGTCATTATGGTTTACGACAACCCACAAGGGAAAAGACAATGAAGAATGAAGGAGTTAGTTAGGTACACATCTTAAGTTCATTTCTTTTACTACATCTAATGGCACATGTATGATTCTGTATTTTCTGGGTTTTTTTATTATTTTCTGCTGCGTATTTTCTGATATGTGATGCATAATCGAAACCTTACAGAGTGTGCACATTAAACATAAATCTAAGTCCTAAACTCATCATCCAAATATAATAAACATTCATTAAGACATTCATTAAGATCAAATTCTTTCCTTAATCAACAATCATCAAACAAAACACATAAAAACTCTAATAACAATATAAATCTAAGTCTTAAGTACATGATTTTCACCCAAGTTAACACCTAATAACACACTCTACATCCAAGATAACACAATCTATAACACACCTATCACTATTACGGACATACCTGAGTGATTGAAGGATTACTAGTAGTCTTCTTCTTAGGATTTATCCCTAATTTTTTCTTAGTAGTCATCACAAATTCCTTAATAATTTATATGGATACTATCACTTGTTTATCTCCACTCTTATTTTTATGATGTTAATTGACAGTGATTGTTTCCTAATAGTGATTGAAGGTTCCTTCTCCTAATTTTTTTCAATGTCACTTGCCTTTGGTTCTTGTTTATGCTTTCCCTACGTATGTAGTATATTGGCATATAATCTCTTCATATGAGTTGTCATTATTGACCTATTCATTGGACTTGGTTAATCCCACTTATTCCTTATTTTGTTGAACTTTATCTCCCTGTCTAGATGAGGAAAGGTATTTATGATAGTTTCGTGTGGTTCTTATTCTAGTCTCATTTCCCCTATAACACAATTATGCCTATTGATTTCTATATTTTAGAAGCTTAAGGCTTATGAGGCTTCCATTAGTAACTGGTTGATGCTTATATTTCTTTTGGTTCACCTATTATATTCAGTTTTATTAACCTTATTCTTTCTAGTAATATCCTAATCAAACCAACTTTAATGCAAATTGTTGCATATCCTAGCCTTTTCAAATATGCATTATGCTTATCTAGGCAGATAATCTTGCCAAATGAGCTTACCATATAACTCAATCCTAGTGTTGACTAGTAATCAAGAGGTAGGTCTATGAATAACCATATTTCTGCCTAGCAAGCTCCTCAAGGCCTTCATTATGATAGGCTTCCCATGTATATGCTAAAGGCCAACCTCCAGTACTCTCAATGTGTTAACCTCATTATTAAACTTGAAGATGTACATGTCATCTTTAAAACCTAGCTTCCTTCAATTAGTTAAAGCTCAAGATTACATAAAAGGAAAGACTGGTCTATTATTCGTAAAATATCTATCCAAAAACAACAACAACACCCAATAAAAATTTCACTGAGATGCAGGGTGTAGGATAACTTTAACCATAAGGCACTAATGAAAATTTATCCAGTAAAGTAAATCATTTTGAGGCATCGTCTTTAAGAACATCCAATGATAAGGCAACAACCATTGTTTCATTATTAGATTTAGGTAGATAGTATCTTAATTGTTTACATGATGATGTGTCACTTACCATTTGACTTAAGATAGCATTAACCCTAAGACACTAATGAAGGAACCAAATTGAGTTCGATAAAAGGTAGATCGAGCATCTAGAGACAAAGAGGCAACAATTAAAGATGAGTGGGAGAGGAACATATTTGGACCTAAATTAGTAAAGAAGGAGACTAAAATAGGAGTTGAAAAGGAAGGAAAGACTATAGAAGAACCAAGTGGATATAAAGAAGATAGAGAAGAGGTTAAGGCACTCAAATAATTAAGAATAGGCATCAAAATATAATAAGTGCTTGCCATGGAAAAATGATAAAAAGAAGTGACTTTATATTCGAAAGTTTGGTTATAAACTAAAGATACAAAAGAGTTACTAAAAACTAAGCTAGAATTGGAGGCAAGGGGTGATTTAGGGAGAAATAATGGAGGACAATAGGATAACTAAGAGTTAAACTAAAAAAAAAGGAACCAATTGATGGAGAACTAAGACTAGTAAGAGGAAAACTAAGGTTACAAGGAGTCACCTTATTTTTAAGGGAGATCTAAAGGGGCTTGCTGGATTCAGGTATTCCATTCCCGAAAGAAAAGGGAATCTATCAGTAAGTCTTAGGAAAAGAGATCCCACCTAAGATGGTCAGTAACAAAATAAAATAAATTCCAAAAACAAAGAAAAATAAAGGTAATTAGAAGGTTAGGCAAGCTAATAAGGTGTTAATGGGAAAAGGACTTGGAAGTTATTCAATGATAAAGACTTTTTCTGGGTTAAATGGGTACATTCACAATTCTTGAAAGAAGTATTTTAGAAAATTGATCCCAACAAATTCATCTTATAGACTATGACTTCTTAAACTTAGGGACAATATTATATCCTATATAGGGGTTAAGTTTGGTATGGAGCTAGCACCTCATTTTAATATGATTATTGGCACCCAATTGGCTTTTTTTTTTTTTTTTTACTTTACAAATGTTGCCTACCTGATGAAATCCATTCTTAAAAAACACCAAAGTGTGAGCTATCATTTAAGATAACACATAGTGTTGATCACCTTTAAAGCCCCTCTTTTTGGAGATTTCAACATCATAATCGACTCCCTTCATTTTAATCCACTTGTCCAACTCTCAAAAGAAAACTTCGAAGAAAAGGTTAAGCAAAATTCACTAAGAACTCGTGTTGAAAAATTTTAAAAATAGCATACAACAAGTGGAATGGGAGTTTGTTTTCCCTCTAAAATATCCTAAAGCCTCCATCTTAGGACTAGTAATTAGAGAGAGATTATACACTGTAGGCATGATTAAACTCTTTCAACCGTTCAATGTATGTCCTATGCAATCAAAACGTTGGATCCCATGATTCTCTTCTTTGAGTACCAATTTTTAGCTTCTCTCTTAATGGAATTTAGTCCATTTTTGATATAAGATGTATTCATTTTTAAATGGAAGCACATCTTAACCTAACCCACCAAAATTTCTTATAACTGTCAAAGTGATCTCAACATCATTAAAATCTATCTCAGCTGCATTGTCTATATAATCTCGACGGAGAAAAACAAAAAGATCTTTAAAACAAACTAAGACTTCTAAATGGAACATAGTTACAAATCCGTAGCTTATTGTATGTTCTATTGAAACCTAGCTTATTGTAGGTTCTATTAGAACCTACAAGATCTTTAGTTATGTCAGTTTTTCTTCTACACTTGGTTAAATTTTCTCTATAGTTCATTATCTGAATTTTGCTTCCCTTGATGTACTTTGTTTTGCTCTTTAAAAGACTTTAATACAACTTTTTTTTTTGATGTACTTTGTTTTGCTCTTTAAAAGACTTTAATACAACTTTTTTTTTTAAAAAAAATCCAAATTAGGGAATTTGAGAGGAAACAAAATATAACCTTTATCCACTTCAACTGTACTTAACATCTGCTGAATGCAGATATCTTATTTGAGATAAGTAATGGATCAATTATATTATTTAGAAATAGGAATTAATTATAAAAATTTGAGAAAGAGTAACAAATTTATGTTGACTAAGAAATACATCTTTAGAAATATTTATGAATATAAATTTCCAAGAAGCATTTATATCAAACATAATAATTAATTACCATGATTAATTATCATATAACAATTACTATATTAAATGAAGCAATTGTGTGTAAAAAGTTCTGTTTCGAATATGTTCAACATCTGGTCCTTGGTAACGCTAAAACAATAAAATATCAAACTCTTTTCTCTACCCAAATGGTATAAATGAATATAGTTCCGAGTGTATCATTAAGCATGTAGATATATCTATAATTCTTTCCATATCATGCCCCTCTCCATCTACCACTAGCAAATGATTCCTGCATTTTGTTTTGCTTGTTTACTAAGGTATTGGAAGGCAAATGAGTGTTTGTATGAATTTGTTTTAGTTTGGAGGCGAACTTGAATCTCAAGAGCAATGAATTTGTCATGACACCAATTGAACTCAAACCCATAAGGGCTCCGGCAATGGAAGGAGTAAGCATGGTCCCTGTTACAGGCAGCAGCATGCCAGCCGCAATTGGAATTCCTAGCTGCACATATATAATAACATCACATCTGTATCCCAGAAAAATACATTACTAATTTATTATTTGAGAAAGGGAGGTGTGGAAGAGGTGTTTACCAAAATCTGAAGAAAGACATTATATAGATTGACAGTCACAGTGAAGATGGGATACAAGCAGAAGCAAGATAAATCATATACTTTTCATACAACACAGAGGATGGTAACTCCCTTAATGGTATACGTAAAATGATGCAGTTGGACAAACAAGATTGGAGGTTGAGTTGGACAAAGAATTAGAGATTAAAGACCTTAGAAAGCCCAATTACTCCCCAAAAATTCAGTTAAATTGGTCGCCAAGAAAGAAAAAAGAGTGAAAACGTCAATGTTGGACAGAGATGGAAATAATTTCAGCCGGTGCACAAGAGAGAGAGATGCAAAAGAAGAATATTGATGCCATTTAAGAAAAACAACTAGAGAAGCAGAACAGGAGCTGCTAGAGAAGAACTAAGGGTAATAAATGAGTATTGAGGTCGCCGGAAAAGAACCATATTGAATTGAGGTTGCGTCAAATTAAAAAAATAAATTTTCATTTTCAACTGAGATAGCAATTTGATGTTTATTAAATTTTGTTGGGAGCAAGGACTGGACTTCGTTCCAATTTCAGTAGATTTTTTATTTGAAAAATGATTTTAAGTTATTAAGATAATGCGTGAATCATGGTTAATCACAAATTCAAAACTACAACTACAATTTAATTCCTTCAAATTAGACAATATAATCAAATTCCTACTTCACCTGCCAGGTAAATATCGATACATGGTCCTAAATTATGGCATAAGAGTGCTTTTCAATGCGTCCACGTTCACCATTTAAGAACAATTTAAGAACTGATCGGATTATTGACATTACATGAATGAGCTATAAAAGACCTTACCCAGATATAACAAGTCAAGGATCAACTCCAATTTAGCATCTCCTAAAAGGTTCATTTATACAACTTGTTTTCCGTTTAGAAAAGCAGCCACTGTTATCGTGGCTTCTTCAGAATTACGTTATTTTCCATAATTGATATTGAGACATGACAAAGTGACCTAAAATAATTTTTTTGTCAATAATTAGCATTGAGAAGTTAGAAGAATCATCCTTTGTGGATATGTATAAATTGCACATTTCTATAAGGCCATCTCTCGGTTTCAATGCAACATAATTCCTACAAGTCAAGAGGTTCACTTTATATTTAACTTGCTATCTTGATTGTCTGAGGTTCTATTAGTGTCAAATTTATAGTTATAGAATGAAGAAAACTCACAATGTTGTATGCAAAAGCCCACCAGAGATTTTGCCTCACAGTCTTCATGGTTAGCTTGCTGAGCTCCAGTGCATCCTGCAACTGCATAAAAGTGCAATAAATAAATTGCTTTGCTCAAATGTCAACAGAATTAGGATCAGCAGATCACAAAACTAGAATCGGAGGGACCTGCCAATATCAAAATCTTTCCTATAATTTACCATGACAAAATCAGACAGTAGTGCAAATGAATGAATTAAACAAAGCAGGGGAATACATCGAAATGGAAAATGCAGTTATATGTAGTTTTCAAGCCAAAAGCTGAAATTGCGGCGATAGATAAAAATAGCTATGTTTTAGTAGTTGGCTAAGGCCATTGAGGTTCATTCCAGTGATATAACATAAAATCAGGAACATCATACAACTATAGTCCATGTGATAGGTAGTCAATTGAAAGCTTATACAAGTCGAACAGAAGAATGCCAGACTATTTGATAAAGCAGTAATAAACTGAATATAAAGTTTCTAAAACTTCGAATTTAGGGCCGAACATTAAGAAAATAGTGATAAAGAATTAAAGTAAAACAAAGGTCTAGGAATCAATCCTAACGACTGTATCAAGAACTAGGAATCACACTTAGAAATTGAACAGAAACCTATTGGAAATCAGTCCTAGAATTTGGATATGACTCCTAAGCGTAATCACTCATATGAAGTGTCACAGTTGAAAAATCAAGCTATCTTATTATTTGAACATCGAATACATAAATACAAAGAGAAAAGTCTTGAAACACTAATCCTAATAGAATAGGAAGTCCAACTAAATTTTCAAAACAAGAACAAAGTCCTATTTAATATAGATTCTTATTATTCCCTAATAAACTTAAACCTGGACAAATTAAAAGTAGAAATACTTTCCTTCTCTAACAAGGAAAATTAAACTAACTTTTTACTCTACACCAAAGGCACAACAAATAAACCAATGCAGCAGCAGCAACTCCATACCTCTGCTTTTCAAACTGCTAACTCAAACTACAAGACTTTGAACAACGCTGCTAGATAATCACCAAGTTAGGAATAGATGAACACCAAGAAGAAGAGTCTCTAGTTCAGAATGGAATTATCCACCACATTACCACAGCACAATTTGAGACAGTGCTGTTGGATCAGTAAGTAGGATGTTGGAAATCTTTTGGCCCTGTTTACATAATATATTTGAGGCTATTCTTTTGGAGGAAGGTGAGGAGGTGTTCCAAACCAGCTTTGAGGCTATGGAAAGATTAGTAGACCTCTTGGACGGACATAAATGATCTGGTGAGAACTGCTAACTTGGGAATTATAAGAGATGTGGAGGATTAAACTGACGTCTATAAAATGGAGCCAGGCCAACAATTATGGTGCACATAGAAACCACGAAAGAGGTTTTTCCACAGTCACAGGAAGCCAAATATGTGTATGGAATATATTTCAAGACCACAAGAAGTTACATCGATTATGAAGTAAAAACTATGAACATTTGAATTTGATGATGGTACAGAGTTAGTATTATGTGTCAAATGCTTATATTGAAATATTACTAATAATTTTGATTTCTTTACCGTTATTAATAGAAGAGCTGAGACCTAGTTAGTGTTGGGCCATTCAAAACATGTTATTCACTCTCTCTTTTACATACTACAACAATACTTCAGCTGGATGAGTCTAACTGGGAAGCAACTTGAAAAATGAAAAACAAAGTGTTGTCGTTGATTGTCTTAAAGCCACCAGGAAGTCACAGCCTAGAGACATCCTACAGACACCAGCATGTGTCGAACTCTTTTTGATGATGCAAAACACACCTAATTTTATAAAGTGATCTGGAACATGAAATAACTGCTCTTTCAAAACCAGATAGACAGTTGTAATCTGGCAACTAAAAGGGTGGAAGAGAATAATCTTGTGAATTGTTGCTATGACAATGAGAACCGAGAAAAAGGTTGCAACCACAACCTTAATTGGAGGTGGGAAAACACTAGAAAACATGGAGTATTGTAGCTTGCTTGAAATACCTGCGACAGCCTGTTACCCATAAGCACGATGGAAGACACCTCACTAGCAGCTCCAACACCTCCACCCATTGCAACTCCAATGTCTGATAAAGCCAATGCAGCAGCGTCATTTATTCCATCACCGACCATAGCCACTACATTCTGATCTTTCTGAAGTTCATTAATGAATTTCTTCTTTTCATCCGGTTTTACTCCAGCTAGCACCTGCGTCAACGTTGTTTATTATGCTTCAGTGAAAGGTTTACTATCCATACTTAAAGGTCTGAATATCCTAGAGTCTATATATATAGTAAAATCAAATTCCGAAAAGAAACAATTAGTGACAAAAATAGAAAAGGAAAATAATCAACGTTCCTACAATTGATTTCTGAGTTATATGGTTATATACATTTTAGTATAGGAGAAAAATAGGAAATAATCTCTTAAATATAAGAATGAATTTCCTAAGATTCCACAATCTCCTAAATATGAAACAATCTCTTAGGATCCCAAAATTTTTGGGATATCAAGAAATTTTCTTTCCTCAAATCTGTATACAACTAATATATAATTTCACAACCTTCCTCAAGCTGAGGAATAAATGTTTTTTATTCCCAACTAGAAAATAATATCATGAATCTTGAAATGTTTAACCCCTTCATTAGAACATTAGCTAGTTGGCTCTGCTATGGAATATATGACATGTATACGAGCCCTTCCTTTAATTTATCCTCCATGAAATAACTTTCAATCTCAATATGCTTTATCTTATTATGTTAAATAGGATTACGAGCAATATTGATGACTGATTTATTGTCACAACAGAGTTTCATAAGAACGTCCCACTTTCAAGTCGTCTAAACTAATTTTCAACAGCAACAACTTCCGCAAGCCTAAAACAAATGCTCTAAAGTCTGATTCTACTGATGATCTAGCTACAACATTTTGTTTCTTTCTTCTCCAAGTTACCCAAATTTCCTCTAAGGAAAGTACAGTAGCCTATGGCTGATATTCAGTCCACTATAGATCTTGCATAAATCTGCCTCAGTATAAGTTCTAGGCTAAGAGAATCATTTCCCTTGAACAAAATTATTTCCCCAGATTGCCTTTTGATAAAATTTAAGATTTCAAAGAATATTTTTTGCAATTGCTTGTTTAAAAATGTACAAAAGAGTCAATTATATACATATTACTCTAACAACTGAAAGAAAAACAAAAATAATAAAATCTCATGATCATGGGATATTCTAGACAATCAGATCCCATGAATATATGATATCCTAACTAAGAAATCGTAAAAATAAATAAAATCCTAAAATAATCATGTTGTTCCATACTCCCCCTCAAGCTAGTCAATAGGTCTTCTCTACTCCTAAGACAAGATATTCTCAAAATTTGAACTACTTAACCCCTTAGTAAGTACATTAGCAAACTGACCCTTAGTGTATTCAATATATGAATAGAGTAGAGAAGAATTTCAGTTTCTGTTCAAATATGATTAATCTCTAGCATTCTCTAAACTAAATCTTTTAACCTTAACCTCTAATTGGTTTTGAATCGTGGAATGAAAATTACAAACAACAATGCTAACATAAAATTTTCTTTTTCAAGTAAGAAAAGCCATGTAACTCGAGTACAATGATCAATTAAGGAGACAAATCAACAAGTCCCAAAAATATTGGGAACAAATGAGAAACCCCAAATATCACTATGATTAAATGCAAAGCATGAGGACTTCTTTTAGTGCTAATAGGTAAGTATATACGTTTTGCCAATTCACGAATTCATAATGAAAGAGTAACGTATCTTATCTTTTGAACAAATGTGGAAACTTGATTTCTAAAAGATAGATGACTAAGGCGTAAATAGTAAAGCGAAATGCCATCTTTATGTGAAGTACTAAGAAATGACATGGACAAATTATTCATGATTTTCTAAAACGATTCAAGATGATAGAGACAATTTCTTCTCTTAGCAAGTCCAATCCTCCTCTCTAAGCCCTAGTCCTAAAAAACACAATAAGAAGAAAGAAAAATTGTATAATATTTAAGGTCATGTAAGTTTTTGGATAGATACAAGGTTGGCTAATAGTTTTGGCATATGAAGAATGTTTTCTAAACAGAGAGGTGTAGTATATACATCTCTACTCTTGCAGCAATAGCGAAAGAACCATTGGCCACGACAATCTTCCTATTACTAGGGCATAAGGTATAGGTATGTAATGAGGAGCGAGTCATATGACTTGTGGCATTGGGGTCAATTATCTAAGCATTGACATAATACTTGTCTGAGGCATTCATACAAAAAGAAAATAAAAATTTACTTGAGAGAGCCAAAGAACCAATTAAAAAAGGCTTCTGCAGAGATCTCAATGAATTCCTCAGTTTTTTAATCTCTTCACCATTAAAAGCTCCTTTATCCGAACTGTCAATTGTTTTGAGTTACTCACTCAGGTGTGCTTGAAACCTCTACTGCTCCTTGCAGGCTTTCCACTCTCAACTTGTTGGCTTTTCATTCAACTTCCAATAAATCTCCTTCGTATGCCTCAACTTTTTGCTACACCACAAGCTATCTTTCCCAAAATTATTTAGCAAGTCACCTTTCCCTTTCTCCCGATGGTCCATCTTGGTGGCCAATGTTGAGCCTTCAATAATTTAAGATTCAAGCATGACACTCCTTCGACTTTTCTTTACTCTAACTATGGAAATTGTCTCCTCCAGAAAAGGAATTTCCTCCTTGCTAAGAGTATAGATTCTAATGTAATTGACTTTAGGATTTAATCCAACTAGAAAATCATAAACAAGGTCTCTTTCAATGGAATTCTTCAAATTGTAACATCATTGAGGCATTTCATCTTAAATACTCAACAATGATCAAGTTCCTGCCACAAACTTTGCAACAAGTTAGCATGTTCAGTGACAATTTTGTATCCGTATTTAGTCACCCCAGTTTTGGTCTTGACCTTTGTTAAGAAGCAAGGTATTTTGTTTTCATGCTTTATATAGAGTATTGATACTTATTATAGTAATTTAACAGCAACTAATTACAAAATAATTTCCTATAAGCAAGCATAATATCAATCTTAATTGATACAATTATATCTGATCTAACCAGATTATTTGATCCTATCTAATATTTAACACTCCCCCTCCAGTTGGAGCATAGATATTAATGATGCTCAGCTTGTTACAAATATAATTAACTCAAGCTCCAGTTAAAGCTTTTGTGAAAATACCACTAAGTTGTTCTCTACTTTTGACATAACCTATAAAGATCAAGTTTTATCGTCCTTTTTCACGAACAAAGTGACAATCTATCTCAATATGTTTAGTTTGTTCATGGAACACAAGATTAGAAGCAATATGTAAGGCAACTTGATTATCACATTACAACTTTGCTAGTAGTGAAACTTTAAAACCAATTTCTGTTGAGAGCTAGTATATCCACATTATCCTATATGAATATACCATAGCTCTATATTCAAACTTTGCACTAGATCTGGACATGCATGTTGCTTCTACTTTTCTAAGACACTAAGTTTCCTCCAACAAAGACACAATAGCCAGTAGTGGATTTTCTGTTAATCTTAGAGCCTACCTAATCAACATCTGAGAAACACGCGATATGAGTATGTCCATGATTTTTATATAGTATCCCTAGACCATGAGCTTTCTTTAGGTAACATAATATTTGTTCTAGAGCAGCCCAATGATGAATGGTTAAAGAAGAAACAAAATGACTTACAACATTGATAGAATATGCAATATAAAGGAGAGTTAATGTGAGATAATTCAGTTTCCAACCGATCTCCTATACTTCTCTGGGTCTTCAAACAAGTCTCCATCTTTGGTGAGTTGTAAATATGGATCATTGGTGCACTGCATGGCTTAGCTCCCATCTTTTCAGTCTTAGTTAATAGATCAAAACAACTAATACCTTACTTCCTTCGTAATATGGTATCAAAGCAACTAATTATAGAATAATCTCTTATAATCAAGCACAATATTGATCCTAACTAATACGGTCATATCTGATCTAACCAGATTTTATGATCCTATCTAATCTAAAATAATCTTGTACACTTTGGCAACATCATAAGTCTTTGAATAAGGGTGACAAATAAAGTCTCAATATCTCCTTTGTATTAGCCAAGAACATACAGATATCACTGATCATTACGTCCATAAAGTCTCATAGCCATGACATAATCATAGATTCTTCCTCATCCCATGCCATGGATCTCCCCTCACTAATCCCCTTCCAAGAAGAAGGTTGTCTAACTTTGCCCTTCAGGTATGTACAAACAAATTGAGATCATTTCAGACAGTTCTTTCTATTAGGCCTATACAAAACCCAAATGTTTTGTAGATCTTAGGTCTTTTGATTGAATTACCTTCTTCGATTGGGTAAGGAGAGTTGGAGATGGTAATTTCAAATGCAAACATATTGAGCACAAGGAGATTGACAAAGGAAGAAGGCAGAAACATGTAACAATGAAGGTTGCTCGAAGAAGACTTCCCAACAAAACCCTAAGGCTTTAATACCATGACACAAAATAGAAAATAATTTGTCTTCTTACAATTGATTTTGATTTACACGGTTATATACAACTTAGCATGGGAGAAAAAAAGGAAACAAACTCTTAAGATAGGAATCAATCTCCTAGGATAGAAACAATCTCATGGGATCCCAAAATCTTTGGGATATCAAGAAATTTACTTTCTTAAATCCTATATAAAACTAACATGCAACTCGACATAAAAACAACAATGTTTGTATCTAAGAAGTTCAAAATTAATCATGTATTACAGTTTGCATGCAACTAAATATTTGCTTGAGAAGGATGATTAAACATTCTAACTCCACCCAGAAAATGCAACTTGCAAATCAAATAGCAAGCAAGCCTAAACAATGTTGCAGCTTCCACATGCAAATAGCTGCAAGACTATTGAGGATCACTGGATATATGTTGACCAATAATAACAGCACATTACCTTCTCTTTAGGAATACTAACACATGTCTACCAATAATAACAGCACATTACCTTATCTTTAGGAATACTAACAACTGATGCAACATGCTCAGCAGTATTTCGTTTGTCGCCAGACAGCATATATACATTAATTCCTTGGCTATACAAAGATTCAACAACATGTCTGGCATCTTCTCTGATTTGATCTTCAAGGTAAATAAGACCAACAAGAGTATTATCTACTCCAATGTAGACAACAGATTGATTTGTCATATCCTCCAACTCCTGCAATGAATTCTTAACAACCCCATTCCTGTAATTGAATATGCCAAGAGCACGTAACAGATATGTTAGTACATCCTAAGTTGAAGATCATCACTTTAATCAAGTAATTTTTTTCTAAGAAAAGTTATACCTCACAATAAGACTATGTAATCATGACAGTGCATAAAGTTCTGAGTTTGCTTTACAAACGACTATTAATTGCTCTGAAACATGGAACCAACTCCCAACATCAATACAACTAATACAGTGAAACATGGATAAATCTACACAAAATTTGACAGTCACAAACAAAGTGATGTTTATTATGAAGAGCATTAACCTGTGTAGGTGAGCAGACAACAATACATGAATACTGACCACATTACATTCGAAGATATCTTCAGCATTACGATCACAATTAAAAGAATTTTCTCTCCCACAAAAGTAACATAGTGCTTGCTTTAAAATGCATCTCAACAATCATACTGGTATATCTATAAAAATGCAGCCAAGGTTATTTATGTAGAGAACCATGAACAAAGTACCTCTGAAGCCAGTCTAGTGTTCCAACGGACACCTTCTTGTCATCAATGACACCTGATGTGCCAGAACCAGGTTCCTCCACGAACGTTCCATCTTTCACCTGACCAAAGTGAAATAAAACTTGTTGGAACTTCACAATAAAGGTCTGACATTACCTAGACACAAAACCTAAAATCATAAATGACAATCATCCATCTGAAGAACAATCTAGATTAGACACGTGCACATATACTAGGAAAAAAAGTGTGATTTAATTTTTAGTTTGTCAACCTGCTGAAATTTTAATCATCCAAATATAACTTATCCCTCATCAAATTAACACAGTTTTGAATCACAAACAAATTGGATGACAATTGAAAGGCTAATTCTTAACCTCTTCAACCCAACAATAAGAATTCGTGCTCTTAGTACCTTCATTTTCTTACAACCCAAAGCCTGAGCAGCTTTTACTATAGCTTTTCCAATTGGGTGAACAGTATTTGATTCTATACCAGCAGCTAATGTCAATACTTCAATTTCAAACGATTGTTGGTTAAAATCTAACCTGCATGAAAAGCAAACTTACCTGAATGTAAATGAGCATCAGAGCACACAAATTCTCAGTGATGATAATGATGGAGATTATGAGAGGCCACAAGAAAAGTGATGGAAGAAAAATATGATTGAATGGACAAGTTGTCAACGAGTATCTGAAGACTATCTTACTTTAGTATATGAATGATTGGGTCATCTAGCAGATAGTTTTTAGTTCATTAGAAAAGATAACACCAAAGCTATTTCGTCTATTTACTAAATGGTCAACAATCAAACACCAAGCAGTTATCAAAGATACGTGTACAAATCCTAAAATGACTCTGCAGTCTAGAACAATTTAAATTTATGACTTCCAGTAAATTATACAAGGAGAATGCAAACAATTTTCATCCATGTTCATGCTGTTATTGTGAAATTGCATTCTGGTAGGCACAAATAAACTATAAGCCCCATGGCTATGATCTGTTATCGGAACATTCATTTCTCTAACTTTCTTTAACTTCTAGGTTTGCATGGATGCGCATCATGCGTAAGCAGAAAAAGCAGTCATGCAAAACTGCTTTAGCATTTTGAGGTTGAGCTTTTGTCAATGACAAAGTAAAATTGAAAGATAATCATTAAGCAAGATATAGACAATCAAACAAGAAAATTTTATGTGCTGAAGAAATAGATTAAGTGAATTCATCATCAGTTAAGGTTAATTCTGTCAAAACTCAACTGTTTATCTGTTAGTTGTATGCCTTTAGGCATAACAACCTTTACCACAACAGGTTTTCCAATAGTCAGGGTCCCTGTCTTGTCAAACACAACTGTGTTCACCAGTGAAAATTTCTCTAAGATATTTCCACCGCGCAATAGCAATCCTTTTGTTGCGCCCAGTGAGGTTCCGATCTTAATAAGAGAGGAAATTGTGAAAACCATATTAATTAAAATCCCAAAATTAAACATGGAGCAATCATCATCTGCATGAAACAGCAATGGCATAGAAACACTACCAGTACAGCTGTGGGTGTGGCCAAGCCAAGTGCACATGGACAAGCAACAACCTGCATATAGTTTAGGAATGGTTAATGTGTTCCAAAATGGATCCAGCAGAAGATCCATAGTCCAAAATCAACATTCAAGGTACGAAAAAGATGCAAGCAAACAATTACATGAAATGCACAAACATAAACAGACACGAGGACAAATTGTGTACGTGTGTGTGTGTGTGTGTTTTTGTCTGTTTGTCAATTCAACCAGGTTTTTATTAAGCCTCATCTTGGTAACATCAATTTTGATGATGACATAAAATGATTATTCAAAGCTCAAAAACAAGAACATTGTAAAATACATAATAAGGCTAAATTTCAAATAGTTGCCTCACTATGTTTATCAAATCATAATAGCAGTGATTTCATTTCATACAGAAAAAATAAACATCACTTAATCTACTTTTGAACATCCAAGCTTGCCACTGCCACCTGATTGTTTAGTGATTATACCGGAAATTTTACTAGATAAATCTAAGTATGTTCAACCTATCCATAACATGGTCCTGCATCAAATCTATTCTAGAAAATAATCATCAAAGCTATTCAGGAAGTAAACAAAATCTTCCTGCCAATACTTTTGAAAGTTAACTTCAGTATGTATCAATTCCATAACAGATGCCCTCAATGAATTGATAATACGTAAATCATGGCATGGACCAAAATGATGATCTGTGAGAAAGGATTAAATGCCACAAATATGTTAAAATAGAAAGGTCAACTAAACAGATAAGTTTCTATGCCTCAAAATAGCAGAATGGCATGGATAAGTATGTTATTGTCAATGGCAAAGAAATTCCGTAAAGCATAGATAAGTGTACAAGCTGTTGAAAAGGGTTAAGTCCTGGGATTGCTAAATGATAATGTGACACTTCAGCATCCTACCAGAACACTACAAGATAATTGTAGGGCAAGTGAAACTGGGTTTCCTTGGTGAAAGGCAGCAGGGAGTATCCGTGTTCCCCAGAAATTCCAGAACATAAAGGTAGCAGCTGAGAGTGCCATAACTCCATAAGTAAAGTATCCAGAAACCTGGCACAGCCAAATTAAATAAATAAACAATTAAATAAATGAATAGACCATTAAAAACTGTGACTATATCTATACGACTACATGGAAATGACTAGACATGTACCAATTTCCATTCTGGTACATTTCAAATCTGATACAAGATTGATAAAAATAACTCAAAGAAAACAAAAAAAGAAATGCCAGAAATAAGATAAGGATTTGATTATATTGGCACTATTGATAGGGATGAGTTACACAATTCCTTACAAAGTCGGGATAGATATGCATAATCTTCTTGACAGACAAAATGAAGGAGCATCATATGTTTGAATCAATCCACTGAATTAAAACCAAGAGCAGACCAATTTGAAATAATGAATTCACCACATTTTAATGAAATCGATTACATAGTACCCTTCAGATTGCATTTACAACAGATGCTTTCTTTGTTTAACATGTCTAAGTGTAAACATAACCTTGGGCTTGAAGGAGATGATTACTTTAGGCTGCTGCAATGATATGTTCAAATGGTGGCCTCACGGGTTTTTAATGCTAAGAAGGAATTGTGTAATGGTCCTACTCGAAACAATCATCATTCATGTTTTCTGTCATTATATCAGAAATCTTATCCTTAATTATAAGAAGAAACCAGCCTTCTGCTGAGCAATGGTCCAGTATGTACAAAATTAAATGCTATTTTCTTTCACTACGAAAAGAAAAGGGAAACATCATACCAGACAAGTAACACCCTAGCACATTAATAGTAGTAGTGAAAGATATCAGAAAGGAACCTTGTCAGCTAAACGTTGCACAGGAGCTTCCCTGCTCTGGGCTTCTTCTACCAACCGAACAATGTCACCAATGGCAGTCTCTCCACCCGCTCTCCGTACTTCAACTGTAAGAGTTCCATTAAGGTTTATACTTCCAGCTGCAACTTCACTCTGCAACAGACAAAAATCAACTTAGACAACATAAAAGTAACTTCAAAAAAATGAAAGGAGAATAGTTAAACAACCAATCATGCTTGTATTCAATAGAATTATTAATTTCCGTATGAAAATAAAAAAAGTACCCCAGGTAGTTTGGTAACTGGCAATGGCTCCCCTGTGAAACTTGACTCATCTACAGTGCTTCTACCAGCTGTTACTATTCCATCGGCTGGAACACGGTCCTAGGACAATTGTAGAACAGTAGGAAGTTTCATGTAACCAAAGTTTTAAATAAAGCAATCAGTATCTCAACATTTACAACATAAATAGGGAAGGAAATGTAGAAAAGGTCTGAGGCCACAATTACAAAGTAGACATTCCAACTTTGAAGTTCATACACTGTAAACATCCACTACTCTAGAGAGAGAATCTCCGGTAACCCTTATCCCCTTCTCTTTTATATGTTTTTCTAACTAGAGTTCTTTCCCACCTGGTGTCTTATTTTTGAATAGCCTCTTCACAGGTGAGCTTGGGGATAGTGGTAAGAACCACTAAAAGAAACTCTTAGACTATTTTGCTTTCCCTATTTTCCTGTTTGGTGGTTTTTCTTCAAGTCTGTAAGCACCTTTCATAGTTGATCTTTCATTGTCTTCATTTTTTCGTATTTACCTTTTAAATCTCGTTTAATATGCTCAGAAAATATCATATATCTGAGATAATGGTATGTTTGGTTTTCTTCTCCTGCTTGCGTCACCTTTATATGGTAGCTATCCATCCTTCACTCAAAGGCCAAAATCCTCTGCTTAGAAGCTTTGATCCCCTTTTGGGGATTTTTCATGTAGGTCAGTTTCTGATGATACCAGTTCTCATAGAAGTTTTGCAGCTAGATTTGTCACAAAACTACTGTTGAATCCTGCTGCAATGCATGCTGTGAGTGGGCATCCAGTCACGAAGCAATTTACAATGTTTTGCTGACTTGGATGTATACTTACTGGAAATTCCCATTGTTATTGTCATTATGATCTTAATATTAATGTGCTATTCTGTACATGATTTTGTACAGTTTGAAGAAGATGGAATCAGAAGATGTTTTGCTTATTAAAAATTAATGACTGTTTAAGGAAAAGGCTGTAAATGTGAAAGGCACAAAATAATAGAAAGAATGAAAGATAAAGCAAGAGCCCTTACTCCAGGTAGTACCACAATTTGGTCTCCAATAGAAAGACTAGTGCAGGGAACTTCCACAGTTGGACCCAGGTCCTTTGCATCAGTATCAACCACAAGTCGAGCCTTTGAAGGTAAAACATCTAAAAGTCCTGTCATATCGCTTGTTGCTTTAATCTTAGCTCTTTGTTCAAGATTTCTTCCCAGCAAGACAAAAGCTATCAACATGATTGGCTCCTCGAAGAATGCTTTCCATCCCTGCTCACATGGCCAATTCATGTATTCAACAACTAACTCACCAACACATTGAATCATTTGCATGCCAAATTATTCATGTATAAAGAAGAAGGGTTAAACTAGGCAAAACATTCCTTGGAAAGAACATTCATTTATAGCCTATAACTTAATTTGTATCATAAAAAGTTCAATTTTGATTCCCAAATGTGGCCCATAGTCAACCTCTATCCAAATTTCTATTAACCTAATCAACCAATCCTGTCACATATCACGTCATATTCCAAAATATTGAGTAATAAGAGCATAATATTAGCAAAAATACATATCACCAATTCAATTTCTAAATCCTTAGATATTTCGAAAAGAAAATGGAAAGGAAAATTTTGGAGATTTATAGGAGCTAACTACACCTTTCTAAACCTATAGCAGGATCAGTTTGCTGATTTAGGGGGTGCTTAATTCATAGGTTTGGAAGACATTAATGGGTATGGGAATGAAAAATGTCGGTTGCTTATATATTATCATTGCATGAACAGTATTTTGATATCTGAGTTTTAGGGATTACTCCGCACCTCCCAAATATGTGAGAAATGAAAGTCATTATTTCCTTTTTTTAGTAAAATAATATAATTAATTAAAATATATTAAATATAACTAATTAAAATAAATATATTTTAAATATATTTAATTATATATAATTAATTAGAATATATTAAAATTAAATATAATTAATTAGAATATATTAAAATTAAATATAATTAATTAGAATATGTTAAAATTTGATGTAAAACAAATTTTTCTTTTTTCTTTTTTAGCAAAAAATATGATTAATTAGAATATATTAAAATTAAATATAATTGATTAGAATATATTAAAATTTGATGTAAAACAAATTTTTATTTTTTATCAAAATAATTTAATTAACTATAATATATTAAAATTAAATAGAATTAATTAGAATATATCAAAATTTGGTAAAACAAAATTTATCGTTCACGTAACCAAGCATCTTGAATTTTTGGCTCCCTTTTTGGTGGTACGTAATCACTGCTCGTACAACAGTTTCAGCCCCTTCACCTGCTATCACGTGCTACCTTTGTTGAAATTATTAACGGAAATATGGCAATATATCATTTCCACACCTCGCAGATCTCCATCCTAGCATCTCAAAATCTTCTCATATTTGTCTCTAACGGCTCCTTGCCATTCCAAGCTTCCCATATTTCTTATCTTCCTCATTTCATGCAAACTTGTTTTTATTTCCTTATCTTTAGTTATGTATATATAGCAATTCTTTGAAAATAGATGGTTAAGAAGCACATTCAAAATTCAAACAAGATTTTATATTTCTCTAGATTAACATGGTATCAAAGCCCTGCTAATCAGACAACTGCATTTTCTGTGTTAGTTATTTGTTTTGTAGTGATTCTGATCACATCCGAAATCAGAATGGATACTTTCGACAGTCACGAAACTCATGACGTATTGGCTACGTATTTCGACGGAACTAACTACTCTTTATAGGATTTTCACTTTCAGATGTTCATAGAAGGCGAAGGTAATTCGGGAGTCCTAACAGGTGCGACAATAGCACCTACTGATGCCAAAGACCTTGCTATTTGGAAATCCCACAACGCTTGGGTTATTTTGTGGCTTCTCAATAGCGTCACATTTCATATCGCTTTGAGTCTTTGGCCTTTCCTTTTGGCCTCCGATATGTGCAAACACCTTCGGATGATCTACCAACAATGAAACCATGCTCGCAACTTTCAAATTGAAAGAGACCTATCTGAATATGTACAAGGTGACAAAGATGTTCGCACTTTTTATTATGGATTAATTTCTCTATGGTTTGAACAGGATCATAGCATGGGAGATAACATGTTAGCCAATACTATCAAAGAAATCCTATGCGAATGACAGAAAAATCGTGTGGTTCAAATGCTTATGAAGCTTCTCAAAATATGAATCCATCCGAGCCAATCTCCTTAGTCGTGAATCCCTACCTGAAATAGAGGTGGTTCTCGGTGACCTTATTCGAGAGGAAACTCGTCTACAAATCCAAGCTTCTATTAATGGCGAATCCTCTATTGAAACGACTCTATATTCTAGCCGAGGTAACTTTCGAAACACTTCTCAAATCAAAAGATGTTATGAATGTAATGGTGAGGGGCATATAGTTTCACATTGTTGAAAGAAAGTTTTTTGTGTGTATTGTAAGAAACCAGGACATATACTTCCTGACTGCCGCTGCCATCCTGCCCAACGTGGCTGTCCTGATGTATTTTCTGCCACTACTCAGCCGTACCAAACCGCTGCCCATGCTACTCTTGCACAGTAACCATACACGCACGCTGTTTCAACTTTTGATTCACATCAACAAAATGGTACACATAAATCATACGCTGCTGCTTCTTTTCTTCAAATGCAGGACCAGCCCACAGTCCAGCAACATATGGCCTCTTCAGCACACACCCCCATGGTCAATTTTGATCCCACCTCTCTTACGAAATTGATTCAAGAGTCAGTAGCAGCCGCGCTAAATTCATTAACCTCTCAATACCCAGGTAATAAAATTAATAATAATACTTCTTCTTGGCTTATAGACTCAACATGCTCTAGCTATATGACAGAGGATATTGAATCCATGAGCAATATGATTCCTATAACTTCTCAACAATAGGTTATTACGGCCAATGGCCATAGTCTTCCCGCTATGGGAATCGGTTCGGCAAAATTATTGTCAAATGTTTTATATGTGCCGAAACTTACAACTAATTTAATTTCTGTTGGGCAATTAGTTGAACATAATTGCATTGTAGCATTCTCTCCTGATGGTTGCATTGTGCAGAATCTGAGGACAAGGAAAGTGGTGGCAACGGGGCGTAAAATCGGACGCTTGTTCTTATTACAATTCGTAACACCTCAATCCTTTAAATGCTTTCTTACTGCTTCTGATAGAGACATTGAACATTCAAAGGATTTATTAAATTTATGGCATTTACGCCTTGGGCACCCTCACGCCAAAAGGCTCTCTTTTATGCTTAAAACTTGCTTGCATTCTCCGCCACATTTTAGTGCGCTTAAATCTATATCTTGTGAAAATTGTGCTCTTTCGAAAAGTCATAAATTGCCATTTTCTGTAAGTAATACTGAATATTTCAAACCGTTCGATTTAATTCATAGCGACATTTGAGGTCCATCCCTTATATTGTCTCGTATTGGATTTAAATATTTTTTTACTTTTTATAGACCATGCATCACGATACATATGGATATTTTTTCTTCGTCATAAATATGAGGTAGGACGTTTTATAAAAGAATTTTTTGCCTATGTCGCAACGTAATTTTAAAAAAAATAAAAAATTTTAAATCGGACAATGGTGGTGAGTATATAAGTGAAGACATTCAACAATTTTTTCGACAAAACGGAACTATTTCTCAAACTACTTGTTCGTACACACCCGAACAAAATGGGGTGGTTGAATGGAAGAACCGACATATCCTTGAAACTGCCTTTGCTTTGTTAAACACAGCACACATGTCTCATATCTTTTGGGTTGAAGCACTTCAAACCTCTATTTACTTAATAAATAGACAAGTGACAACCGCTAATAATCATGATTCTCCTTTTTTAAAACTTTTTTCAAAGAAGCCAAAGTATGATCATTTACGTGTTTTCGAGTTGCATTTGTTTTGCCCATCTCTAACGTCACGAACGTGATAAACTTTCCGCCAAAGCCGCAAAATGTAATTTCTTAGGTTATAATGATACGCAAAAAGGTTACCTTTTCTATGACCCTATTAAACGTTTTGTTTGTGTATCTCGACATGTCATATTTTTTGAACAAAATTTTTATTATCCAATTTCAAAAGATGACTTGCAAACTCGTTTTTGTCTACTACCTACCTTCTTTAAACATGATAATACTATGTCCATTGTGCCACCACCGTCTCCGCTTCCAATTAATACTAGTGATGGTATGATTTCTTCCATTGTTGCACCAAGTACTAACTTGACAGGAACTATCCAAGATCCCGTCCCGATTCGACGCTCTCAACGTCATGTAGATCCTCCAGCTCTTTACGGATACTCCCCAGGAGAATATGGTAAATCTTATGCCTTAGTAACTACCTTGCCAACAGTTACTATTCCCACTTCTTTTAAATAGGAAAACGAACATGAATGTTGGCGTAAAGCTATGAAAGATGAGATGGTCGTACTTGAAGAAAACATGACTTGGAGCCTCCAAACAAAACCTCCAGATACCTCTTTGATTGGCAGTAAATGGATATCACAATAAAATACAACGCTGATGGCACTCTTGATCGATATAAGGCAAGATTGGTAGCTCAAGGCTACAAGTAAAAGTATGGCCTGGATTATGATGAAACCTTTGCCCCAGTTGCTAAAATACCAACTATTCGAATAATTTTGTCTATTTTGGCAAAGCAGGGGTGGAAACTTCACCAGATGGATGTCAAGAATGCCTTCCTTCATGGTGACTTACAAGAGGTGGTTTATATGAAACCACCTCCTGAATTCGCTCCATCGGATCCAAATATGGTATATGGCCTCCATAAGTCCTTATACGGCCTAAAACAGGCTCCACGGGCCTAGTTTGAAACATTTCAAAAAACTATTATTTAGGCTGGATTCCAACAAAGTAAATGTGACTACTCTATGTTCTTCAGACCATCTAAATACGGTATCACTATTTTGCTCATTTACGTCGATGATATTATTATAGCTGGTAGTGATACAGATGGAATTTTTCATCTTAAAACTTTACTAAATACTTCTTTCAAAATGAAAGACCTTGTACTACTAACATATTTTTTGGGTTTGGAAGTATGTTATTTGCAAGATGGAATCAAGCTTTCTCAAAAGAAGTACGATGAAGAACTTATCAAACTTACCCCTATAAGTGATGATAAGATGGCATATACTTCAATGCAACAAAATATTAAGTTCCATATAGAAGATGGTACACCCCTGCCTGATGCCACTTTATATCGAAGACTTATTGGAAGTCTTAAATATTTGACCATGACTCGGCCCGACATTGCATATCCGGTTCAAGTCCTTAGCCAGTTCGTCAATAAACCTTGCCAACATCACTATAGTACCGCTCTCCATGTCATTCGCTACATACGAACCACCATCAACCGCGGACTTTTCTTCTCGTCCTCTTCTTCCATGATTTTATCCGACTATGCTGATGCCGATTGGGCAGGTTGTTCATCAACTCGTCGATCTACCACAGGATGGTGCATGCTTCTATGTACTTCTCTCATTTTTTGGAAATGCAAAAAAAAAACAAAAGTATCAAAATCTTTAACTGAGGCCGAATACCAAGCAATTTCTGCATCTTGTTCCAAAATTGTGTGGATTCGTAGCTTATTAGGAGAATTAAATCAACCTCTCTTACAGCCCACTATTCTTCACGGTGACAACACAAGTGCTATTCAAATTGCCACCAATCCCGTGCACCATGAAAATACTAAAAACATTGAGGTTGATTGCCACTACATTCGTGAGCAGGTTGAAGACAAAATTATCCAATTATCCTATATTTCTACACACGAACAACTTTCCGACCTCCTTACCAAGGCTATGTCACGGAACTGTCACAATTTCTTAGTATCCAAACTAATGCTATGTGCTTATGCTCCGTGACACGTAGCATTAGTTTGAGGGAGGGTATTAACGATAATATGGAAATATATCATTTCCTCATTTCCACTCCTTGCAGATCTCCATCTCAATATCTTCCAACGGCTTCTTGCCATTCCAAGCTTCCCATATTTGTTTTCTTCCTCACTTCATGCAATCTTGTATCTATTTCCTTATCTTTAGTTATGTATATAGAGCATCGTTGTAAACAGATCGTTGATGAAATAAAATTCAAAAATTCAAACAACATTTTATATTTCTTTAGATTTACAGTTAGATCACACCATTTCACCTTGACTTTCTTTCCATTCTTAGTTTTTCCAGACCATACAATGCTTTGAGTATTCGATCCATCTCCTTAATGACCCTCTTAGGAAGAACTAAGTGTACTGACTAATGAATATGCATATTATTCAACAATGATCGAATTATAGTTAACGTGCCTGCTATAGATAAAAATTTATATTGCCATGCATTAATTCTGACTTTAAGTTTCTCAATCAAGGGAAGAAGATCAGAAAAATTAGGCTTACGAGATGTTATTGGGATGCCTAGATAAGTGAATGGTATAGAGTGCAATGCAAAACCAACCAGCAACTAATTTATTCAGGGTCCTTGACATCCGAAGATCTATATAATCCACTCTTCTGTGTACTTATTTCCAAACCAGACCACATCGAGAATTTCCGCATCATGTTCATCAACATTCGAAGTGAGTAAGGGTCAGCCTTACATAGAAGGAATAAATCATCAACATACAGCAAATGTGACAGCTTTACTTCTCTACATTTATAATGATACCGAAACAGACCAATGCACTCCACAAGCTTTGATATAAGTCGAGACAAACTTTCCATAGCTAAGGAAAATAGGTAAGGGCAGAGGAGATCCCCTTGCCTTATCCCTCTAGTGTTTTTAAATGGTAATGAATCACGAATATACTGAGGGAGATAGATTGGATGCATTGGAGAATCCAATTTCTGAATTGAGCCGGCAAGCCAATCGCTTCCAAACAAGCTTACAAATAGGACCAACTGATAGTGTCATAGGCTTTAAATAGATCAATCTTTCGCACACAACTGTTAATAGGTTAACCTGTCTGATAATCCCCCAAGAGCTCTTGTAGAATTAGAATGTTGTCCCCCATGTTGCGCTCAGGTAAGAAAACTCCTTGAGCCACACTAATGATCTCTGTCAAAATTAATTTCAGTCTTGATGCAAGAAGTTTCGCAATTGTCTTATACACTGTGGTACAACACGATACAGGTCTAAAATCAGCAATAGAGGAAGGATTTCTCTTCTTAAGAATGAGGCAAATGTAAGTATGATTGACTTCCCGCAGCATCTAAGCCAAAGAAACAAATTCCAAGACTGCAGCCGTGAAGAGAGAGCCGATTATATCCCAAAACCTAGCAGTAAGTCCATCCAGACCAGGGGATTTCGAAGCATTGAGACTGAATAGCATATCTTTGACATCCTGTGGCCTGAAGGGATCTATCAACATGTTCTGTTACGCCTGAGTGAGAGTAGCTATCAAAACATCTTTCACACTATAATCCCTCGGTTGATTTCCTTGACTACTCATTAATTATTGAAAATAATTACCGAATACAACTGGTTATCTCCAGTTGTTCTGAGAAACATTCCTACCATTGTCAATTCAGAATTGTATTGACATTGCCTCGGGCCAGCAAGGATGCATGGAAAAACTGTGAGTTGGAGTCTCCATCTTTGAGCCAAATCTATCTAGCTTTCTACCTTAGAATCGAATTATTAAGATTCAAACCATCTTGGTACTCCTTCAACCAAGCAACCTCAATATGTCTTAAGGCAAAATTGCATGGATCTATATAATAAGCCTTCTGTGCCTCTGCCAATTTTTGTTTTAAGTGACTGATATTTGGATCCTTCACCTTAAGGAATTGCTTACCTTCTTGTTTGACGAGTCTGAGTCTTTGTATTAGCTGAAACATCTTATACTCCTACACATCATGCCGCCAAGATCTACTAATTATCGCCATAAAACCTTCCAGTCGAGTAATGCCATTAAAAATTTTGAAGGGAATGCCACCTGTAGCCATTCCTTGCAAGTTCTATATAAGAATAATGGAATGATCTGACATTATATTATCGCTAAAATTTACAAATGCCTTTGGAAAGTACCTGATCCATGAAGATTCACCAATGCTCTATCCATCTTTTTCGGATAAATATGGGTCCTTGCTGTTTGTTGGTCCAGGTAAACAAGCAACTTGTTCCCCTCAAATTAAGCAGATTAACCTGTTGAAGAAGCTGTGTAAGTTCTCTGCCAGTCCCTATTGTGAAGCCAGCTCTACCTTTGATCTCATAAGTATTCAGCGAGCAATTAAAATCTCCATTGACTAACCACAAAATCTGCATGCCAGATTGTATAATCTGAAGATCCATCCATAACTCCACTCATTGAAAAGTAAAATTTGAGGCATAAACTAGGGGGACTTTAAAAGGATGCGACTGTCCCTTCAACCGACAATGAAGATGCATGAGTTGATCACTAGTACTACATGGTGTAACCTCAATGAAATCAGAATTAAATAAACATGTAACACGACCATTATAGTGGTGGGAATGATTGGTAAGTGTTTTCCATTGAGTGCCCAAAAAAGGTAAATCCCGATTGTACAAAAGTTGCCTTTATTTTTATCTCAAGTAGACCAACTAAAAATGATCTCTTTTCTGCTACTAAATCCTTTTCCGTTAGTTTTTTCAGAGGGTCATTTAACCCCCTTGTGTTCCACACAAGTATTGTCATCTAAGGGGAAACCCCTTTGGACTTATCTTTCCACCTAGCTGATTTTCTCCTCGATTTAGTATGAGTTGCTTGAAAAGTTTTTGCTCCAATAACGTGGTTTGGATTGTCAGGTTGTTACACATATTCAAGTTTTAGAGTTTCCCACAATTCCTTAGAACTTTTGCAACTTGCATGTCGCAATAAAATTGCCTCACTCACTACTGATCTTAGGAAAACAAGAGCCTTGAAATCCTTATCTCTATCCTGCCTAGCTCTTATTAATTGTTGATCTGTTAACTCTGTCAATCCTTCAGCATCCATCACTCCTTCATTTACTACATCCCAACACTCATACATTCTAAGACAGTCCTCAACTCTAAGAGCCCAAGCTTTGTAATTTTCACCAGTTAAAACAGATATATTAGCTTGCACACTTTGCATATTCATCATGGGAAAGCTTGTACCTGACATGATTTTGGTTCAATCCAAGTTGGTGAACCGTGTAGCTATGATACCACTGTGGAAAGTGAGAGCAAGACTGCTTGCACTTCAACAAAACCTGAACTTCAAGGCTGCTCCAAACTCAAGCCTCGGTGAAAAGAACAGAACTTCCAATCTATTTGAGTCTGAAGTTAGAAGACGTTTAAAATCTTCAGCAGCAACTTCTGAACAAGATGGTTTGCTCCACAGGATGATTTTCAGAAAATCAGCAATTATACTTTGTACACTAAATGTGTTATCTGTAAAAATGTAGGAGAGTCACTCTAATGTATCTCACAAGTGTTTGTTTTGCTTTTGGTTTTTAGTGTATGTAAGGTTTTGATGTATAAAGACTATGAGATTTTTCATTCCTTTAGAAATGGAAATTTTCACTTTCAAATTTCCTTATTCCCACCCAAGAAATTTGTCAACATAACTTTCTACACACACACATTCATGGCAACTCAACACACAAAGGTAATTTTCATACGCAGGAGATGAAGAGAAGAAGATGGGTTTTTTTCATAAAACTGCAACTGTTACATTACTTGTGTAAGTGTTCTGGAGCTTTTTCAAGTTAGCTCTCACACATTTCTTGCTCACTTACATTAATGGCTCAAAATGAAAGATGAAAAACAACTAATGAGTAAGATTTTGACAAGTATCTTACTGTCAATGGTTCAGCAAGTACAAAAGTATTTCTGTTGGTTGATGCATTAACAAAAGCTGACAATGAGATCTCCTAATAATTTAAAGTTGCAAAAAGTAAAAAGACAAAAGATGCTTGAAAACTATGGGAACAAAAATTGATGCTCGACTTCATTAGCTTGATTTTCTTCAATGCCAAATGTCACTTTGACTTTGAATTCCTCTACTCCATTGACTTGTAGGACTTCTCTTCAATTGCTTCAGGTTTTTTTTGCTTCAGGTTTTTCTTCATAAGTTTGCTTCAGAATTTGATAACTCTGCTTCAGGTTTTTGCTTCAGCTGATATAAAAACAGCTCTACACTTGCTGCACATCTTCTGATTCTTCATTCTTCAACCTTTCTTTGCATGTAGCTTCATTCTTCTCACTTATCTTGCATTGATCTTCATTCCTACACTGATTTTTAACCATTCTGATTCTGTTCTTTTGATCCAAGCATTTTGAATTGCTGACAAAATCATCATTTCTAGCTTCTTCTTGAACACATAAATCCTATTCTTCATTCTGCTTCTCTTCTTCACTCTCACTGATTGTGCAAACTCCTCCACGGTTTTCAACATAGCAGGCTGCATGAAACAACACAAATCAACACTAGTGCTACAGAAGATGCAATGAAAAATATATGAATCACAACTCAAAAGGATATATAGGCACTAAAAGTTCTAACCTGAATTTAAACAAAATATGGCTCATCACATTAACATACAAGCACAAAAAGAATACCAAGAATATGATTTCCTGTGGGTTCTCAAACATGTAGACATGGAGAGAATGGTTCTGTGGGCATCTTATGTTTTGAGCAAGCATACCTAACCCTTTGATTCTCATCAACTGCAATGAAAATAGGCGACAAAATCCGCAGCAGTGCTTTCTTTGCACCTGGTTCAAACTTTGTGTCCCACTTAGCAATTAGATTACTGTTCATCTTGCTGACAGCTTCTCATGAGTATCAAAGTACATAAAATCAATAAAAACTAGAATAAAAAGTAATCAAGACTATAACTAGATAAAAAAACACACAATGCTAGCACTTTGCAATATGCTCCAAGATAAAATTTTCTCCCTCTTCTCTTCTGACTAATATCTTTTCATTATCATCTGTAACCGTAAGAAGTGATGTAAAGAAGTGAGCACGACTCTAGTTGGGGATTGTTGACTGAGGGATTAAATTGCATTATGAACCCCTAGTTATAGAAATCGAGAACTTAAATAGAAAGAAAGAGAGATAGAGAGGAGCGAAGAAAGAAGATAAAAATTATTATTTTTTTATTTTTTAGATCTCATTCATTACATCATATCTATATTTAGGAAGAGACCGACAAAAAATGACTAATTTTTTTAACGAAAGATTGATAGAGAAGATAAGTTAGGGTTTAAAATAAACAATTATAAAATGTTAAGGTTCTTTTTTAACACGATGATACGTTTAGGTCTAAAGTGAATTTTAGTGAAAATTGTTAAGTCAAAATAACTTTACGAAAACGATTTTGATGAAGAACAAATAATAATGAAAGAAGAAAGTAAGACGGAAGCAAAAGCATATGAGACAGAAGGAACATATAAAAATCAGACGAAAGCGCAAAGCAATAGTCAAACGATAAAAAGACAGACGGAAGCACAAGCAAAAAATTAGACGATGGAAAGTGAGACGCAAGGCGGAAATAAAAAGCAGATGCAAGGCGCAAACCAAAAGCAGACGCAAGGCGCTAACCAAAAGCAGACGGAAGGCGAAATCTAAATAATCAGACGGAAGAACCGATACCACGACGGTTTTCTAATCAGCTTGAGTTAGTTACAGAACTCAACTGAATAACTGATTCTTTAAAGATCAAGAAGAAGTTATCAAGAAGCGGTTGAAGACGAAGGTTATAAATACGAGTCAGAGTCGAAGACTACAGAAGTTAGTGATTTTAGAAAGAAATCTCATTGTGCGAAAAACTAGAGCAATTATATTCTGTAATAGTAGCTCAAAGAAATCTTTCAGTCGAAAGAAAAGCAGATAGCCTGAAAAGGCTAAGAGTAAAAGAATACTTGGTGTAAAGAGACCTGAAGAGGCTCAGTATCAAAGAATACTTGTAACGATTCTGAAAGATAGTGAAATCTTAGAAAGATCTCTGAGGACTGGACGTAGCCCACGGTTTAGGGTGAACCAGTATAAATCGGCTGTGTCAACACTCTCGCACTCTCAACTCTCCTTTAACTTTGAAATTCTTATTTTACTGTTTTCATACAAGAATTTTCTAAAGGGGATTAGCAAAAAAAATATACACAATTCAACCCCCCCCCCTTCTTTTGCATTTGTATATCGTTTGTTAGATCTTAATTAACGTGTGATTCACTTCACATGTAGCCTTTATGCTTCGCCAAATCATAGACCCACCTTTAGCATCCAACGACATAGGGATATGAGTTACGTCAAAGTGATACTTCGCTGAGAGGACCTTCACCCATAAAACCTGCGACTTGATAATCAGCGACTAGCCTAATTTTGCTAAAAAAGCATCGTTGGTTGCGCGAATGTTACGGATGCCCAGACCTCCCATCTCTTTAGGTTTGCAAATGTTCTCCCATTTGACCAAGGGAATCTTATTAGTGTCGTTTGACGATCCCCATAGAAACTGGCACGTAAGTTTCTCTAATTCATCGCAAAGGCTGCTGGGCAAACAGACCGTCTGCATCGTATCGGTAAAGATGGTTGCAATGACCGATTGAGTCAGAGTGATGCATCCCGCCATAGATAGCAGGTGGCTGGTCCAGCTAGATAAGTTCTTTTGAACCATATCAAGAATGAATTGGTAGGTTCGTTTGCTGACTCTGTTGTGTAACAGGGGAACACCCAGATATCTGCCAAGATCAGTCGTCCGCTGAAAGCCCAAGGCCCTGGTGAAACAGTGAGTCATCAAAATAGGGACATTTCTCAAAAAATAGCATCTAGATTTGTCCTGGCTAATACGTTGTCCGAAAGAGTCGCAAAAGGTATTTAGGATATTCGTAATGGCGGCTACTTGTTCAACTGATGCCTCAGTGAACAGGATGGGATCATCAGCGAAAAACAGGTGCGATAGATATGGCCCGTTTCTACTGAGCGTAATAGGCTTCCATCTACCTTGGGTCACTGCTCTCATTTCACAACTTCCCCCTTTTTATTTTTTAGCAGTTAAGGTCACATCCTCACGTAGCAAATGCACTCGTCCATAATCATGTTACCTAGCAAATTCTAGTTTTGATTCCTGTAATCATTTTCAAAGGCGAGTGAGATTCGATCGGGATCAACCCCACGTCAATGGCTCTGCGTCTCTTCACCTGCTTCTGCAAGAGACGAACCAGCGTTGGTGATTAATAACGACGCGCATGGGGTCGACATCTCGGCTGAGTGATCGGCTCCGTCATTCAATCTTAAGATCAATCCCTTGGAAACCGAGTCAAAAATTTAAATACCAAGGATTGCAATATAGGATGTAACCTCGAGTCGTCTCACTTAATTGGAACCTAGCAAAAAAGGTTTAAGCTAGCCTAATTGTCAAAAATACAAATTAAGTTGATAAAAAGGGGGGTTTGGATCATTGGTATGAATTAAGGAAACTTGACCAAATTAGAAAAGAATGT
>JAOTBA010000005.1:15097623-15109781 GCA_025629845.1 Erythroxylum squamatum | reverse complement strand
ATATAATTAATTATAATATATTAAAATTTGATGTAAAACAAAATTTTATTTTTCTTTTTTAGTAAAACAATATTGTTAATTAAATATAATTAATTAGAATATATTAATATTAAATATAATTAATTAGAATATATTTCTCAAGATTTTCAACAAACCAACCACTATCAATGGTAATGGTAATTATTCCTTTGTTCTAACCAATCATCATAATTATAATGATTATATCCGTTCTTATTCCTCACTATATTCACTCTCATTCCTATTACTATTATTACCCCATGTGAACAACCCCCCCCCCCCCCTTAGTGTTATTTTTGGATGAAGGCTGATAGTTGGGCACTATTGGAAAAGGTCAAATTGAATTATAAGCTTTAATTTAAAAAAAAAAGTTCAGACAATGGTTCATCTGTTCTATATTGACAGAAGACTAGAAATGATACTAAAGCAATGCAAGGTAAAGGTAGAGGAACTTACAAGCTTTGGTACTAGCACAGCTAAAGAACTAACGGCAAAAGATGATAAAGCCCCAAGACCAACCAAAGTATTCATGTTTGGAGCTCCCTTGAAAAGGTTTTTAACACCATCAAGGATAAGTTGACGTCCAGGACCAAGCAATGTGAACAGAGACAAGGACAGATGGAATCCTGTGGAGTGCAAGATATGGATCCATGAAGCCCTTGCAGCCAAAATATGAGAAAGGTGGCCAAAAAGACACACAGCACATAGAGCCCAAGAGACAGCAAGCTCACGACCTACATAACACATGCATTTTGCATTAAATTTTGATATACCATAAAGCTCAATCTATATGACTAGAGTGGCAGCTGCAATATCAGTAAATTGGAAAGGGAAATAACTTTCACACAAATGACAATGTAATGAGATATGTACCACTTTCTTTTAGACGATTGTGCTTCTCCTCCATCTTCCTTTCAAAAACTTGAAAAAACTTCTCTCTTCCTGCATCTGCATTTAAGAATGAATCCAACTAGTGTCGATATTACGTGGACTATAGTATGCGTAAAAACATGTTAAACAATCAAGAGCAAAATAAAATCAACACACATGTAGCCAAGAAAATAGACTGATGAAAATAATTGCACCTCTTGGCCAAGAGCTGTGAGAATGCTTAAATATTTTTGGGTAAGGTGAATTTATGTAGCAGCAATATTATAAAATGAAAGGAGTTGCAGTTGGGAACACAAATCAAACATCAGATAATAGAGTTTTTCTGAATGAATTGCAAACTGAAAGATATTCCATCTTATGCCCAAGTGGAAAGAAGTTTAGCACAAACATTAACCTATAGTGCACAGAAGTTACTCAAAAAGTATCCAATAGAAGAAAAAACAACATACCAAACACAAGAACTCTTACTATACACCATATTACAATGTAGAAGAGAGGTCAAACTTTACCTCCGAGGAAGAAGAGTCCTAAAAGAGCAATCATGCCCCATCTATCTCTCTCCCACTCTGCCTCTTTCCCACTCTCTTACTCCCTCTCTCTCTCTCTCTCATGGTCAAATTTAACTGAAAAAATGCATCTTACATCACCTCTAAATGTCGCCTATGCAAATAAACAAATTGCACTTGACCAAAACAACATTGAAAATGCAAAAGTATGAGGAGTCCAGCATGTAACATGAGATTACCATAGCAAAGAATAGAAAGTTTAGTTCAAAACCATTCAGATAGTTCTTCCATCCATCACAAAAAAAAAATCAAGATAAAGATCCATGAACAAAAATAGCTTTTTGCAGTATATTGAAAAAATTACGTGACCTCAATAAGGACTATTATGCCTAAGATTTACTAACTGGTATTCTATACTGCTTTCAGGAATGCAGGGGTTTTCTTGCAGGTGATTCATCCCATCACTTCTAAATCTCAATTCTGTCTTGGCTCAAGAATTTACCTGAAGGATTAAAATTCCACCATTACAACTGACGACCAGAAAAATCTACTACCTATAAGTCACAGCCTGAAGAACTGAAAGATCCAGATAAAGGAAGTTTTACTACACTCAAGCTCTTGATATGTGTATACAATCAAGCTATTCACCTCAGAAGCTACAATATTTTGGGTTTCTCATTGAAGAAATTACAGATATAGATTGTAATATTAGTTCTACAAACACCAAAGCTGTGGCCTTTAAAGAAATTGTTACAGGTCTTTCAAGTGTCACTCTATTTACTTGCATTAGAAGCTCCCAATAACTAAGTTGTGAGTATATGTATCAACTCGGACTCCTGCTAAGCACTTTCTCGCACCATCAACATCAAATTATGCTTAAATTACAGATTGTCCATAAAATGACATAAAAATCAGATCTAACGTTCAAAACCTTGTTTACATTGTTCAATAAGACAATGCAAGTTGAACAAATTTCTGGCACAGTCATTCATGGTACTAAAATACTAGTGTTGACAATAAATTTGGAATGTAGAAACAAAGGAAAGGACTCCATAAATATAGCAGTTCTGATCACATAATTACTTAGAAAGGCAATGGAAGAACCAACTTAAATATGCAATGATCAAGAGCACACATAGAAGTACCACATATTAGCAGCTTAAGCCAAAAGGTAACTATCTGGTCCAAGTTTCTGGCTTATTCACCTTTATTTGGTTTGAAGAGGCATAATTTTGATGGAACTGTCATCCCATTTCCCAAAGAGAAAAGCCAAAAAGGAGGATAACAGATAAAATACTGCCAATTGAAAAGAAACATTAACATATATGACAAAAGGAGGCTCTATAATTGCTGGCAGTCAGTATAGTCAGAGAACAGCTTTGAAACATTAGAAAGCAAGTTCTACAAAATTAACAGCATTATTTCAAGATACATAACGCTTTAAAGCGCAAATATGGTGCTTTGCAAGATACAAGGCCTTTGCAATGACCTAAAAGGAAAGGACTACAAGTACTGGACCTTCCCCTACACCTGGGAAAACTGTAAAAATTAATACATCAACATTGCCATTGCTGACTCGCTACATCTAGATATTCAATAAATCTTCGCTAAGAATTATCCCGGAGCTCTCCAATAATCCGTAAACTATGATTGTACAACAAAAAGCTCTTCAACTTGAATCTTCCTTCGTTCAGAAACTTCTCTTCAACTCAATCCACAAGTAGCTGCTGAGGCTAACCTATTGAAGGGGGAATTCATTTTGTTAATAACTTTTCCACCATTCCTTCATGCCTATATAGTGGAGATGATATTTTCATGATTCTGCTTATGTAATAAGTTATTATGATATCAAAATTCAATGAAGCAGGGACGTACCGCAAAAATATCACAATTGCTTCTCCCAAAACTTTCTAAGGTCAAACATCTCCTTCAGTAGCTCCTTGACCTGCCACTACCCCACCAAACTCCACATGAATACAGAAAGGCATCCTGAATATATCTTAACACCCACTCTGGTTTAAATTTTTAGGAACTAAATACTTAATAACTTGTAATTGAAGGAACACTCATGGAAGTGTAAATCAATAGATACATTTACATATTAGGCAACATCATGCCTAGTGGAGAACAGCATAATTGCTAATCCAGTGGCTTAGCATTCAACAAATCTCCCACAGTTACCAATGCAAATTACCATTCTGTGTGAAAATAAGATGAATCAGTATATAAGCATATCATTAGAGCAAAAGTCCTAAAACGGTAATAGTTGAAGGCTTTTTACGATGGGTATGTATGATGGACAGAAGAGGAAAGTTCAAGGTTGATTTTCTAAGTTATCCACAAGAAGGGGAGGCCCAGAAAATCTGACATATTTCATCAATGTGCTTTTTAGTTATGACAAATCAAGGCTTTCTGATGGAGATTACTCAATTTTCTGTTTCCATACAACATCTATTTTATGCAGATTTCTTTTTCCTTAATTTTTTTCATTTATAGTAGATTAGATCAAGTTAATATTGTAGAGTTGAAGTCTGATTTCAGTTAGGAGAAGACAAGACCGATTAAAGTTAGATTAGAATAGCTTGTTAAACCCTAGTTTCTCCAAAAGTGATTACTGGATAATTAGGAGTGAATCCTAAAACCAATTCTTAGAGTTATCCCTCTAGTTATTCTTTTAAAAGTTACCAGTCCTTATCTAAAATTTAATCAGCTGGTTCTCCTTCATCTGTCCTACATCTTTAAAATTTCAACAGCCTAGTTCTCCTTTCTCTGTCCTACATCATGCTTACGGAGAGAGATGAAGAGGGAAGAGAGTGTATTAGAGTTTATGATGACGCATTATTGGTGTTTGTAATAATGGATGAATCTAAGAGTGGATCAAGAGAAGAATGAAAATTTTAAACTGTGATTACAAAATAGGGACATAGGATTCATGGTTGGTTTGCTGCAAAAACTGCCATTGAATATCGTATTTCACTAGCAACAAAGTTATTGAGCACTGCCTTGCCCTATAGTGTGGTTCAAGAAACTGGAATTTTCAAGGGATTAACCAATACTAACGTATATGCTGCACACAAGAAGCAATAGGCAAACCAATATCGATGGCTTTGCACCAACAGAAAGCACTAGATAGCTGCAAGATTTCGAATGGCATATGGCACAAAGGTAAAGGTATACAAAAATTATTTGTTGTATTATCAATCCCATGAACAACCCCCCTGCACATATCCAGAAAAATTTTAGGGGCCTAAACAAACCTGTCAGTCACCAACTGCCCTTATGTGATTGGTAAATCCATCAACAAGCATTCCACCATAATCAATTTTAAATTCAAAGACTCCACCAATACAGACTGTAGTCCACATATCTTTTCCAATCCAAGCATGTTCATAACAACTAAATCTCACACATAGCATCAACATAACTCTTACTAGATTACCACAGCCCAAGAAAATGTTCTACAATTATGGGGAACAATGAGAGACCTATAGCCACATGGCAATCATTACTAGCATTTTCACCACCGAGTCAAATCTCAAAACCAATCCATAATACTCATTATATAAAAACGTCCAAAGATCTAAAGCAAATGTAATGCTTCAAAGCAAAAGATCATGAAGCAGATGACTCCATCCAAAGGTACATACCATACACATAGGCATACTCAAATCCATTAACAACCACTTAAAATTTTCATTGTAGCTATTTTTCTACCTTTTATTGCACTTGGCATTGCACCTGTTCATTTAGTTTTTCTCAAGTGATGAGCTTGTAAACAAATTTACTATTTATTGCTGCATGTAAGTGAAAAATCATCTAATCTGCAAGTTTAACAACAGATATGCTTCTTTATAGCTCACATAACTTTACCACTATCCTTTAAAAGTAAGATCCTTGACGCAGGTTCAAATATTTATTTCAATACATCTTATTGTTCTACATGAAAGGATTTAGTTAGTATGTACTTTTCTCCTCGCATTTTTTGCCAAAATTTTCTTTCCTTTTTGTACTAAGTTGCTTCTCTTGCACATGTTACGCACTTTGATGATACCAAAGTTGTTAATATTACAATGAACAATAATACCAGTATTTGAGTCTCAAAAACATCTGCTAAGATGTGAAGTATCCCTTAGCACTGACTAATTTTGAGTAACCTACTTCTAACAATCATCATGCATGTATGAGACAAAATATATGCATCTTGAGGTGGACAACAGTTGCAAAAATGCTTATGACAACCAAGTATTGTCAATGTTCTTACCTCGAAGGTTAGACTTGAATCCACAATTTGTTAGATGCCTTGCAAGTGACTCTCCTAACTGTTTTTGCCAGTTTGGTACAACTTTGGCTTCAGTTATGGGCCACACTATTGCAGTCTCAGTAGTGAGATTGACACTGGCAGAAGACACTTGTGGCTGTTCATGATTATGTTAAACAAAGAACAAACAACATTCACTAAGAATCCATAAATAAATCTGAAGCGCTAGAACAAGATATTCACAAAAAAGAAAGAAGAACATTCAGTAGTCCTTTTCTGACTCATCAAAACTAAAAGCTGGACCAGCTCAATTCGCCTAACATCTTGAAAATTAGTGAAATATGCATGAGCTTTTTCATACAACATATCCTGAAAACAAACCCTACAAGAGAAAGACCTATTGGCACCAGAATCATATAGAATCTTTGAATAAAATGTCTCTGCACATCCGGCAACTATGATCAACTTTCCTCAGTATATAATTCCTGCTCATAAGAACGATCATATTTCTAATTTGACTTCTACCGGTCGACCAACATAGGCCATCCAATCTTCTAGAGATAAGACCCAAGAAAGTTAAAGATCTTTTGTTAGCAGAAACCACTCAGTAAGCAACCAGACATGCTTAAAACAACATAAACTGATTTTAAACAATCCAATTCAACGATGAAAAAGAAAAATCTACCTAATTCCCTATTCCCATGTGCAAGAAAATGTGATAAACTGCATTGACATTAACACACTCCTTTAGAGTAACCAAAACAAAAAGTTAAAGAAGAAAGAACCAGATCATTTACTTGACTTTCCAGTATTCTCTTGACACTGGCAGCGCATCCCCCGCATGTCATTCCCTAAAATCATAGCCAGAAAAAAAAAACTTTTAGAATTTCAAGGTGGTGGATGCACCTTAGACACTTAATAGTTACATACAAATAAGAACAAAACAGGAGGCAAACAGGTAGGCTCAGAAATTCAGAATTTTGATACAACAGCAGAGGAAGAACGTACGCCGACGTCGAGTACGATGACATCGTGAGATACAACTGACAAGTCATCCGCCCCTCCGGAGACCAAATTGGACTTGGCGCCTCCACCGTCAGAAGATCCATCACCGCCACCGCCCCCTCCTCCGCCGCCTGGTCCAAAGCCACTGTCATTTCCACCACCGAGCGACGCTGCCGCTGAAGATGCGGAGAAGCACTGCAAACGGCGGCCGAGCAATGGCGCCAGGGGGGACAAGCCTCTAAGAGAGGAAAAATCAGAAGAGGAGGAGGAGGAGGAAGAGGGAAGGTGTAGCTTAGGGTAGAGAGAGGAAATGAGGCGGTAAGAGCGGTGTGGTCGGGAGGCGAAGTGGCGGTTAAGAGCTTTGGAAATGGTTAGCATTGTAAGTGTGGTTGTTGCTGCTGGGACTGAGTATTCCATTTTTTTTTTCTCTTTTTCTGTTCAATTCTGCTGTTTCTGCATCCAAACGCAAACTTACATGCTTTGGTCTCCGAAGATGGGTTAGCTGGTTGGTATTTATGTGGTGCTTTAATTGAAAACACCCAACAAAATTCAAACCAAGTAATGAGGTTGTAAGGATTGGATTGGGTGGGCCCCCAATACAAATAAAAAGTTCAAAATGTCACATCATCACACTTTACATTTGCAAGTATTCATTGTCCTGACCAATTATACATGTACGTTTCCGATTGAGCCTGAGAAACAATAAGTAAAAGTGATAAAAATCTATCAAGCACAAAATCGTAGGTCACCAGTCATACTCCCGTATGTTGCATTTGTCTCACAAAAGAAAATTCTAAAGTTAATAGCATCTCCCGACAATTTCACAAACTTATCCTTAGTATGTTCTCAATATTTATCATATCCTTCGAATCAGGAATATTTTTTGAATAAATTTACTTACCATCTTAGTAAACATTGGCATTTTTACCAAAGTACGAACACCTGTACTCATTAACATAATCATGTTGATGACAGGAAAAAATGTCATCTCCTTGAAACTATTATATTTTCTAATTTTGTACCAATTCAATATTGGGATAAAGTTATATTAACTGTAGTTATTTAATAAATCCAAAGTCATTAATTTCATAATCTTTTAACCTTGCTTTCTAGTACATATACTTGTATTATCCTTCTAAATTTCCTTTCATAAACGTGTTTAGTTACATAACATATATTTTCAAAACAAATCCTTTTAATCATAAGATTAAACCAAAAGCCACCAAGTGTATATTTGTTGGATCCTTTCTTAAGCAACAAGGACCCAAAGTGCTATTTTCCAATTAGGAAAAACTTTTTCTCTCTTGTAATATGACCTTTCTTGAGATTTAACCATTTTGTCTCTTCCGGAGGAAAACATCATAAGAAAAGTGTCAATGACATCCGACCATTTCTCTACCAAGTTTTAATCAAATGAAACCACCACAAAATGTCGGAGAAACTAACCTACAATAAATTTTATCTCATCACATCAAATCATAATATGAACAATTTCAATCTATTAAGTAATTTAAAGAAAAGAAATAGAACATGAACAACCTATTGTAGCATATTCCATAATACAAAAACATTATGCTCCTCATACTTAGAAATTAGTGCAATCGGAGATTAGTCCACCAAGGGAAGAACCAAATGTTCAAAATGATGTAGATGTTCCTTTTATTGTTTGAAAGGGGTAAGAACATGTACTTAATATCGATAGTTTTGAATAAAATATTTGAGATTATGACAATGTGGAATTTCCATGAGATATTGAAGAAGTTCTTAAGGATCCAAATTGGAAAATTACTATTATGAAGGCGATGAAGGCACTAATTACAAACAATACTTAGGATATTGTTGAGTTACATAAAGACAAGAAAGTGGTGGGTGGCAAATGGGTTTTACTATTAAAAGCAAATCATATGGGAGTGTTGACAAGTATAAGCCATATTAGTGGCGTAAGGATTTACTAAAACCCATATGACATATTATGAAGGTACTTTTTCCTTTGTAGAAAAATTAAATTCTATATAGATGTTACTATATTTTATTGTTAATTTGGATTAGGAAGTTTTAATTAAACATCAAGAATGCTTTCCTCAACGATGAATTGGAAAAAGAGATTCATATGAACTTTTGTTTTTTGTGGAGAAACAGGGTTTAAAAACGTGTGATATTTGAATCTCTTTATGAACTAAAGTAGTTCCCTAGGGCTTGGTTAAAAAAAATTAGCTTTACTTTAATTTAATTTACATATAGACAAGGATATAAAGATCATACTTTATTCACTAAACATGAAATTAGTAGGAGGCAACCTATATTAATTATGTATGTATATGATCTCATGATCATATGTAACACACCACTACCATAGTGCTTATGCCCGAACATCCATAGATTATTCGAGAATTTACCTATGAGAATGACATGTTAGAGCAATCACATTCACTTATTAAGGCATCATACATACCACAAGTATTTGAGAAGATCAAAACTTCCCATTTTATTCATAAACATGAACATACATCGTAGCATTATAGTACACAATCCACATATATACATTACCAACAACATCTAAGAGTTTGCTACTCTTTGCAAGACGTTCTACATGAAGTGGGATGTTAAACCAAAATATCTTATTTAGATTCTTTAGTGTCAGCTGACAGACCTTTGAGTCATTCTTGCTCCAAAACATAAGTACTAGATTTCTACTTGATCTGCTTAGGAGTTAGAACTCCTTTGAACTTGAAAAACAACATTGCGATTTTGATGAGTTTGCGAACTCAGTGAGTGAATCATCATTGATGTGCTCACTCATATCAGCACTACTCAATAACACATATATAGTCCAATTTACCAAATATGTCATATAAATGAATAATTCACTTCACATCACATACTTCATTGATTTCAACCAGTCAATATTTCATCTCAATTCAATGGGCATGTTAATTCAATTAGTTAATATGGTATATCCATTCAATCATTTAATAAATAAGGATGCATATGCAAATGCATATGTGATTCCATTTTATTTTTACATTGTTGTGATCGAGTGCCTATTTAACTGTCTCATATCCGTATAGATACCGAGCTTATTTTATATACTATCCCGTACCCATTATGGATACTGGGCTCATTGATAACTGAGCCTACGACTCTTTGTGCACATTTATGAGCTTTAAGCTCTTTTTCACTTGGGTCACTTCTGTCACAACTCCTTGATCTGTTCATACAATTCAATGTAATGAGATGCAACAATTCACATATGATGCATTCATTATTTCACATTCGATATATTCCAGCCATATATCACATTCTTCGGATCTAAGTTTGACATTCAACATTCAGTTGAGAACACATATTTCCATATTCACGTACATTTACAAAACACTTCCAATACATTCCCGATATCAATCTCCTCGGACAATTGATGGTCTGGAATTATCACAATCACTTGAGTAGCAATTCAATAATTTAATTTTAAACAAAGCAACTAGATTATGGTGAGAGAACATCTAGGTTGACTCACAAGATGCTCCAAAATAGCTATTGCCTTGAAGACCTAACAATGTCCGGATGCGGTCGGTCAATTTATGCTTCTATATCATGCAATACACATATATGTATACATTACTAACTTGTTTAACCAAATGGATACTCAATCATGCACATATATATGTGTCATGTTTAATGCATGCTCAATTGACTATCTCAGGTATGTAACCTTATTCACAAATCTTGCTCATTCATTCGTCATATCTTGTGCATAACTTATTGGCGATTAGAACAATGCCTTAAGAAATCTCGATTACTCTAAATTCATTCAATCATACATTTATCCATCCCTTCCTAATATTCCATACTCACACAACTTTCTAATTCTCATTCAATCGTACCTAATTCATGACTTATATTCCTTGCATCATATTTGCATTCATAAAAACACCTTTATTTCTTTAATAACTCATACTTTCCAAATTCATATACATTGATAACAATCAATCCATTCCTTAATTCTAACATTAATTATCAACTTAAACTTATCAAACCCTTAATCAATTAATCAAACAACCATCTAAGTTCATTTCAAACCTTAGTCAAATCCAAATACACCAAAGTAAAGTAACTTATCCTTAGTTGGTTCAACAATCACACAAAACAACGTTTTTCACTACCCAAGCATTTCCCACAATCGTGGAAAGAAAAAACAAAAACTTTTCTTCTCTAGGGCATTTTCCACGATCGTGGGAAGGATCTCATGCTGCTTCCATGATCGTGGAATGGGTGAACAGACGGTTCACCATCCCTTTCCTTCAATTTTTTTCCAAATTTTAACACCATCATACTAATCCATCAATTTTACTTTAAAGATATTTCTGAAGTAAATCAAACATTAGTATAGACTTAATATTCGATATACAAAACGCACAAGAAGGGGGGGTTAAATTGTGTATCCTTTTCTTGAATACGATCCCTTTTTCAAAAACTTCTTTTGAAAACTAGCTTTTACACAGAACTATTAAGAAATATTATGAAGTATTGCACTTTGCTTCTAAGTACTTGCATTAAACAATATGAACAAAAGTTGAGAGTTGAGAGTAGGAATTGACACAGCAGATTTATACTGCTTCACCCTAAACCGTGGGCTACGTCCAGTCCTCAGAATCCTTTATGAGATTTTACTATACTTCTAAAAAATACAAGTATTCTTTTCACCGAGCCTCTTCAGCTCTCTTACAGCAAGTATTCTTTTCATTTAGCCTCTTCAGGCTTTCTGCTTTTCTTCTTTCTACTGAAAGATGTTTGAGCTTTGTTACAGACAATATAGCTATAGAGTTTAGCACAATGAATACAATGATTCACAATCTCTATGAATTTGCCAACTTTTTAAAATCTCTAACTCCTACAGTCTTCGACTCCGACTCGTATTTATAGCCTTCGTCTTCAACTGCTTCTTGATAACCGCTTCTTTTCTTCTTGTTTCTTGATCTTTGAAGAAACAGTTAGTTAGTTGAGTTCTGTAACTAACTCAGACTGATTATCCATCCGATGTGGTATCGGGTCTTCGTCTTAGTTTTTGCTTCTGCTTTGTCTTACTCTCTTTCATCTCATTTTCGACTTCGCTTCGTCTTATTTTCACGTCTTACTTTCCGCTTCGCTTCGTCTTATTTTTGGCTTGCATCTTAGTTTGACTTTAGCTTCGTCTTACTTTGACTTCTGCTTCCATCTCACTTTCTTGATTCGCTTCGTCTTACTTTCTTCTTGCGTCTTACTGTTAAGTCAAAATAGACTTTACATATCGAAGGATTTTGATGACAACTATAAAGAAGACAAAATGAAAAGCAGACGAAATACACATTTACGAAAATCAGACGAAGCAGAAAACAGACGGAAGAGAAATTCAGACAGAGCAGAAACTAGATGGAAGAATTAAGATAAAGAAGATTTCAGTCTTTATGAAAAGCAGATACAAGCTGTATAGAAAACAGACGGAA
>JAOTBA010000005.1:15071524-15091387 GCA_025629845.1 Erythroxylum squamatum | reverse complement strand
AACATTTTTTTAACCTTTTGTGGACATAGACCTAGTCTTTTTACACGGAGACAAATATTGGTGATGAATGATGATCCGATTACTCGACTAAGTTATGTTTTTAGTAAGTTACTTTGATGGAACGTCATTATAGCCTTTTGACGTGAAGGCACACAAATGTGATGCGTGTTGATCTGGTTACTTGGCTATATCATGTTCTCAACTGGCTACTAGCTCTATTTATAACCCGACGGCCAGTGGAATAGTTATTTATTTAAAATTTACAAACACTTTTTCTTTTTTCTTTTTTTATTAATGCCTACCTTGTTGCTTTAGCTACTCATTTTTATGAAAAATTACTATCAAAGCTACTTAGTTGAAGACCTAAAATTATGAATGAATGTGACAACTTATAGGGTGATAAATTAACAATGAATCTTAATTAACTTGTATATTTTAGCCAAAGAACCCAGATCACTAATTTAACGAGCTATTGATTCTTCACAACCTAATAGATTATGTTCAAAATTAAATCTATTTCATTTCATCTAAGCCATCGATACATTCACATAATTCGCAATATGCAACCTAAACACACTAACATAACAATATGCAAAATTCTCACTTAAAGAAAAACATGTAACCCTCCTTATACTTGAGTAACACATTGTCCTCAATGTGAGAAGGAGACAAATAAACACACAAAAGGGGGAAATCAAACACAATAAATGAATACCAAAAACAACAGTAGAAACTAAATGGGTTAGAGCACGAACTCATGGTGAGGCGGGGATGGTCTCGGAGGTGGCAATTGTATGCCTTGAGCTTTGAAATATTTATGAATCCAACGTATATCCTAGCTTTGATGTCGTTGTGTGCGAGTCTTCTCCTTTATCATCTTAGAATTTTCCGCAAGTGTGTCTGTAATTGTTTTGGTGTTGACAGACATTGAATGGAGCACCTTCTTCCAACCAGTTCTTCTATTTCTTCTTCCTCTTCGGACTCCTAACTAGTCGAGTCCTCTTCTGCCTGCTGAGGTGGTGTTGCGCTACAACTTGCCTGACTGGCCCTAATCTTCACATGAGATTTTTGGCTAATGTCCCAAAGTTTCATGTTATGGGACTTTAAGATTTCAGCACGCCACAAGTGATGGTGATTTAGAAAATTAGGGAGGTAGATGGTTAAACCACTACAATCTACACCATAGTACTCAGCAATGGCAGAACCCAAGTAACCTATACCCAAATTGTTGTGCCTCTTATATAGAGCCGTAACAATATCATTCACAATATGTATTGAGGCGCACACTTAGATGTTGTGATCCATGCACCACAATAGAAAAAGTTCCTTCGTTGAGCACTTATTAGTTTTTGATTTGTCAAAGACCATTTGACACATGAATTTATGTAACAACAAGTGCTCATGGCTTCATATAATGTTGTTGTGGGCATTTCTAACATCAAATCTCTCCAGCCTAGTGAGCTCATTTCAATAGTAGGAAGCACGAAAGTCATCTTGCTGATCGACAATGGAAGATTAAGGAAAACTACAAACATCACACATAATTTCAAGGTTCAGCTCCTAAGGTTGTCCTTACAACCTAAACCACATTTCTTCAGCATTACTGGTTTCGAATTGAAGGGAAGTAAAAATTTTGAGGGTGAGCTCCTAGTAGATAAGATATTGGAATTGTATAAATTTGCTCTACTGAATTCTTTTTGCTAAATTCTCAACCCTATCTTGGAATTCTAGCCTATCTAGAGTAGAAAAATCGAAGAATTTTGGGAATACTATTTGCTTAATACTAAGGGATTGGAATTGAAAACTTTCCTCCTCTAAGTAGATTGGGAAGATTGTTTCAAAATCTGCTGCCCTGTTCCTTCACCAGCAGGCTAAGACTTAATTTTTTTCCCGATGATTGGTTACACTTCACTGACTGCTTAATGTACAACATGATGGATTGCAAGTAGGTGGAAGTTTGAAAGTTGATTAGAGAGAAAGGAGAGCATTCGGAGGTTCTAAACTTAGAGAGATAAAGTTAAAATGAAAGTGAATGAAAAAATGAGGTTAGAAATGAATATATATATATATATATATATATATATATATATATATAAGAGGAAGGGTAAAATGGTAAAAATTCAGCTAAAAGTCGCATGGGACATATTTACCCTACAGCAGCCTATGATCATAGCCTACAATAATTTCACCATTTCTAATTTTTTTGGTCTTTCGTGCTCACACACCCCCTAAGATCCTTTCCTAACTTCTTTTTAACATTATCACCTCATTACACTTTCCTTCCTGATCATCTTTATCAAAATTAATGCCCTATTCTTCCACGATATTTATTTGGAACCTAAACAATCTAATTGCAGAATTCAAAACATCTGAAATCAAGGAAATAATCAGTAATTTATAAAAACCATGAGTTGCCTCCCATGCAGCGCTTCTTTTAATGTCATTAGCTTGATGCTCTTCTTTACTCAAGGTGGTTTAAGAAAATTCTTTGATGGAGACTTAGTTGTCAATATCATAAAATGTATATGCGCTACCTAGTTGCTTATCTCGCCTCCTTTTTTTCGATTCTTTCTTCTCCTTCTTTTGCGAGATTTATTCTTTTTCAGGGAACACTTTTGATCATCATTCTTCTCTTTTTCTCCACCAAAATCCATTCCCTTCATAATGGTCATGAGATGGAACGGAATTTTGTCATTCTTGGTTACGGTGAAAGACACATATTCCTCTCCTTCCCTTAGAATCAGCTCACCCCTATTATATCAATAATTGATCGGGGAGTGGTTAAAAATGGCCGCCTGAGGATAATTGGGGTTTTCGCATCTTCTTTTGTGTCTAGTATGAAAAAGTTCATAGGAAAAGTAAACTTTTCCACTAAAAAATGTACATCATGTATGATACCCTTCGGACGATGAATTGATTTATTTGTCATTTTTACAAGTATCTTAGTGGGGACAATCTCACCGAACCCCAGCTTCTGCTATAAGGAATACAACATCATGTTTATGCTGGCTCCCAAATCTGTGAAGGCTCTCTTTATTTTGACACACTTAATAAAGCAGGGGATATAAAAATCCCCTGGATCCTCCTTCTTTGGAGTCATCGTCAATTTCTTTTCTTCCTCTAATTCTTTTTCCACCTTTCCCCTTATTAATTACACTAGTGTAAGTTGTGCTTCCAGTTGCTCGATCATGTCTATAATAACTTCATTCAGCTCAACTTCCTTAGATTTCCTCATGGCTTTGATCGAGAATGGCATTGGGGATTGATACTTTTTTATCTTAAGAAAATTGTACCTTGTTAGTAGAGAGTCTTCCTTATTCTCTTACACCTCTGCCTTCCCCTTGTCCCAAAATGAGTTTGGCTTTTGTTGTTCCAAAATTTAGGGTTTCTATGTTGATGCATCTGGGTTATTTGTAATTCTGGTTCACTTAAAAAAACATTCTTATCAAACTTATTCTTGTCCTTCCCTTCATTGTCTTTAGCTTGGTGCGAATCCTCCTCAGGTGCTTGTGTAATGGTCGTGATTCGTTCTTTCGGATTGGACTCGATGTTACTTGGAAGGGTTCTTGTATTTCAGGTCGTTATTGCTTCTGCCAATTGACCTATTTGGACCTCCAGGTTATGAATCGAGGAGGCATGATTTTTTGTAACTTGCTCAAACTTGCCTTCAAGCCTTTTATGTGCATCCTCCTTACCTCCAATTTTATCTAAAATTTTGTCCAGTTTGGATTTCATCAAACTCGGTTTATCTTACTGGAAACCTGGTGGTCTTTGAGGTCTAACTATCCTCCAACGTTGTTTAATTAAGATAATTTTAGGTGATTTTTCCACCTTGGGTTGTATGTGTTGGACTAGGGATTATTTCCCCCTCCTCAACCGTATTGGGTTCCTGTATATTTTTCTTACTCTGATCCATTATCTTTCATCAAAAAGCAATCGACTGTATCATGATCCGTCTGCCTACAGAGCTTACACTTCAGTTGAACAACTTTTACTGTATTTGAGGATGAAGCCTTCATATTATTTAGATGTTAAATTATCAATTTTAGCCTGCATTTTTGTCATTTGATCGACAACTATAACTCATTTTTTCTCACGGAGAGTTACGGGTTATCTACTCCGCTCGTTCATCCATAAATAGCTATTACTCGCCATTTCTTCTAACTCTTCTGCTTCATCTACCGTCTTCCTCATAATTGATCCTCATAAACCCGCATCAATTGTGCCTCTTATATGTTTATATAATGTTTGCAAAATAAATTATTTAGGTAGGTTATAGTATGGACATTTTGTTTGCAAGTCCTTGTATCGTTTCCACGCTGCACAAATTGATTCCCCATTACCCTACTGAAAGTTTGTGATCTCTTTGATAATCTTCGTAGTCTTGGTAATGGGAAAGTACTTATCTAAGAAGGCATTAACTAATTGGTCCCAAGTGGTGACATTAATTGAGTTGAGGGAATGATACCAAGTTTTTGCTCTATCCCTTAAGGTAAAAGGGAAGAGTCTCATTCTTACAGCATCTTCTGACATCTGATGATAATGGAAGGTATCGCAAATTTTAAGGAAATTGACAATATGTGTGTTCAGGTCTCCATTCATTAATCATAAAATTGCACATTTTGCTGAAGCATATTTAGAAGGGCTGGTTTGATTTCAAAGGAAGCTACTTGCACAGGTGGCCTAGCTGCACCTTGATTGGTTACATTGAAGCCTGGTCTCTTAAAGTCCATAAGGGTTCTCGGTTGACGCTATTAGTTCGCTCCTTAATCCAAATCTCACCCCTCAGCTATTGTTTCTTTTACAATTTGTTGTTCTTCTTCACGCCAAGCTCTTATAATTGAACATTCTAGATGGGTGATGTCAAGCTCTACAGTTTCAGTTATACGACTCGAACTTCTTGTAACTCTTGTGTTTATGCAAGAGTAAGGACACAAAAAAAGGGAAGAACAAAAAAACTTAAAACTAACTAAAATGTCTTATACTAAGAGAACTAAACTATTCACCACCCTCCCCGACAACGGCACCAAAAACTTGTTCATGTTGTTTAAGCTTTAAAATTTATAAGCCCTCAAATACCGCAAGCGCACAGGTCATAACTATAGTATAAGAGATGTCGATCCCACGAGGAGGGGGACTGATCTAATTCTCTATTATCTAAGGCTAGAGAAATTGAAATAACGGAAATAAAGTTCACAAGAAAAGTAATTCAAGAAATTGATTGGCAAGAGTTGTAATTCAGAAATTAACATAAAAAGAAATGAAATTTTTAGTAATGCAGAAACACAATGGAAATCAATCAAGAGAAATTAACCAATTTATAAGAAAGGAGATTTTACTTATCATTAATGCTAACCTAGTCGATTATGTGTTAATGGGCCGTTGGTTCTAGATGATCCTAAGGCTGATTACTCTCTCTCAAGTTATAACCATTAAACCCTAATTTATAAACCCTAACTGGATTATGAAATTTGTAATCTCTCAATTAACAAAAGAATCACAATCCTAATTAGATCTAAAGCACTCTAATAAACTATTGGGTCTTATACGGGATCTCTCTCCACACAATTACCAATCTGATTAGATACGGGCTCTATTGAATCGCCTAACTCTCATTAATCCGATCCGATCATTTTTTATTTAGCTCACCCTATCAGTTTATTACCGAATTATGTAAGAAGTGTAACAAATCACAATACCCAATTCAAATAACACAAAATCAACCCAGATAATATTAAATCAAAATAAAATCCCGAAGGAAAGTTTAGAAGAACATCAATATTCCAAATCCTATTATCATATTATCCATCTCAATTCTATACATAAATAAAATCGAAATGAAAGGGAAATAACGACTTGGAATAGACGATGGAAGGTAGCGACATCAAAAAATTTCCTAATCTGGGAAGCACGTCGAGTTAACTTCGTTTCCCTCTTCCTTCTTCTTCTTTCTCTCTCTCGGTATTCTCTCTTTAGGGTTTTAAGTGTGGCTACACAAAAAAGCTCTCTTTTTCTCTTCACTTGTTGTTCTTTAAATAGTCTTTTTATGTTTTAGGTAACCCTACGATTTTCTGGGGTCCAAAAGATTCAAAAAGTCCCTCGAAATATGAAGTTCGTAAATTTCTGCGTTTGTGCTCGACATGCCATGATAGTGGCAGAAGGCTCAGATGTGAGCCACGTTCGTGGCCTACGTCAGGCACACACGCAGATCACGGGCCATTCCTGGAGCTTCTGTCACGATCATCGCATGCTTGCCACGATTGTGGGCCTGTGTTATGGCCCGGGTTCCCTCTGAAACTCCTTCGTTCTTTGATATTGACCCTCAAATACTAGCAAACATATCAAGGTATCTCAAAAATATGGTATTTAAGCTCAAAAACTTGTACTAACCCATAAAACACTTAAAACACAAATAATTAACAAACTAACACAATTCTAACTAAATACATACTAAATGATCGAATTAACAGCTAAATATATATCAAACTATGCCCTAAAACATGATGCAATTTATACTTATCAATATCTAGTACTTAATTTGCTCTAACTACATTTATAGATCATAATTTCCTTCATGGACCAAAAGGAGAAGAATTCGAATGAAATTATGGTATGAAACAAAGATTTGAAGTAACTAAGGACCTAAACGACCGTGTACAGTGATTGTGTAAGTCTATATAACTATGAAGATTGAAGAATTCGCTTTCTGATCATTTGAAGTTACACGCCCATGTATGTTGATAAACACGATTGTGTATATTGTCTATGTAAGTCTCTATGCCTATGTAAAATTGTGAATTCAGGTGTTTTTTAGTATATATGATTTCCTACATGTTTGTGTATGTGACCATGAATATCCTAAAAATCCTAAAGTTTACTATAAAAGGACGTGAGCAGAGGCAAACAAAAGAGAGTCAACTTTTTATTATATTTTAAGTCTTAAGACACATTTAAAGGTGACAGTTCTGATCAAAGGATGAGGAAAACATGAAATATGCGTCAAGAATTTTTTTAATTCTTATTCTATTTATTTATTTTAAATTTTAATTAGGAACCAAAAATTTGTCTTCAAGGTTAGATAATAGAAAAAGGGTAATTACTAATATTTATAGTTTTCATAGGATCGACTTGTACTTTCCTGTGCTAGTTACAGCTACGTGGTGCAATTGTGATAATTTTTAAATATTGATATAAACCAATATCAATCACCAAAAATAATATAAAACTATTAAATAACAAGCAAAACACATTGAATACACATGTATAATTATAGTCAAATAAGCATTTATCAAGGTGCCTGCGATTCACGATTGAACTATCCATCATTATAAATATCACAATACATCACCAGCTCCAACTGAGCTACCAAATACATATTATCAAGCCTCTTGTTTAAAGCTTCCAATTTTCCTAAAAGGATCAATCTAGCATGGTACATTAACCTCCCTATCATGCCATTGTGTTTAGTAGTTGTAATATCAAATACCTAAATCCTTATATTCAACCAACAAATATAAGATCAAGAAAGAAAATTATAAAAATAAATATAAAAAATATTAGATTAAAAAAATTAAAGTGTTCTTAATATTTTAGTCCATGATAACAACTTCAAAAACTTGATTGTGATAATGTGTATCTAATTAAAACTATACTACATATCACTAGAAAAGTGCTCATATCGTTCTTATAATATACTTTAGGTGAATATAGATTTCTATCTTATGAGGACTAAATTCTATTATCTAACCTACTACAACAACAACAACAACAATAACCTAGTGAAAGCTTAGATAATACGTGGGGTCTGGGAAGGTTTAGTAATACATAACCTTACCCTTAATTGGTAGAGAGTTTGTTTTCGATATTCTATTATCTAACCTAATAAAATAAATGATTAAATTAAAAGAAAAAGAATGAATTAAACCAATCTAAAGTACCAAACCAAAGTAATGAATAAGATTGAAACAACCTATAAATAATAAGATTTAGATAAGAGTTACACTAAAACCTTTCTATAATTATATTTATCTTGATTCAGTGATTAAACCTATTTAATTGGATATATACAAAATTCTAAAGTTACAACCTTATTCTTTCTTAAGAGATATAACCCTTATCCTTGAGTTGATTGATTGAAATCTCTTTGTACCCAAAATTCCTAAGAATGTACTAATCTGTCTATGAATTCCTATGTAGATTTGACTATAATCTAGAAGGTTTATTTGGTCTCATCTCTAGCATTCCATATAAATATTATTATTCATACCATGATTTATTCATATATATGATTTCTCAATCCTTATATATGAAATTTAAATTTGAATCAAAATGCTAATATATTCAATTCAATACAATATAAACATGAATAATTCATAATAAAACTTAGGTCTTTCATTAAATCAAGAAATCAATCCAAAATAATAGCTCTAAGGTTCATCCTATCTAAATATATATCCCGATTTAATTCATGCTCAAACAAAGAAAACCAACAATAAATAAGAAAGAACACAAAAAAGATCTCATTCTCATAGGTTTTGAACCATGATGTTCTTTATTGAATCTTAACAAGCTTTTTTCCTTGCTTTAAGGTTTCATCGTTCTTTGCCAAGATAGTCGTTGATAGATGCATAATTGATCATATTTATACCCCATATTTGATGTATTTTTGCTTGATATTTTATACTTTTATCATATATTTGGTACTTAATTCGCTTTAAGTGTGTTTATAGAATACAATTGCCTTCACGAACATAAAGGAGAAGAATTCAGAAGTAAACACATCATAAAACAAAGATTCAAAGCACAAAAGGGATGCATGGTAGTGCATCAACCCGTGTACTTCTCTTGACCCTGCAGATTTGCAAATTCTAGAGATTTTGGTTATGGACGATTCGTGCATCTGCCTATGCCTCGGCCAAAATCGTAAAATTTACTATAAGAGACATTTTCAGAGGCAAATTAAGGGAGGATATGTACAAAGGTGTTCTAACACTCTCAAAGGTGAACCGAGTGGTGATTTTGATCTAGAGAAGTGGAAAACATAAATAGTTCATCAAAAGATCCAAGAGAATATAAGATAAACCTCTACCTCACAAGAATACTTGATAGAAGACAAAAAGGGAGATTTAGAATTATGAACTCATTGTTTTTAATTCATTTTTCTTTCTATTTATGTTTTATTTCGTGTGTAAATAAATTCCTTTAATGTCTAGGTTAGATGAACCCTATGTTGATACTTTAATATGTTTTGATTCTTTTATTAATGTAATTGGCTTATTGATATATTATGATCGATTATGTTTCTTATTTATGTTCTAATAGATCCATAATATTATATCATAACCTGATTTCATACATAAAGATTGAGAAATCTTGTTTATGAATAGATATATCGTAATTGGAAGGAGTTGATTATAACCCTAGAGATAGAATAACATAAATCTTCTAGATTATAGTCAAACCTAATAAAGGGATTCACAAATCAGTAAAACAATCCTATAAACTTTAGTAATTCAGTTGAAAACTTTAGGATTAGTTATTAATAGAATCAAGGTCAGCTATTAGCATGCCATAGGAATTCAAGGTCCAATAAATCAACAAAACTATTGTATAATAAAAGATCAATATGTTTAGAGTTTTAGGGACATTTGAAACCTAGATACTAATTTTCTAATATTGATAATTTTTTTGTAACAAAAATAATTTTATTACCAAAACAAACAAAATTATACACACTAAAGATAGTGAAAGAATGAAGCCACCTACTAGGTAGGGTTCCTCATTCCCTTCACTCCAACGAATCTAGTTACCTAAAAGCTTAAAGAAAACATTATTAGACTTAGTTTTGGACCATGACAGTCTAACATTCTATATCTAACACACAATTTAATCTCATCAATAATGTTGTTAGTGCATCTTGATTCTTGTCCTGAAATGAACATAGCTTCATTCCTGCCAGATGAAATAAATCACAGCATGTAAGCTAGCAGCCAGAATATACGTGATAGCTGGTGATTTTTTACATTTATCGATGCAGTGAAAGTAGCTTCAAAGTGTTGATTGACTGGAATGCCAACCAATCCATATCTTAATAGCCAATAAGATAGCTTGTGATCTAGGACAAAGGAAGAACAAGTGAGCCATAGCCAATAAGATAGCTTGTGATCTAGGACAAAGGAAGAACAGGTGAGCAATAGTTTAATTATCAAAATCACATAGAGGACATTTCATGGTGCCTTGTAGGAAACCAAAGCGATGCAATCTATCTTTGGTTAGCAGTTTATTAGTAACTGCAAGCCAGGCAATAAAACAATGTTTAGGCTCATTTAATCTACCTAAGATAATGTTTACATATCTTCATTTCTGATTTTTTCCTCTTAGGAGATCATAACCATGAGCTGCAGTGTAAATAGGACTACTACCTGTCCATGTTCCACCGCAGTTGTAAGCACTTCAAAATTTCTCTTTAATCTTATTAAGCTTAACCCAGTACCAATTACATTCCATCTTAGGCTTATAAGACCAGAAATCAATTCCTTTAAGATAAATTCGATTCACCCACTTCACCCAAAGAACATCCTATTTTGTAGACACATACCAGATATGTTTACTAACCAAAGCCAAATTTATAGTCTTGCAATCCTTAAAGTTGAGTCCACCTTGAGTTTTAGGTATTCAAAAGTCGTCCCAAACAACCAAACCATACTTCTTTTTGTGTCAGAAGCTTCCCAAAGAAAATGTTGACATTTCGCTTCAATTTTCTTAATCACATTTGAAGGGAGAATGAAGATACCAGTCCAATAAGTGTGAAGGGACAGCAGTACTGAATTAATCAATTGTTCCCTTCTAGCATAAGAGAGATTCCTAGAAGCCCAACTTTCAATCCTCTTTGTAGTCTTCTCAACCAATATGCAACAATCAGCTTTGCTCCATTTTGTAGGAGATAAGGGCACACCCAGATATTTAAGAGGAAAAGAACCCTCATGGAATTCAATAAGCATAAGGAGCTTTTATTTGTTCTCAGTAGAAATACCAGCCACATAAACATTTGATTTAGTCTTATTAGCACGCAAGCTAATAACATTAGAAAAATAATCAAAGCCCTGCTTGATTCTAAAGATTGAAGCAGTATTAGCCTTGCAGAAAAGCATCAGATCATTGACAAAACAAATGTGGGTGAAAGATAGGCTTTTACACATAGGGTGAAGCTGAAATCTTCCAACTAGCTGACAATCTTCAAGATTTGAGATAGAAATTCCATCACCAAGAAAAAAAGATGAGGGGAGATATCACCCTGTCTAATACCCCTTTTCCCCCTCAAAATATCCCTGTGAAACACCATTCACAAAAATGGTATAATTGGTGGACTTAACATATGACATGATCCATCTGATAAACTTTTAGGGAAAACAATACCCAACAAGCATCTCCTTAATGAAGTCCCAATGCACTATGTCATAAGCCTTCCTAAAATCATTCTTCATAAGCCATCAAGAAGAAGTTGATTTTCGGTTATAAAGTCTGATCGGATCTTGACAAATCAGGATATTATGTACAATACTTCTATTCTCCACAAAAGCACCCTGGTTCTGAGAAACAAGTTCAGGCAAAACAGATCTCAATCTGATGCATTTATAAAAAGTAGTTCAACAAGCAATGGGACAAAAATCTAAAGCAAAACTAGGATTGTCTACTTTAGGAATTAAAGTAAGACAAGTACTGCTGAAATACTTAGACATATTACTAGAGTTAAAAAAACTTTTGAGCAGCCTCAATAATATCATGGCCAATAATCTGCCAAGCATCAATGAAGAAACTGCTAGTGAAACCATCAGAACCTGGGATTTTACTTCTATCAATAGAGAAAATAGCTTGCTTGATTTTGGCAGGAGAAACAGGGGCAATCAATTTCAGTTGTTGTTCAGGAGAAAGCACATACCCAACTTTGAATATAAAAGCATCATTTAACTTCCAACAAGTCTCAGCAACACCCAACATACTCTTATAAAAATTTAAAAGTTCAGAAATAATCTCATCAATTTCATGGAGTTCAATACCAAAAGAATTTTTAATGTTATAAATATGATTAAGTTGCCTCTTATGCTTTATGACTGTATGGAAAAAAGAAGTTTTTTTTATCACCAAGTTGAATCCATTTCGTTATACTCTTTTGATGATAAACAGATTCTGCATATCGGCTAAGCTAAAGGAACCGATGCCTAGTAGACCTCTCGGTAAGTTGAAGAGAAACATTATTAGGATTGTTTTTAGCAGCTTCTGCATAACAAATTTAGCATGTTGAACCCTTCCAAGAATGTCCCCATACTCCTCCCTATTTAGCTTCTTCAAAGCAAGTATGACATTTTTTAGTTTGTAGGAAAGCTGATAAAGCTTGGAACTAGGAACGTGAATTAAGCTTTGAATACAATCTTTGAAAAAGTATCACGCTTTCCCCACATGTTAAAATATTTGAAAGGTGTTTTGCTAGGCTTAAAATCAGTGTCAATAGTGACTAAAGTAGCACATTGATCTGAGATATCTTCAGGCATAAATTGTACACAATATTTGTCAAAATTAGTCACCCAAAGATCATTTCCAAAGACTCAATCAATCTTAGAATAGACTCTATCCCCATCATCATGCTTATTATTCCAAGTGAAAGAACATCCAAACCATTTTAACTCAGTTAAACAACAACAGTCCAAACATTCTTTGATTTCATTCTAGGTAACAGGATTACCTCCCACCCGTTCATGAAGTTATATTAAAATCTCCACTAATTAAGCAAGGCAAGGAATGTGTGAGATCCCACATCGGTTGGAGAGGGGAACGAAGTACACCTTATAAACTCTCCCTTACAAACGCGTTTTTCATGGCCTAATGGACCAGATCTCTTCGGAACTTCAAGGTTAAATGTGCTTGGGTGAGAGTAGTTCTAGGATGGGTGACCTCCTGGGAAGGTCTCGGGAAAAGCAAAACTGTGAGGGCTTGGCTGGGCCAAAAGCCCAAAGCGGACAATATCTGTAAGCAGATGATCTAGGATGTTACAGAAGTGGTATCAGAGCCGATACCTGAACCGTTGTGCTAGCTAGGCTGGACTCTAAAAGAGGGCTGGGCCTTAAGGGGAGTGGAGAGTGTGAGATCCTACATCAGTTGGAGAGGGGAACGAAGTACGCCTTATAAGGGTACGGATACCTCTCCCTTACAGACGCGCTTTCCATAGCCTAATGGACCAGATCCCTTCGGAACTCCAAGGTTAAATGTGCTTGGATGAAAGTAGTTCTAGGATGGGTAACCTCCTGAGAAGGCCTCAGGAAAAGTAAAACCGTGAGGGCTTGGCTAGGTCAAAGCCCAAATCGGATAATATCTGTAAGCGGGTGATCTAGGATGTTACAGAATAAGAATTAGCTAGAGCATTTATAACATGCCAAAGTTGAATTCTCTCCTCTTTGTCATTAAAGCTATAGACAAAAGAGACAAAGAATTGCTTGTTATCCCCTTTGTGGTTCACCTTGTAAGACACCATCTGAGCAAAAGAACTAACATTATCTACATCAAAGCAGACAGGATTCCAATAAATCAATATTCTACCATTATGATGATTCTAGTGATTCATAAATTGCTTCTAACCATGTAAAATATGAGTAAGAGTTGTTTCAAAATTACTAGGCTTGATTTTTTTTTCAAACAAGGCAATAAGACTTTATTGAGTTTGCAGTAAAGAGAAAACTCTTCCTGCTTATTCAGGCCATTAAGGCCACGAACATTCCAAAACATGATTCTATCCATGCCTTAAATGGGGTTTCTCGAGTACTCCATCATTAGCAAGCAATAAAAGATCAACCACAAGATCAACAAAGCTAAGAATATTAAAAGAATTATGAATAGGAGGTGCTGCCCTCCTAATCTCACTATCATCAGTAGGAGTAAGAGTCCTCTTACCCTCAAGAGGTCGCTTCCTTGTAGAGCTTGAACCAACAATCTGGAGAATAGGAGTTGGAGCAGCAGTTGGCATAACTGGCTCATCCTTGTTTAGTGCTATACTAACCTGATCAGGCTCTTTTTCAACCTGAATCAATTTTGGTTTCCATTCCTTCCTGCCAAGCTTCTTCCTGCAATTAGCCATATCATGTCTATAACCTTTACAATGATCATATATAATAGGCTTCCATTCATATTGAACTGCCTGTTCCATAACAATCCCTCTAGTATTCCTATAATAAATAGTTTCAGGCATCTCTTTGCCAATTTCAACTTCAATCGAAAGACAAGCAAAGTTAGCCCCTTCCTTTAGTTGTGTATTATTATCAGCCATCAAAGGAATCCCAATGAGACTGCCAATCTTACTTAATCCAGGAGGACTCTAATATTTAACATTAAGCATAAGCAACCTAATCCATATCAAAAATGTGGATAAAGATTCCTTGAGCATATCAAAATCTTCAGTCCATAGCCGAACAATAAAAGTTTTTTTTAATCAAAATGATAAATACCAGTTTGGAGGGCCTCATCCCTACTATCCAGAGAATCAAATCTCACTAATGTGATGCCATTTTTCATAGTTACGATTTTGTTGATACCAAAACCACCCCCAAATACATTGGATAAACCCAATCAGAATAGCTGGAGGAGGCCTAGCACCCATTACATAACAAATTATAGTTGATTCCAATAATCAATCACAGAATTAATGTCATTATATTCAATAATACCCATATTAGTACCATCGTAAACAATAGGTTGGATAAAATTAAGCTTAAATCCAGTATTCTGCAATTTTGAGAGATCAAAAGAATCCCAAACTTACCTGTTTCAGTTGCTTTTAGAGGCTCAAGCTCTAGAGCACTCTGGTTCGCTCAGGAAACATTTCGGTCGGTATCGTTGTGCACAATAGGTTGAAGTAGATTCAACCATTGATTAAGTTGTTCTTGTACCCTGGCAATATTACCAGCTCCTCCATTCACGGTAATAATCATAGTATTAGAAGTCTCAGAAACACCCATTTTAACAGGAAGAGACGTAGTAACCTATGTACGCATCAATTTATCATCAGCATTATTCAAGCTCCCAAACCCGTTCGTAGTCCCAAATTCCACCAAATGAGCTTGAGAATTAGTCAAAGGGACAGTCGCTGTCGAGGAGCCCACCTTTGCAACAATCTTTGTGAAGGTCGTCTTCTTCCTCGCCATACTCAGCACACGATAGCAAACAAGCTTATCATGTAACGGAGAGAAAAAAAGAAGCCCCATCACATCCATCCATCAATATCATAAATACTAATATCAATTAGTTGTGATATTGATATTGATAGTTTACTAAGTGCTTTCTTAAGTCTTTGATTTAAATTTCTTGCCTATTTATTTTACTTGTTTAAATTTTACCATAACTAATTTGTAGACTACATAATAGAATAACGGTAACTACTGGTAAACATTATCCTCATGGGATTAATCCGTATTTTTCAGTACTAACTATAACTATATCGTGCACTTCCGGTAATTCATAATTGACATACTCAGAGAAAAGTCAATCACTCTTGTCTAATCCCTTGCACTACTCTCTAGTACTCCTAAAGGGCTCTCCTCTAATTTTCCACATCCCTCTCCTTTTTATCCTAAGAAAATCTTAAAATCTCTACTAACACAAGCCCAACATGGTACCATGTTAGGCCTATCATAGTTGAGTAAAACCCTAATTTAAATAAACATTACCGTTAATATAAGTCACCAATATGGGCTCGTGTTAAACCTATATTGGCTTATTAGCTCTTGCATCATAGATATGAGGGCCCATCTTAGAAACACTAATCTAAAGTCCACAAATATGGGTCTATTTTTGGACTATATTCCTTTATGTGGCAAGTTTTTTTAAGAAGTTAAATCCCACATTAGCCTATACAAGGTGGAATACTAGTTTGTGTCTGACCTATGTTTTGAATATGCATTAATGTTTAACCCGTATCCATCCAAAATCACTCTAAAGCTTCTTTAACTCGTCTCCAACTTACTTAAATTGATTCCTTCTTCATTAAGATCTAAAATAAAGCTTGTAAACAAAGTATAAAGTCACATTAAGTATCAAATTCTATAGAAATAATCCAAACACAAGGCAGATACTCTCAAAATTATACTAAAACATAACTAAATTAGTAATTATCAAGGTAATTATGATCTCTCAAAGCAAGTATACTCTTTATTTCTTAAAAAGCTAGGATTCTAAGATGTAATCCTGTTAGGACCCATCAGAAAGAAATTGGAAGTGTAGAGAAATTGACGACATTACATTACTAGAAAAAGGAAGATATTAGAGGTTGATTGGAAAATGTGTTTATCTTTCAATTACTCATCTAAATATTGCTTATGTTATAAGTATTATGAGCAATTTATGCATTCACCAGCTAAAAAACTTATGGATGTTGTGTTCCACTTTCTTAAGTATTTAAAAGAGGCACCAAAAAAGGGATTAATATTTAAGAAAATTGAATTAAGAGAAGTTGAATCTGTTATTAATGTATATTGGGCTAGTGTGATCAAATATAACAGGCCAACATAATGTTGTGAAGTGTATTACAATTATAGTTGTGATGGCATTGCAAATTTTACCTCTACAAATGATATGAAAGTTAAATTGTAGTGTAGATGTTATTATTGTAAAAATTTTCAAATGCACATAACTTGATTTTTAAACCTTGAATTTTTTTTATAGTAATTACAATTAAAATTTTAAAATATTTATAAAATAGAATGAATTCACAATATTTATATAATATATCATATAAAATTTTCATTAGAATTTGGATATTATAAAATTTTAATTTTTAATTAATAGTTATTATCCTATATTTTGGAAAGCTAAGGGAAAAAATAAAATAAGAATTTAATTATTATACTAAAAATTTACAATTATTTTAAAATATTATAAATTACTACCATTATTAAATAAATTTAATTAAGCTATTTTAAGTAATTAAAAACAATTTTCATCAGAGGCTTTGTATAATTTGAGATATTTATTTGAGAGGGAAGACTAAGTTAGGGATGTTAGTTTCTTTATATGATTAAAAAATTCATACTTAAAACAAATTTTACAAATATTAAAATTAAAACCCTAAGACCCACTTAGAATTTTTATCGTTGTCTCTTCATCTTCCTTTGTTTTTTGTCAATTTCTTCATCTTTTTTTTTTGTCTTCTTCATTTGTTTTTTTCCTATGAGTTTTCAACAATGCTAGAAGAAATCAAGCCAAGCAATATTAAAAGAAATCAAACTAAACAATACTTATTGGCTTCTTTATCTATCTTTTCCTCTATGTTTTTACTTTCATCTTCACTATAATGTTGTAACATGCTACAATATAGTGGTATTGTGACTATGAAAGTTGTAAAAGAATGTGAATTTGAATAACCATATATTGTAACAATAGGGATCGCTACAGCTATTTGGCAATCTCAATAGTGGTAATAGTCCATAATTTAAAAACCATATGTCTACATATCTGTATTGCATAAAGTTTATAGGGTAACTTGGTCATCTAAAGGAACAAAAAGTAATATATATTCTATAGTTGCACGTAGTAGTGCTAAAGTAGAGTTTATAGAAATTTCACAAGGAATTTTTGAACTGATTTGGTTGAAAAAACTGATAGAAGATATGAAAATGCTACTAATATATCCAATAATATTGTACACTGATAACAAGTCAATTATAAGCATTATTAACAATCTCACACAATATGATCATATGAAGCATGTTAGAGTAAGAAACTTAAATCACTACTCTTTATCTCATCAACGTTTCATATTTCCCATTTACCTTTTTTTTTTCTTTTTCTACTAAGTCCATTATTGTTTCTAACACCATCGAAGTTACTCTTTAAGTGGTTCTAATATTATTCTATTTTCATATTTAACATTGTTCCTCTATTTTTGTGCCAACAATCAAAGTTGCTTTCTCAGTATTTTTGCTATTCTTTTATCTAAGATAACTTTTTTATTAAACTATATTCCTTGCAAAAGGATTTCTAATGCCATGTTTGTCCAACATCACCTTTGTTATAAAATAAAAAGTCGATACTAGCCTAATAACAACTTTATTTCAAATTTATGAAAAATCGCATGCTTAAAATTAGCTAGCTATGAGTTAATTACTAGTCTTTTATCTAGAATTATAAACCATTTCACCCTTTTTTTCCTCCAATATGAGATTTGACACCCACTTACATGTGGAATGTAACAAGCTCCCATTCTTAAGCTTTAATTGTTAGGCTCAGGTTTCGTTACTTATTCCAAGGTGACAATTTGAGACGGTCAGGTAAAGATTATGTGAGAGGAAAGTTGAAAACTTCAATTTGTAAGGAAAATTTCAGCGTCAGCATTGGCAGGTTCGCTAAGGAATAAGACTAGTGACCTTTAGGGAAAAGTTCGCCGCGGCGAAGTTTCTAGATCAAACACAAGCACCTCTTGGGGAAAATACGCAGCGGCGAAGTCACGAGAACGAGCCAAAAACACCTTTTGGGAAAGGTTCGCCGCGGCCAAAGTCTGGCTTCATCGCGGCGAAACCTTCGAATCTGCAACCCAAACCTAACAAACCAACACTAATTTTACACATACAATTTCACAACAATTTACAACTCAACAAAAGATAGATGTGAACACATACAAAAAGAACTTCAATTCTTAATCTCATTACTAAAACAAAATGGAGTTTGAGCATAACTTTAGTTACATATCAACAACCACATCAATAGCTTAATACAAAATACAAATGGATGCTCATGTTTGATATATTTATAAAGCTACCCAAAAATAGTCGAACTAACTCAATTACAAAATGTAGTTATCTTGGAGTTTGCCCAAAGCCTTGCAAGGATCAATAAACTTCTCGTTCTGCACCTGAGGAGTGAAAAATAATGGGTTAAGCTACGAAGCTCAGTTGCTAATATATTTATAGCCATTGGTAATGAGTCACACAATCAAGCATATTTATATATTTAAATATCTATACATCTATATCTCATTTTTATCTAGCAATTCAATCATCAACTATTCTAGCTCACAGATTCAAAGTTAAAATGTCATTACATAGAACCTATCATGTATATTCAACCATCACAGCATAACACTCAATTGTGTAGCATACTTGACAAATCAAAATGAATGCACAAACATAATGGCTTGAGAGTCTTATAAATCGAAATGGAGAAACTGAAGTTTACATTATGAGCTAAATGAGTCCGTTTCTTAGGAGCTCATGTGCCACAAGCGGGCAGCCGAGAGAAGGCTTTAAGTTAACGTGCACGTAACGAACGAAATGGTATCTCTCTTGCCCAAACACAAGCAAATTTTTATGCTCAATTCATTCCATCACATATTCACATTCTCATGCTTCTTATGTTATTTCCTCTTTTAATTATACAAAATGTCATAACATCATTCAAGCATAACATGATAATAAATCATAATGCATTTTTCCAACAATCGCAATAATTCAAAATCAAGCAATTAAGCATACACATATAGGTAAGAAATTTTGCCCATCTCCACAATAACTATAAACATATTACCCACCTAAATTGCTTGGAAATCTAAACTTAAGTTTGCCTTTCCTTTTGCTTTTGCATGGGATTTTCTTGGTTTCCTTCAAATAAACCAAATTTCCATTCAAACCAATACTCCAATGGAAAATTCATAAAGCTTCAATAATCAAAAATAAATAAAAATTAAGCTTAGACTCAATCTACCCATAGTTTATCTAGGTTAGCAAAACTAAAACCTAGTTTAGAAATCCATGAAAATCAAAATGGGTTCCTTGGTTCTCCTCTTCCTCCCAACACAAAACTCATCTCTCTACCTCTTTTTCTACCCAA
>JAOTBA010000005.1:15040740-15056414 GCA_025629845.1 Erythroxylum squamatum | reverse complement strand
ACTGTTTTATTATTGTGATGCCATGGGGAGTATAGTGGTGTTTGTCAGTAGTGTTCTCTTATCGTAGGATATGTACTAGAATGACCTACGGGCGTTCCGGTGGGTACTCTACGGTAAGGGGGCGCTACATATTTGATGAGGTATGACAAAGATAACAACCAACAACTTGATTTATAAAGAATATGTTGATCAACGCCATTGATTGGCTAAATTCAGTGAAGGGAAATGGTGATGGTAAGGCTTCATTAAGAGCATTTTTCAAAAGAAAAATATAAAAAACTTCATTCATGGAGTGTTGGACTTTATAAAATTCTCAAAAAGATGAGTGCTAGTACTTATGTTTAGACAATGGTTACGTACCCTATTGTTTCTTTTTATTTTTCTATGTCATTTTCTTTACAAATTCGATTATGCCATCCTTGTGTTGCTTTTCATGCCTGTGTTAATCTATCAATACTGAATTTTCTGTTAGTGGGTCATTTAGTATCTCTGGACTGGTGGCTGTGTCTTTTTTTCTTTGACTTCGCTTTTTCCAAAGGCCTAGGTTAGATACGCGGAAATGTTTCAAGTATATTCAGGTTGACCAACGGGCCCCTGCTTGATCAACTGTCCAAGCTTCTCTTCCTTTCTTAGTTTTAACAGCAAATCAGGACTGATTACCCCTTCGGTTGGAACTTTGGTATTACTTTCCTTCGGTCTATTGTATTATTATTCTATTATTTATTTATTGACTTTTTGTATTTGTTTTATTTATTTATTTATTTATTATTATTATTATTATTATTATTATTATTATTATTTGTTATTAGTATTATTAGTGTTATTTGCATTTATTTTAGATATATCTTGAGATTTGGGTATTTTTATTATTATTTCTTTGTAGTGCTTTTATTTCTCTTGTATTTTCATTTATTTTATGTTATATGAATTGTTTCTGTTACCTGCATTATTCTTATATTGTCTCATTTGCATGTGGGTCCACCGAAAAACAGTCTCTCTACTATGTAGGGGTAAGGCTGCGTACTATCGGACCTCCCCAGACCTTGCTTCATTGCGGGATTTCGGATTGGGTGATGATGATGATGATGATTTCCTATATAAGTTCTAGCAGAGCCATGCTATTCTTGATCATTTCTCCCCAATTCTTCTTGAGCTTTCCTTTTTTTTTTACTCTTATAAGTACTATTTTCTCATATCTTCTCACTAAAGCGTCAGAGTGTCTCCTTTTAAAATGTCTGAACCAACTAAGTCTCTTCTCTCTTAATTTTTCATTAGTAATAGTCACCTTTAATTTGTCTCTTACCATCACATTTCTAACCTTATCTCTTCTAGTAAGGTTACACAAGTAGTAGGAGATGAAATGCATTGCAATACAACAATGGCCAAGAAGAAACAATAGTGTAGTGAACTGGGAAAAGTTTGCATTAAACGCAAACAACACAAGCGTATACGTTTAACATAACGCAGACGATGTTTGACATCCTGCGCAAAAGTAGGCAAGACGATGTCTGTGAATCACAGACGTTTTCTAGGCATAATAGATGCATCTGCTTTAAGTGAAGAGGTGAACAGTATACGTGGACCAAGCATTAAATTTTCAAATCAAGAGAATAGTAGCGAGGTTGGAAAGAAAAACATAAGAGTGGAGTCGTAAGAAGGGTCTTCGGCTGGGTGAGAATGTAGGGGTTGAAGTATTTTCTTGGGAGAGACCCATGAAGGGCTAGATGTCCCGACACAGGTTAGGAGGTGACATCGATGCTGATAACCTGGGTTAAGTGTATTTCTGTAACAGCCCAAACTACTCACTCACAGATATTGTCTGCTTTGGGTTGCCCCTTGGGTCAAACCCCTCACGGTTTTGCTCTTCCTACCCCTGAAAAAATGCGTCTTGTGTGGGAGAGGTGTCCATACCCTTATAAGGCATACTTCGTTCTCTTCTCCATCCGATGTGGGATCTAACACTCTCCACCCCCTTAGGGCCCAGCCTAGCTAGCACAACGGTTCAGGTACTAGCTCTGATACTATTTATAACAACCCAGACTACCCGCCCATAGATATTGTCTGCTTTGGGTTGCCCCTTGGGCCAAACTCCTCATGGTTTTACTCTTCCCACCCTTAAGAAAACGCGTCTTAGGGGGACAGATATCCATACCCTTATAACGCATACTTCATTCTCCTCTCCAACTGATGTGGGATCTCACACTCTCCAACCCCCTTAGGGCCCAACCTAGCTGGCACAACGGTTTGGGTACTGGCTCTGATACCAGTTGTAATAGCCCAGACTATTCGCCCACATATATTGTTCACTTTGGGTTGCCTCTAGAGTCAAACCTCTCATGATTTTGCTCTTCTTACCCTTGGAAAAACGCGTTTTATGGGGGAGAGGTATCATATCCTTATAAGGCGTACCTTGTTCTCCTCTCTAGCCGATGTGAGATCTTACAATCCACCCCCTTAGAGCCTAGCCCCTTTAAGGCCCAGCGTCCTACGTTAGCACATCAGGTCGGAAACCGGCTCTGATACCTTTGTAACATCCCAGACCACCCTCTCACAGATATTGTCCTCTTTAGGTTGCCCTTTGGGTCAAACCCCTCACAGTTTTGCTCTTCCCACCCCTCTAAAAACGCGTCTTAGGGGGAAAGGTATCCATACTCTTATAAGGCATACTTTGTTCTCCTCTTCAACCGATGTGGGATCTCACAATTTCACTATTTTTGTTGTTTCTTTCTCTCATTAGAAATTGATTGTGTGATCCTATATTAATTGATTTGTTTGTGTATGGATAATCAAATTTTTATTATTGTTCGATTATTTTATGTATGAACCTATTTGGTATTATGAAAGGATTATTTTAATGCATTCATTGAATCGTTTATTTGCAAACTCTTGCTAGAATTTCAATAAAATCTTTAATTGTTATGTTGAAATTCATGAGTAGTGACTAATGATTCGTAATCATTAGGGATAACATATTCTAGATTAAATGACGCATCATATGTGGTTATTGCCTTGATTAATTAGTTTTCCTAATTCGTAATGCTACTACCTAATTAAATCTAGACATCATATTGTAGGTTATTCAGTGGTTAGGTTTAATTAATGATCATATCTTGATTAAACAAAACCTAAGGGAAAATTTGGGTAAATTATTAACCTACGATTAATAATTGATAGGATAGGCTTAAGAACAATAAATCAATGAAATATGCTTAATTAGGGCGTAGGTCAAAATTGAACCAAAGAACCGAATCTCCACTAAATTCCCCACTTTTATCATTTTTCGCATATTTTCCTTCATTTTTTTATTAGTCTGGCTTCATTTTGTCTTCTTGTTTGGAAAATCCAAAATCTTTAACCTAAGCACCGATTAATTTCATTTCAACAACTTTATACACACTCTTTGTGGGATTGACTTAGACTCACTATTGCTATAGTAGTAGTCTTGTTACCTTATTTTGATTAGTGTTACAACGCACTATCAGTATTTAACTCTCCTTCCTTCTCCCTCCTTAAACCTTCCCTCTCACTCTTCGGTAGCTGGCTAAAACTCTTCTTTTCTAGCCATTAGCAAGCTCTCTAACCTTGTACTATATTTTTCTCCTCCACTCTTTTTACCTTCAATCGATCCTCTCTCTAACTTGGGTGTAAACTACACCTAGTGGCAATTTTGGAACTTCTATTAAATTAAATTCTTGCCTTTTCTTTTAATTATTGTTTTAAGCAATAATTATTTTAAAGTCCTAAAAATTGAGACCTGAAGCTTTGCATTTTTGCATCTATAAATATTAGTGTTTTGGAACTAGTTAAGATAAGCTAGATGAAAAATACATTCATGCATATAGTGATAAAGAAAAACACTGTGGAGATGCCAATCAAGGAAGGAACCTCAAGCTCCATAATTGTAAAACTAAAATAACCATTCAAGAAATTAAGTTGGAAACAAGTTGTTAGAGATTCTTTAAGCATAACTCTAATGGTCGTATTATACTCTCTCAAGAACTGAAGGTACTAAAAGAAGGGCCTAGAAGCTGGAACTCAACACTTATGGTATTTTTTTCTAGGTAAAAGACCCCTTCCCTGTAGTCAAAATATAGGGTCACAAAGCATAGAGGGGTAAGGGTCTTCAAGAAGTGTTATTATTAGAAGAAGACCATGTTCTCTTCAAGTTCTCCTTAGACTTTGAGGTTAAAAGAGTGCTAGAGAATGGTCCTTGGCATATTGATAATTTTCCTATTTTCTATAAGCCTAGAAACTAGAAATCAATTTAGAGATTATCCTACATAAAATGTTCTTATTTGGGTTACATACATAACATCCCATTAGAGTACTGATTAACTAAAGGCTTAAGATCAATAACTAGCTACCTTATAAAACCAATTTTCATGGATGAGTTAACCACAAAGAGGAAGAGAGTGGACTATGCTCAATTATGCATCAATGCATAGCTTAATAAAGAACTACCTGACACTATTCCCTTAATAAGGCTAGGGTAAGATGACTATCTATACAAGGAATCAATGTTAGATATTTCCTACCACTAGAAGCCATCACTAACATAATAAGGTAAATAGTATAGGGCCACAAGGAGGAAGCTTGCTAAATGTGATTATATGGAATTAATTGGATTAGATGTTTAACAAATAGAAAAATAACACTTTAACTCAGAGAATGATGTAGTAGGGAAAGAACAAAACCAAATGTAAATCAAAATAAGGAGACCACTCATAATATAGGCACTATTAAGAAGTTACCAAAGGAAGAAATTCTTGTAATGGAGAATGAAACTACATCTCAAGGTTAAAGTTCCATAGATTTAGAAGTTAACAAAATCTTAAGGGAGCACCAAGGTGCCACAGTTATAGAAGATGCAAATTTTTTTTTCCAAAATACTAGGAGAATCAGGAATTCCAAAATGATGGCAGAATGGGAGGAAGAATATAAGTAAGGGATCTAAGGTCAAAAACCAAACTTCATATCAATAATATCCTAGAATACTAGGGGAATTAATTTCCCCAAAAAACATTTAGCTCTAAAAGATTACGTCTATGATTTAAAACCAACTATTATAGGATTAATAGAAATAAATTGAACTCAAGAAAATATCTCCTAGCTAAGGATCCTAGGAAAATAATGTTTTTTTTTGGTCAAACCACCAACACCACTATTATGGTTGTATTGCATTGGCTTTTGATCCAAGTAAGTCAAAGTGAACTAGCTAGAGACTACTGATAAACTAATACATATTACAATTTGGTTTATCAAAGAGAAGTAAAAGGTGCATATCACCTTTTTCTATGCCTAAAATTTTTGCTTCCAAAGAAGAGAATTGTGAATAAGCTATCAAGTTTCCAGCTATCAATCAAAGGGACATGGATGATCATATGTTATCTTAATAGTCATATGTACAGAAATGATGTTGAAAGGAATACTAGTCTAAGAATTTTCTCAAATGACCTCAGTAATGGGAGTCATTTACTTGAGGTATAAGGAAAGCTTATTCTTATACAGTAATAAATAAACTTCCAAATGGAGATTAAAGAAGAATTTAGATAGAGACCTTGTAAATGGAGGCTGAATGGATGTATTCCTAAAAAATTTAGCAATCTTTCGAGAGTCCCAAGATATTTGATCATAACCTTATCATCATTATAAAAAATTTTCACCAAAGAGAGAACAAGGAGACCTTTTAGATTTAACAATTTCTTAACTGAGGAGGGATTTTAGGAAGCAATTTTCAAAATATTTGAGAAAGCATTACGAGGGTCAAATCTTAAATATATGTTAGAACACTTGGCTTTATCAAATAGGAGCTAAAGATTATGAATGCAAGAAGAACAATACACAAAAAGGACAATGTAACTAAGACTAGGAGGAAAACGTTCCTAACATAGGAGACCTTATGCCTACAACTTGAAAACCTATGAGATTAAAAGAGGAGTTTGAATTCTTTTTTATGGAGTTTGATTCTTTTTTTATGTGACTGCATAAGGGAACAACAATCAGCTTTTAGTTTCTTTCGAAGACAACAACTCCAAGCTGAAGCAAAACTAATTGATACTCTCCAAGATTGTCACGCATTTCAAAGAAGCATCATTATATGAATTGAAGAACCTGATTAAGAAGCAATTAAATGTACTTAAGAATGCATAAATTTATAGTTAACCAACTATAGGATTCAATAAACATCTTCTAAAACTTTGCATAGGATATGATGCAAAATGGAATCTCTATGATATGGCACTCAATCGTATTGCAACAGGAGGAGTTTTGTCAGTGTTAAAGAAACCAAATTTGAACATCCTTGACTCCTTAGGCCCTTATGATTTTGTATTCCGCTGTCAATTTTTATGAGCTTGGATTTTGGTCTTGTTTGAGTTTAACTCCTCATTTGTATCATCTTCATTCATTCAATGCATTTAATTTCTCAAGAAAAATAAATAAGATGAAAAAAAAGTCAAATTAAAATAGCTTCAACTTAACACTTTCTCTTATAAAACTAGAGATCAAACATACAACTTGATGTATGCATATCTTTTTCTTAATTTTTGATTTGATCAAAGAGCGTGAATATACTTTCTTCCTCCAAGTTTCCTCATCAACAATTATCTGAAGGACTTTGAAGTTTAGACTTCAAGACGAAGAACTGTTTGTATGCAATGCAACGAGAGAGGCATAGCAGCCGTCTTTGATATTCATCAAAGTGCAGTGCTTTCCTTTCTCTGCAATAATCCCATTTTTAACAACAGCAATAACATCTGCATTCTTGATAGTGGACAACCTATGTGCTACAACTACTGTGGTTCGGTTGGCCATCACTCGGTTTAATGCATCTTGAACCACTCTTTCAGACTCTGCATCTAGTGCACTTGTAGCCTCGTCAAATAGCATTATTTTTGGACATTTCACTATTGCACGAGCAATAGCCACTCTCTGTTTTTGTCCTCCTGACAATTGAACACCCCTCTCTCCCACCACCGTATCATAACCCTGCATTCTCAATGGAGGCATGATTAATTTTGTAGTTTTTGGTTTTGGGTTAAGTGAAACTGAATTTTGTACAGTATATATTTTTGAGACGGCTAAATTCTTACCTGATGTAAGCTGCTGATAAAATTTTGAGCATTGGCTAACTCTGCAGCTGCTATGATTTCTGTTTCTGTAGCATTTCCGCCTTTACCGTATGCGATATTTTCACGGATTGTGCCGTTGAACAATACTGGTTCTTGACTTACTAACCCCATTTGTTGTCTCAACCACTTGAGTTGTAGCTTTTGGATTTCAATTCCGTCAAGAGTTATATGACCTGAATCAGGGTCATAAAATCTCTGCAATAAAGATATTATAGTTGATTTCCCACTTCCACTTTCTCCAACTAGAGCAACCGTCTGAAAGAATAGTTTCTTTAATTAGTTTAAATTATCAATATCGTAAGCTTGAAATGGAAGGTGCATCACTGGTCTACCTGGCCGGATTGAATGGCCAAGGTGAGGTCTCGAAAAATCAGAGTCTCTGGTCTTGATGGATAACTGAACCTTATACTATGAAGTTCAATCTTTCCGTCCACCTTTTCTAATATCAAACCTGATTCATCACTTGGGTCGATTGTCGAAGTCCGATCAATAATTGAAAATAGTGAGGCCACAGCAGCCTTTGCTTTAGAAGAATCAGGAGCAAATGAACTTGTCCATGAGATTGCACTAGCCGTCATAGATAGTGCAAAGAAAACCTGAAAAGCAGACGTATGAATCAATCTCCTTCAAACTTTCACTGCTATGAAAAAAAAGTTGCTCAAATGAGGAAGATGTGCATACCTGAAAGATATCTTGGAATTTTGCTTTGCCATGTTCAAGAAGTCGTGCTCCAGCATAGAAGCTGGCAGCGTTTGAATTATACATCAATAAATATGAGAGTCCGAACCCTGCACCTGCGATCAGCCCTTTTCGTATTCCTAGATCTAGAAGCCCTACCTGTTTCTCTTTGTACAATCTTATCACTTTCTCTTCTGCGCAGAAAGAAGCTATGGTTCTTAAGCTTGCCACTGCGTCGTAGGCAAGTTGACTTGCTTCCTCGTAAATCAACTGCAACCACCATCTCACATCAAAAAAAGTCATAAAGCAATATCTATAGTTGACCACTTGGACATTGAGTCGAGACAAGAAAAGAATCCAAGTGTTATGGTTTTCTAAAGTTAAATCTTATAATAGGAGTGAAATTATCTCCTAGGAGGAGTTAATTCTCTTCATGTCATGACATATGTAACAGGGATCAGTAGATCATCATAAGAAATGGAAGCCTACCTTTCCATGAGCTCCTAGTTTCTTAATTGACTTCACTTGGATATATCCATTAATTCCAATCAAAGGTAGTAAACCAAGGACTATAAAGGACAATGTCCAATTGGCTGTAAAGGCAACAACAAGGGCTGCAATTACTGATGAAGTGATTTGGACCATCTGAGCTAGGTTTTCTCCAACTAGACAACGTACTTTTGTTGCATCTTCCGAGAGCCTACCGCAAATTGCTCCGCTTGAATGTTCAACTTCGTCGAACCATCCAATCTCCATGCAAACAACCTTCGCAAAACACATAGATCGAATCCGTTGTACTAATTTACATCCTGCCACTGCAAATAAATACGATTGCAATGGATATACTACAACCGATACTAGACCAAGTATCAAAAACATCAGTGACCAAAATTTTGAATCCTTTCTCAGTTCATAAGGTGATTCATAAACTGTTTTGATCACTTTTGATAGTAATATACCATAAACCGGGAAAATTACACCATTTACTACAGCAGCCATACTCCCAGCTACAAGCAGTGAAGCCTCTGGTTTGTTAAGATTTGCCAGTCGAAGGATTGGGATATTAGGAGCTTCTGGCTCAGGTGGAGGAGCTCTTTCGTCTTCCAGTCCACTATCAAGAACATCAAATCTGGTGTGTAAATCAAGTATTACAGACAAGGAGTGGTGACTGCTGTTTCCCAATCCAGATGACACCCGACTTACAGACCTTCTAAATGACATTCTTTCACTCAATTGTCTGAATGATTCTATTCTTTTGTTAGACTTTTCATCAATCTCTACTACTTGGCTTGATTCCTGCATGCTTATGAGCCGAGAGTATGCTCCGTCGGGATGATTAAGTAGTTCTTTATGGGATCCTAACAACAAGATAAGAAGTTTAATGAAACGTTTACTGATGAAAAAACACAGAAAAGAATTTAATGGATTTCTTAATGATGCATAAGTGTTCAGGCACAATATTGGGATACCTTTTTCTGCTACCTTCCCCTGGTGAATGACTGCAATCATGTCAGCTTCTTTGACAGTGCTCAATCTATGTGCAACAATGACTGTTGTTCTGTTAATCATGATTCTTTCTAGTGCATCCTGTACTGTCCTCTCAGAGTCGACATCAAGGGCACTTGTAGCTTCATCTAAAAGTAAGATACGTGGATCCTTCAGGATTGCTCTAGCTATTGCAATTCTTTGCTTCTGTCCACCTGACAAATGAGTTCCATGTTCCCCTACAATTGTGTCTAATCCCTGGATACAAAATTAAGAATGCCAATAGAAATTCAACTCTTCATGACAGTAATTAAAGGAAAGATTACAGCAACAGATTTTAGGTGGGAATAAAATGAAACCTGAGGGAGTTTATCGATGAATTTAATAGCATTAGCCAATTCAGCTGCAGTTCTTATCTCTTCAATGGTTGCACCATGTTTTCCATATGCGATGTTGTCCTTAATGCTGCATGTAAACAGAATAGGTTCCTGGCTGACGAGACCAATTTTCCCTCTAATCCATTTAAGTTGAAATTCCTTGAGGTTAATTCCATCTATGAGAACTTGGCCCCCTTGTGGATCATAAAACCTCTCTATTAGACTAATAACTGTTGATTTGCCACTTCCTGTTTGTCCAACCAGTGCTGTTGTTTTGCCAGATAGAAAAGATAGAGAGAATCCGCTGAATATTTGCTCATCTGGTCTAGCTGGATAGCTAAAAACTATGTCCCTCAACTCTATATCTCCTTGGATGTCATCCAAAACTATTCCCGAGATATCATAAGCGTCTATCTCTGACTTCCTGCTTATAGTCTCAAACATCTTACAAGCTGCAGCTTGGCCAGCACCAAATGCACTGATGCAGGAAGGTATCTCACCTAAGGACCTAAAACCTCCACAAGTAGGGGAAAATATCAGCATAGGATGTCATAAAAAAAGACATTGCACTCAAAGTAGAAATGCTACTTGTATGGACGCCGTTGTGTGTATGTGCTTGTGTTTGGCTTAAAATGGAGCTTACATGGAACCATTGAATACCGCGACAATAACATTAATCACTGCACCTCCTTCATACCCATTTTCTAGTATCATCTTCGAACCAAACCAAAGTGCCAAAGCATAACTGCAGAAAGACATTAATCTCATTATTCCAAGACCTATTCCAGAAGCAAAGCCTTCATGAACCCCTGATCTGTAGGCACCAACAAGAAACTTTGTATAATTCTCTGCTGCGTCCTTCTCGCCGGTAAATGATGCTACCTATACCATGTAATATGACTCAACCAGTGAGAATAATTTAGTTATTTTTCTTGTCCAATCATGGATCTACTAAGGAACTCAAAAACTGGAAACATACAGTTCTGATTAGTCCGATCGTCTGTTGAGCAACGGTTGCTGCCTTTGCATAAGCCTTTTGTGCAACAGATCCCATCCTAGCTATCATGAAGGACATGGTTGCACCAGTTAGGATTACAAACGCAGCAAATGGTAATAGGATGAGCGTCAGAAGCCACCCATTTACAAATGCAACAATAAATGCTCCAACAAATGCTGATGTCAGTTGTAGGAACTTCCCAACCTGAGTGCGATAAGCAGCCTTGAAATTTTACAAAAGGTATTCTGATTGTCTTCAATTTCATAAGAACTTTTGGAATTGTAAATTACCTTCTCACCCATGGCTACCTGAATAAGAATGCTGTCCCCCGACAGTCTATCAATGACCTCTCCGGTGTTCATATGTCTATCGTAGAAACCAATATCTTGTCTCAGTACAGCTTCTAAATATAAACATCTTATTCGTGAAGCCTGTCTTTCTCCTGTGACTTGCCAACAAGATACCTCTGGAAACAACAAAACAATGATTTAATGTCTGAAAAAGTTTGTTAATTACTGTCAAATGGACATTGTTATGTATTTACGTACGTAGAAATGAAGCTAAAGCACTCCCAACTGCGAAGTATACGATCTTTAGACAAACCTGAATTTCACCAGGATAAGAATCAGTACAATTCTTATAAATGTAAAGCAAATACAAAATTTTAGAAGAAAATAGCCAGATTGAAAACGTTAGTTCAACAATGACACTGATAACTGCAATTTACAATAAAGAGAAGAAACCCAATGTAAGGGCATTCACTCGGGGTTAAGTCATTTCATACTTAAAACATTTTGCCACTTTTTTTTTTTTACCTTAGCAACAGTGTGCAAGATTTCATTGTAATGTTGAATTTCTCCAAAAGAATCTGTCACTTCTCTCAACAAGATTGTCATAACAGGTACACATACTCCATTGCCAACAGCTCCAATAGTCCCAATGATCATCAAGAAAATATCTGTCAAGTCCGAAAATGAAAAGAGCTTGTGAAATGGCATCGTTTTATATTTCCCATCTCCTTTACGGTCATCAGGCACTGCCGCTTTCTGGTTCAGACCGGAAAATTTCTCCTCCAGTTCAAGGCTTTTCCTTGCACCATCATTTATCTCGTTCTCCTCCATCTCCTGGGCCATGAAAACCACTTCAAGATAGGTTGCTTGTCAGTTGTTTTAGAACATCTAAGACTTAAAGCATTGAGAACTGTAGGCTTGCAGCAGCAAAAGACTTGATGAAGTCGGAAAATGAAATCCTTAAAACTAATATACCTGTAATAAAACCTGAAATACGTAGTTCAGTTTCTGCAAAAACAAATATATCTGATGCAACACTTGAATAATAAGTAGTTAGAGTTCAGTATAGGAAAGAAGAGAAACATTGAAGCAACGTAGAGAAGGGAAACAGAAAGTTGCACCCGGAATCATAAACTTGCCAAGAAGACAAGTGCTTTCTGGGATCTGACTCGGTAGTCTTTTTCCAACTTCTGATCTGCTTGTCACAGTTGAAAGATCCAAATTTATACAATTTAGTTCTTCAACAGCTTGCATAGAGGAGAATGATCAGCAACGAGGGTACCTCATGGTCAAAAGCATAATATTTTATTGGTTTACAGCCAAGTCCAGTACCGTTTACAGATTGTTGCGTATATAGTATACATATATATAAAATAAATATTATACTTCAGCAAGAAAAATGAACTCGGATACTTAAAGATATGAATCCCGTTTAGCTATTAGTCTGCTAGGAGGTAACATGATTATACATGTATTAACGTGAGGAAGGACAACCTCGTGTTGTGTAGTAGAATCTGTTTCCAAGTTAATTATAACCAACTTCAATTATAAGGAGGAAAAAAAAAAGAGTTCATTGATAACATGGCTTCAAATATTCATAGAGAATATAACACGGAGAAGGGAATTTAATAAATAAATAAATATATATACACACATACTTGGATTCTTGTAAGAGGCTCTTCATCAACTATATATAATTATATATATTTAACAGGTCAACTTACATCGCAGGGTTTCTACGAATATCCAACTTCCGCTTTTCATTGCTTAGGTTAATAGATTCCTTGATAATTTTGCTTTGCACAATCTTACGAGTGGATTTGCCTTTCTTCACATAATAACTTTTATAGCAAGACAGCAAAGCCCTAAGATTAAGATTTAAGATGTATCGCTATATATTTTTATGTAATAAATGGTAGACAACATTTGAGATATAATTAAAACGATAAACTAGGGCCTAGTCCTAAGTTGGCACTATTGCTTTAATTAAGATACACTACAATATAACATTGCCAAATCTCTAATGTATCCAAAAGCTACTTATAGAGCTTAATTGACCTTTTCTTATATATTCTAACAAATTGGGTGAACAGAACTGGAAGTGATTATGAAAAAGTTTATTCCGTAAGCATCAAGCTAGTATTACGTGTCAATGGTTATAATTTTATACGAGAAAAGGAAACACGCAAGGGAGTGGCATGTAGCCACTTTACCGAGTAACTAGTTGAGTGATTAATTCGCTATCTCGCCTCTTTATCCACTATTCAAGGTGCCTAGTTTTTCTAATTCACTCTCTTCCTAAAATGGATTTGATGTCGCCCAAAACTTTATATTCACTTTCAAGTTACCTTTTCTCCGGTACTTGTAAGTTCACTATCTTGTTGTTCTAAGGCACATTTCTCAAACTATAACTATGTAATTTTAAGTTATTGCTTTCTCTAATTATCCTTTTAGATTAGTAGACTCTATAACTTATCTATAAGTCTAGGGAAAACGCAAGATTACAACTGCTATAACTTGGTGGTCAAGGGAATGAAGAGATAAGTAATGCATGGTTTACGTTGGCTTGTTATTAAAATTATCAACCAACCTTTTTAAGTAATAAATTTTTAATTTAAACCAAATAAAACCATATGAAAGTTTAAATAAATTTAAATACATTTTGTTTTAATTAAATGGTTTGAGTCGGTTTAAAATTTAATAATTTTTTTAAAATATGTCAATATATCTTTGTTCTTTTAGTAGAATAATATTTTTAACAAATAAGAACATTATATATAAAATAAGATGAATTTCAATTATGTTACTCTAGTCTTTTAAACAATATTTATATATAACATAATTTCTTGACTAAACGAACAATTTAAATGAAGTATAAATATTTTTATATTGGTACGACAAACCAACTAATTTCATAAACTAACATGATATTTTATGGTGAATGATCAGGCAATTAGGTAGTTGATCAGATCTCTTGCATTAAAGAGTAATTGGTATCAATGATTTACACAAAATCTACATCAACAAAGTAGCTTCACCCTATCCAACTTGTCTTTATGAGGTTTAGTGTTCGTAGCAAAACATAAACATCCAAAATTTTTCAATTCAATATAATTAGGCTGCTTCCCTGATAACAATTCATATGGAGACTTCCAATCTAGTATCTGACTTGGCAATTGATTAATAATGTAAGCTGCATGTAAAACACTATGTCCCCAAAATTGCTTTGGAAGGTGGCCGGATTGAATCAGTAATGCTCGTGCCACCTGAAGTAAATGTCGATGCTTCCTCTCCACAACACCATTCTGTTGAGGAGTATAAACACAAGTTTTATGATGATTAATGCCCCTACTGCTTGAGTACTGTTACCCAAGAATTCAAAACCATTGTCGGTTCTAACTATCTTCATAACCCCCTCATATTGCCTTTGAACAAATACGAGAAACTTCTTCAGAATATAACTAGTTTGTGCTTTATGTCTTATTAGAAAAATCCAAGTACATCTGCTTTTGTCATCAATAATAGTCAAAAAATAATGTGCCCCACAAAGAGATATTTCTTTATAAGGTCCCCAAATATCAACATGTAATAACTCAAAAATCTTAGCCGCTCTTGTATGACTTAATGGAAAAATATTTCTAACTTGTTTAGAAAGAGGACAAACTTCATGCAGGAATTCTTCATTATTAACAAAATTGCTACAAGCAGCAACATACTTCATTACAACATCCACTACAAGAAATCTGTAAATTGGCGACGGACATTTACTGACGGAAATAAAATCGTGAGAAATTACCGACGGAACAAGCATAGACGTCGGTAATGTTGGTTGGGAAATATAAATTTGGTGACGGTAATCAATTCCGTCGCTAAAATAGGCGAAAAGGTTTACCAACAACTAGTTTCGTCGATAAATACGTTGGTACAATTTCATTTTAGTCGTTGGATTCTAACCCTAATAAAATGACGTCGTTAGGCTGGAGGATTAAAATAACCAAAACGACTTCGTATAGGTTTGGAACCATACGACGTCGTTTTGTGAAAGTTGCAGAGGTTGAATTGATAAACAAAATGACGTCGTATAATTGTTCAACCATATGACGTCGTTTTGTTGAGGTTTTTAAAAATGAAACGACATCGTTTGGTTATCACCAAACGACGTCATTTTAGTCATTATTTAAACGTATAACAGATTACCAAAATGACATCGTTTTGGGTTAAACCAAAACGACGTCGTTTCAGCTATCATTTAAGCGATAAAAGATAACCAAAACGACGTCGTTTTGGTTTAACCCAAAATGACGTCCTTTGGTTATTATTAAAGCCAATGAAGCCCTTTCTTTTCCTTCCTACCCAGCGCCTGCGCCCGCCACTTCCTCATCTTCTTCCTCCTCCATCTACCGCCTATCGCCTGCCATTGCCGCTGTCTGGAGTGAGTTGTCGCCATCGACCTGGTGCATCGCCGACATGGTCTTCTCCGACGCTCCAAACGGAAGGTAACGTCATATTCTCCGCCCCTCCTTTCTCCGATGATGAACCTTTGTTGGGTTGATTTTTTTTTGTTTTTTTCTAATTTGTTTTGGAGTTAATTGTTTATTCTTACAAATTAAGAAATCAATTTAAGGGCTTTCTGAAACTAATTAAAACATAATTTCTGAAACTAATTAATTAAAATACTGATATTATCATATTTTTAGCTTTAAATAATTACTAACAT
>JAOTBA010000005.1:15023543-15034267 GCA_025629845.1 Erythroxylum squamatum | reverse complement strand
AAGCAATTCATTCACTATCAATTCTATTTAAACTCAAAACACCATTTTAGGCCATAATTAATCATAAACATCAATAAAAAAGCATATTTCACCTATCTTAAACTCATATAACACTTTACATTCTTAAATTTTCTTTCTATTTGCACATGAATAATTTACCCCAAATTTCTCATTTTATGACAATTTATACTTCAAAATTTCAAGAAAAGTTTGGGATCCAACATGTCGTGAAATTATGCTTCTGAACATAATTTCACGACGACTTTTAAAACACTACCGACGTAATTTTTTTGTCGCCAAACAAATCCCCCGACAACTTTACCGAGCGAAAATAAATTCCGTCCTAATTTACAGATGGAATTAAATGCATCGGTACAGCTCTGTCGCTACTATTTTCTGCAAAGATTTCCCTCCAAATATGGCAACGGAAATCTTTTCCGTCGCAATATTCGTGTAACATATCGACGATATCGTTTTTTCCGTCGCTATTTAAATACGAAAACAATTCTGTCGGTATATTTCCGTTGCTATTAGACAATTTTCTTGTAGTGGAGTGATGACATGGTAGAACCGATTCCTCTCCTATGTAACTTTTATTACACTCATGATTTCAGTCCTCCATCTATAATGGGTTGTTCATATTGCTTTACCTTGAAAAGCAATAAAAGAGATGGATATCATGAAATCCTTTCTCTGGTCTAGACAAGTGGGACATTATAGGAAGGCTCGAGTTAAATGATGCGAGGTAACGATGACAAAAAAATGTGGGGGCCTTGGAATTATTTCCATCTCTACTATACAACAAGTTTTGATGTGTAAGAGATTATGGCGTATATACACGGGCAACAATGCTTTATGGACTAAATGGATTCATGAATTCTATCTTACAAGGGTTAATTTTTGGCAGGTCGACTATTCAAGGGGTGGATCTTGGATCTTAAAATAAATGAAGAGGTTACGTGAATTTATTTATCCTCATATTTAACACACAATTGGCAATGGTCAGAAGACATGGATATGGTTTGATAACTAGTTAGATATCAACCCCCTTGCTCATGTTACTAAATTTCAACGGCTTCGTAATCGTATGACATTAAACATTAAGGTGTCTTCTCTAATAAAGGATGGCCAATGGTAGGAAAATTTTGTGAATTTCATGCACTTACGCCATATTTGCCTATCTTTCCAACACTAGAAACGAAAGATATCATCTCATCGAAGCTAGCTCCGAATGGCACCTTCTCAAATAAAAATTGCTATAACCTTTTATCAGTTGAATTTGCAATGGTTCCATGGTTCTCTCTCCTATGGCATAACACGATCTGTCCCAAAGCCACTTTCATCACGTGGCCAACAATAAAAAATCAACTAACAACTTGGAAGCACTGACATGATAGATCTAATGCATTGTGTATGTTATACAATCTGGCTTCTGTGGAGTGTAAGCATCTTTTTTTCACTTGCAACTACACTCAGGCGATCTGAAGTTGACTCTTATACATGCTCTCATCACTTAATATTGGATACAACTGGCCCACTGTACTGTATTGGATTATTGGGAAAATGAAGAAGGGAGCTCCTAATGTTGTTATATATGCAGCAACATTTACCATAGCTATCTATAGTATTTTAAGTGAAAGAAATTGACGAAGATTTACGGACAAGAAGGAGAACAAATATCAATTGGCGAACAAAATTATAAATCATATTAGAGCTGGTATATTTGCTAAACAAGCACATCACTCTCTCTCTATGGATATGAAAAGCAGATGGAGACTATGATTTGATGACTCTGACTTTGAGTTAGTACATAAATTACACTCTTAGACTCTACTAGATTCTATGTAATCTTTTGTTAGGCTTGCTAGCCTTGAACATATTATTTTTTGTAATGATGTAATAGTTTTATCTAAAGTAATATACCATTCAATTTTTTTTAAAAAAAAGATGATGTACAATAATAGTGAATTAAGGAAATTTTTCAACTGATATTCTTCATGTTGATTTATATGGTTTGGAGGAATAGAAGAGTACTTTCTTGAATTAATGAGTGCAATCAATTTACAAAACATGTCTATGTTAGTGGTATTAGCTTGCCCAAGTTGAGATTGAATGAGGGAGAACATTTGTTTCATCATTTCTTTTCTATTAGCTTTATCTTGTTCTAGTTGCCTTTTCATTTCCAAACGTTCAACTTTCTCTTATTCTAATTCCTTTCTCATTCTCTCTTTTCAACTTCTACTTTTTGGTTCATCTCTTCTTCCAATGCATTCTTGATGGACTTCAAATACTCGTTAGGAACTTTGTGCAAGGCTTCACCCACCATATTATTTTCATGTTTTCACACTCCCTTCCAAAAAGTTTATTACATCGAAGCCTTTTGACTCCCATATCAGCCACAACTTCATCAATCTTTTGACTATCATTTTCCCTTTGCACTTGTCCAATACGATCCCATAAAAGAAAATTTGCTCTCACACTAATGAAAGCAAACACTATATATGATTACAGAAAACCGACTATAATTCCAATTATACTAGAAATAACTCATTTTGACATGAATAACAAATCAACAATATAAAAACAAATGAAATGCAATCAGAAACACATGTAATAAGCAATAAATGTAGGCATCTCAACAAAAGTAGCAACAATATATAAAATTATTACAAGACAAATATTCATCACAATTTTCTCCCTTATAGCTTCAGTAGATTACTTGCACACTTTTCCAGGCTTTCTTTTATTAGTTGCCAGATACTTTTCAACATTAAAAAGTGGAGTTTTATCCTCTCTTTCATTTTGCTATCCATGGAAACAATTGTTAATTATAATATAGAAAATTTAATTAATTTCTTAATAGATTATAACTCATTAAAGAACATACCAACTTAACAAAAATACTTGTAAAGCTCTTAGGACTAGTTGTGTGCATTTCAGTTTGTTGTTTACTATTTTGAATATTTTTTAGTAATTTTCTACATATTAAAACAAAATATATATCATGTAACTAATTTGTAAAAAATTACTAACAATTATCATACCTTCACATCTGGGTGGTTCCAAATTGAAATGGGCTCTTTAAAGACTTTTGCTTATATAGTTAGAATGATTGGCCATTCTTTCTACATCTTATACTGTTTGAAATGCTTTCGCTTCACTCTAGACTTATAACTTCTCCATACATCTCCAACAATTTTCAAAGTCCATTCTTCACCTTCTAATGGAAAAATATATCTCTTCTACAATGTAATAAATGTTCATTTAAATTTTATAAATCATAATTGAAAGGAACATTAAGATAATGATTTCTTACATTAACAATATTCCCAAATAGTTTCTTTGGGAATCTTACGCCAATTAACATCGTTTAAAGGTGCGAGATTTTGTTTATAAGCTACAGTACCTAAGAAAAGTGTGAATTCAATCAGTGTCTTCTCATCAGGACCAGTTGCTTGATTAAGAGCATTGAAAAAAATTGGTTTCAATTGCTCCATGGATTTTACATGAACCTCCTTGAGCAAAGTTAGACCTCTCCCCTTCTTCATCATAATTCTATATTCAAAATAATTATTAATGTTAGTATACGGAAAAGAAATTATTCAAATAACAGTATAATATATGATTACCTTTGCATTGAGTAGTAGCAATTTCTGCTATATCCATGCTAATATCATATCTATACCCTACCTGAAGAATATAAAGGTTATGGTGGTCCTTCCCTTTCTATTAAAATTTGTGACAATTAAAACCATTAGAAAGAAAAAATTCCAAGTTTTTTTTAATCCATATCAATATAAAAAAAATCATAATATAAAGAGAACCAAAATTAATTGTTACTATGCAACTATATGCAAACAAAATTTAATATTAGAATAATCACATCTATATTACTGAATCAAATGAGGAATCATGTACCTTTTCTTTATTGAATTGGCATTGCTCTTTACTGTCCTCCAAATGCTCTTCTTGATCTCTATATGAGAATTCAAATGAATCTTGTAGTTCATAAGCTTGAGTCTTCTTCTGCTACTTTCTCAAATAGTTAGCCATAGACACTAGTGCAACAAATTTGGTCGCATATGTTGCTTCTTCCCTTTTGTCATTGTGAAGACCTTGAAAAATTAAGAATATTGTTATTAATAACCATATATACATAATTAGATTAGTAAAGTATATTTAAACATATAATAACAAAAATTTTCTTTTTAATAGAGAAAGAAAAATAAATAAGGACCTTGTATAGAAAATTATTGATAAATATCCTTCCAATCGCTGTCAGTGTCATCAAGGTCTGAATCATCTTCTTCGTCATCATTTTTTGTTTCAATATTTAAGATGTTTGGAGGTATGTCAATCGTGACTATAGGTAAATCTTCTCTAGACTAATTGGGGTTCACATCACTATTATTTCTAAAGAAATCATTGATATAGTCATTTGGTGCTCCCTAATATGTTTCTTCAACATTTTCATTATCATCTAAAGGTACATCAAAAAGATACTTCGGTGCCTTCTTCTCCATATAATGATAACATTTCTTAAAACAATCAACTACATGAAGCACTTGATCAACTTGGCTTACCAATACAAAAGGATCCTCCGTATACTCGAGTAAGCATATTATCATCTTTCTCTTCTTGATACCAACAAATTTGAACAACACTAGACTGAACTATTAGGTTTGGCAATCAACACAAGCAAAAGTTTCATAATTGTATTAACAAGTGCACGCCTTACTGTAGCTTGGCATTTTTTCTATATCATGACTCCATTAAGTTCCCCCTTCACTTATTTACTCTTTCTAATTATAGTAAGGATATCACACGTCACTGAATGCATACGACAAATAGAAAAGATACAAAAGAGGATGTGTAACATAAACTTTTCTTTTATAGGAAGATTGTAATTCCTTAATTCAGTCATCAACTCCTTTTATATATGTTGGTCATTGCACATATTTCTTTCTAAAGGACTTACCAAGTCTATAAGGAAGACGATGAGGTGTTTGGTTTGGTGAAGAAAGAATGTTAGAAAATTCAATGCCAAAGTGACTTGGGAGGAAGTATGCAAACTTATTGCTTGGGAATAACTCGTGTTAATCTGAACGATATAAGTATTCATAGGGAAGAGAATTTGGAGGCTATTGTCAAATAAAAATGCTTTATAGGTTAGGTGGATCCGCACATATTTCCTAATAGGAGAAAGCTTTTGCGAAATCTCTAAAATGCTACCTACTTCATAGTTTCTTTTCTAGCATCTAAAACTAAGAAGACAGCTCAATTTGGAGTATCAATTTACTACCAAAGCTTTGTTTTTTCATGTGGTTGGTTGCCAAGAGTAGAATAGCTACTCTGCATAAATTGACCAATCTCAATTGGCCTAATACACGGTATCTACGCAAGCACCATCCTGAAACTCTGGGCCATTTATTTCCCAGATGCAAATCTTCCAATCCCATATAGAGCAACATCATGTCGCTTTGCGAGGGTAGCTTTCACAATCACAATCGTGGCGATATTTTGGAATGGATAGCTACTGACATGAGTTCTACCAGAGGAGATCGAGCTATATTCTTAGTAGCCTCAGCTTCATGTATATATGTGCGAAAAATAATAGAGGCTTTGAAGGAAAAGAAAGCAACGGTAGAATTGATACAATGGATAAGGGAACAACATTTACAAGTCTGCAGTCCTAGGAATAGGATAGCGGCAACTTGAAGACTAGACACTCTTTAATGCATTGAAGAGGACTGGATGGAAGCTTACAAGTCTCCAATCTATTATTTGTTTGTTGAAGTTGAAAATGCTACCTAAATTGCTGATGGGTCGATGGTTTTCACCTTAATTGATGTGTTTTGGGAGGCCAGCTTGAGTGATGCAAGACATGTAATATTGCAAATTGTACTCTGATTTCATCAATACATCCCCTTTAACTTTTTTAAAAGACTTTAGTTACATTTTTATTGTTGACAATAATATATATTCAATATAAATTAATTATTTATTATAAAATTATTTGTAAGCTAATATTTATTTTAATCATTATAACCATTTTATTATTTAAAATTAAGTACTTGATATTTTAAATTTTATTATATTAATGTAAAATTAAATAATTATTTTTATGTTAATATTAAATTAAATAATATATTTAATTAGTAAAAAATAAAATTAAAACTAATTTTAAAAGCATGAATAAAAATGATCTCAATAAAATTTTTAACTTAATTTAAAATAAAAATAAAATAGGAGTCTTAAATGAATTTATCTTTTCTAAAAAATTTAAAAAGATTAGCATGCTGCCGCTACTCAACAAGACAAGAACGCCCTGAAGAAGGCAAGCAGCCAGAAGATGATTCGCGCGTAATCATCACGCATTTATGAGACTACCTCCTTAACCTTAACCTCAACCGTAAACCTCGGCGCACGATAGCCACATGCCAAGTTAACATGACAAAGCGATCAAAATTCCCCTACGCCGTTTCTTCCTTCTAAAACCCTCCTTAAACCATTCTCCGAAGCCCTTCTCTGCTTAAACTATGCCAAAGTCACTGGACGTGTTCAGATCCAACGCCTCTAACCCAAAGGTGTGGGTCCTCATCGGCGTTACGGTAGCCGGAATCGTCGTGCTGGCGGAGACGCGGCGGCGAAGGAGGCTGAAATCGAATAGAGCCGATTTCGGGGCCTTCGTCGAAAGGTTCGAGATACTTCCATTCCCTCAGCCTCCCCCTCCTGCCGCCAAGCAATCCCTGTCCAACCTCTCTTTTGCTATTAAGGACATGTACTATTCTTCTTCTTCTCTTATGTCATTTTCCATTTCGATATGATATGAAAGTTGTTATTTTTTTTTAATTTCTTTTTGGGTTTGGATTAGATTTGAAGTGAAGGATCATGTGACAAGTTTTGGGAGTCCGGCATGGAAGAAAAGTCATGAAAATGCTGAAAAGATGGCAGTTGTTGTGACCGCCTTGTTGAAGAATGGGGCTTCTTGCATTGGCAAGACTGTTATGGACGAATTGGGATTTGGGTAAATATGTTTTATGTTGTTTACTCATCTCTCTGTCAAAGATTGAAAAGATCAAACTATTTTATTTGGTTTTCAGGATAACCGGAGAGAGTAAGCATTACGAAACTCCTATAAACCCCAAAGCGCCATCTTGTGTTCCTGGAGGTTCTTCTAGTGGTTCAGCTGTGGCTGTTGCTGCTCAGCTTGTTGATTTTGCTTTAGGTATCTCCTTCCTTGTAACTCTTCAATGATCAGATTGCGGATGGATATGTAATTTTGTTGGTATGATTATTATAGACGCCAGTATATGTTCTTTGCTGCTGAAAATATAGATATAACATTCTTATTGTTATTCTGTGATGTACAGGTACTGATACAGTTGGATGCATAAGAATTCCAGCAGCGTTTACTGGTATTCTTGGGTATCGGCCGTCTCATGGGGCTGTATCTACAGTTGGTGTTCTTCCAGTTGCACAAAGTTTAGACACTGTTGGTATGTAATAAAATAATCATATATGTTGTATTAGGGAGCAAAGCTGTTCATGTCGATTAGCTATTCCACTTGGTTTTCTACTTGTGCTTGCTACAATTCAAGGGAGTGATCGATTGACGAGCTCAAATTTTATGTTTATGCCTTGACAAGGTGCTTCATAGATATGCTACCAGGACTGGAAATGCCATCTCTATAAATGCAAGTCAATGAACATGGTTGATGGTTTTCTTGATCTATCCATAATTTTCCTTTTGAAGTTGAGGAGTTGAGTATGTGGCCCCTACTGAAAATATGGGTGTCTAGTTCCTTGCTTGTGAGAATGAACATAAACAGAAAAATGAAAAACTAAAGAAAGAAGTCATCTTATATTAAGTACGAATTCTCTTAATATCACTCCCGGTGTCTATTTTCGAGGACAATCCATGCTAAAGGTAACATTGATAGAAGTATCTCCTTAGATTTGGCCAAGCTACATAACCATGTTATAGATTTGGCCAAACTACATGTGCACATTCTAGGACAATAGTCTATGCATCTTTAGATGACTCTCTATTGTTTGATCTTCTAGTATAGTATTGATGATCATGGCATACTCTTTACTTGTATGGAAACTATCTACATTTATCTTGATTTTAGTTAGTTGTTTTAGGCAGTTGTCAAACTTTTTGGGTGTGTTGAAGTTGAATTGATGCTACCTTTTGTTGGTTTCACGAGGAGGTGTGAGCCCCTTGAGTAGGGCTTTAGGAAATAACCATTTTTTTGTTCTTTTAACTTACCAAATAGTCAAGATTTTACGCTTCTGCTATAGAAAATTGTGAGCCCATAATGCCTTTGTGGGCAATAATAATATTTGTTCTCCAAACGAGTGTGCTCGATACATTCCACATGTTTGTTAGCCAAACAACACTACTCACTACACCTTAAATGCCGCTAGCTAAAGAATACAACTAACTATTGAATTTCTAGATTAGTAATGTCAATGGGCATCTTCAATTAGGTGTAATGCAGCCAAGTCTGAAATCTACCTTTTACTCATCTTACCTATAAAATGGAAAGGTTTTGACAAGTAGAGTTGGAACTTGGAGAATTGATTGACCTCTTAAAAGCTAACTTCTTGATGTTACATGTCTACTGGTATCATTGATTTTTTGACCTTGCTGCTTATGATGGGTTTAGAAATCTTGTTGGAAGAGTATTTAGACCTTTGCAATTCCTATTTCTCCTTGCAATGCTACTTGTCTATTGCTTTTATTCTTGAGACTCGCTCAATTTATGTTGTTCCAGCTGTACCTTTTATATCCTTCCTTGGTTATTTGTTTATCATCAGCAACCTTTCAGGATGGTTTGCGCGTGATCCCTCTATATTACACCAAGTTGGATGCACTATACTTCAGCTTAATGTTGTAGAACCTAGAAGGACCAAATGTCTTCTCTTTGCTGATGATCTCTTTCAGTTTTATAAGGTTCCCCAGCACAAGACTTTTTCTGTTATTACCAAAGTAATTGAAAAGCTCTCTGGATGTAAGTTGCCTCAAATTTGCATTTTTCATCCTTTACCTACTATTGTTACTTGCTTGATGATTGATATCTTGTCACTTTCAGTGTTCCTTTTTCACTTGACGATTGAATGCTATTGATTTGTTGATAATAACGTAAAGGTGCTGCCATTGTATTCGTGTTGAAGTTGATATATAGTTTGTCGATTGCGCAGATGAGCATCCAAAGCATATAAATCTCAGTGAGCATATTGCTAAAAATGTTTCAAGTCTAAAAGGGTTTCATGAAAACTCTACAAAAGTGCAAAATGGAACATCTGCTTTAAAAGCTTTGTCTTCAGTGATGATTTCACTGCAAAGGTACTTCACAACTGTAAGTTAAATTACTATGTTTGGAAGAACAAGTTCCATGGATCATTGCATCTCCCCATTTTCTTAGTCTTTTCTATCTTTTGTTGTGAGTTTGAGTCTAGTGAACATTTCGAGTTAAGTTCCTAGTAACATATTTGTCTACAGGGACTGAATCCAATTGAGTTGTTTGTCATTAGACACTTCAATTTGAATCATATTTTTGAAGGAAATATATATGTGCAAGTCAACTAGTTAATATTGTAGTTGTAAGCAAGAATGATATTCTAACATCATGCTTTTGTCTGAATTAAGAATTTTTAATATCATTCTTCTCTCTGAGACTTGTTGAATGTTAAGGTCCAAGGGTGCTAGGAATTGAGGTGCTAATCATTAGAAACTAGAAGATGAAATCATATTTGTGAATGCCAGGAGTATACACTAGTTAATTGGTTTATTATGTATGTTGCTTTATAAGAATCAAATGAGGTGTAGTATGAAGAATATTGTGTTATGCTGAATGTTTATACTAAGATATACATGTTCTTAATTTCTACATACTTGGTTCTTTCTTGTCAATTCAAACTTCTTCTTCTTAAGCTTTTCGTTGGACCATTAATTGATTCTTTTGTCATTCTCACCCTTGACTAGGACAATCTCCAACTTATGCATTTAGAATGAAGCAATGATACGAATATCGTATCGTATCATATCTGGCAAAAACTAGTACAAATTTGCTTTGCACTGTAATAGGTTGTACGAGAGAATTTTTGGTTGTAGCAGCCGATATTGGCCAATACGCCAAAATATCAAAAATACTAGGTCAAATTTGTAACTTTAAAAAAATTGAAAGGTTAAATTAAAAAAAAAATCCTTTTATGTCTAAATTTTTGAAACATAGAATTATTCTTAAAAAATAGTTTTTATGTCTAAAACATAATTTCTTATTTCTTATGTTAATTTTGAGTTATTAAATCAACATTTTATTTTTTTTTTCAATTTTAATTATAATATGAACTAATTTAATTATATATTGAGGAATTATTCTATAATTTTGCAAAAATTAATGCATGATGTTATCTGGTATTAACGAGTACTGGTACTACATCGTACTAGTATCAAAATTGGTACAAGCTGTACTCTGAATTTTTTTAAGAACTTGATCTCTATATTAAATGTTTATTGGCTGCTTTTATCCTTTAAAATACTTTTATCCTTCAAATTTTTTATATTTCTTTTTAATTTTAATATTTATGTTTAATTTATTTATCAAACTTTCCTTATTTATTTGTCAGTATTTATCCGTTTTAAGTATATAACATAGGCATGTAGATTTAATTTGGGTGTAATAAATAAATAGAATAAAATAGGGGTATAATTA
>JAOTBA010000005.1:14989905-15002500 GCA_025629845.1 Erythroxylum squamatum | reverse complement strand
TGTGTAGTGAGAAGTTTTAAAAGAGTATGTATTTTATTAAACAAGTTTATTTCTAGGCAATCTAATTGCCAACACCTTATATATGTATGGCCCTCACTAATACTTTTATTATCTTCTAGAAGTAGTCCCCACCCAATAATATAATTTCTGAAGCACCAATGATTAGTGGAGTTATTATGGTGGTGGAGGAGAGAGCGAAAGGCTCGCCTCTTTTGAAGAGGGATTATTGTTACGAACTAAGGTGCTTGAAATATTTATTCAAGAGGGAGTGAGCAAATCCAATACAATACGGATGAAAATTTAGTTGAGGGGACGGATATGTTAAGAATAATTAAGCAAATAATGCTCAAAATGACGTTGTTGACTTGAAACAGAAAAAGTATTATTTGTAAAGTCGAGAATGCTAGAATTCTTTCATTGAAGTTATTCTATATTGGATTAAGAGAAACAAAGTAATACAAAATGTACAGAGAATTGTAAGTATCTAAATTTGACAGTTATATTTCAATTGTTTATTTTGGTATATTTTAATTTAAATTGATGAGAGAGGGTTGAAATAAAAATATGTGTATTATGGATTGGTTGGGTCGGTTGTGTTAGGCCCAGGCCCATCTCCACACGTCCACAGCCTATTCGGCCTATCAGGTGTTAGACTCCCATGCAAACACAAAGATCTACGTAAAGACCTAAACCTAACGTCTATTCCATATATAAGGTACTATTCTACCATGATACAGGTGCAACAACATAACCCTAGCTTTTTCTCTGTTCTCTTCGACTAATTTTCTCTCAAAAAGACTGACTTGGGCGTCGGAGGGGCCTTCCGGAAACCAACCCCGGCGTGCCTTTATTTGTTTTGCAGGTATTCTGTAGCCGAAATCAATCAGAATCATGGATCCGAACGACAACGTTCAGCCCCAGCAAAATCTGGCTGAACCATGGATAATGATAATGGTACAAATATCTGGTACCATATATGGTTGTGTTAAGTTATTTTAATTGTTCAACAGGGGGTAAATATCATAAAAATAGAGAAAACTCTGCTGAAATTTTATAAATTCTAGTTCATATATAACATTTTATTCTTATATAGGAAAAGTCTATAGGCATGAAGCCTACACCTCATCAGCTGTTTTTGCCCACTCACACTAAAAAGCATGACGGTGTGACATTCGTCAACAGTCGATGTAGAGAACTGAATGTATGTGAAATTTATGGTTTAATATTAATTCTTAATAATTATTACTTACTAATATAAACATTGCTTCCTAATAGGATCAAATACAAGAAAGCATTCAACGACAATCTCAGTACGAACAAGCTGTTGATAATAGTTAAACGTATCTTGATGAAGTGGGTGGTACGAACTGTCATGGAAGAATCTTCGGGTTAGGTTCATTTGCGAACACAAATTATTCATAATCCTCCACGTCTAATATAACAGTATCTAGTAGATGATTGACATCCAATGAAGTCAATAAACTTCGGACTACAATGCAAACATTGATAAAGTACATAGTTCTGCTGAGACATGAGATGGATGAGTTGAAGACTAGGTGTAGTATCTTAGAATACCCGTGATCACCAGGACATTAGAAATAATGATAAAATATGATTACATTCTATTTCGTTCCTTTTCGTTAATAATCACCGTAGCCCAAGTTAGAAAATAAATGTGTACTTTGGACTCAACGTAACAATTCTAATCATCCGTCCTATTTCCTTTTAGAAACCTTCTCAAATGTCATTTTGCTACCTAAAAAAAGTACAGGTATTAGTGTTAAAGTAGGTGTTGGTGCCTCTAATGTTTATGCCACTAGTCGATTGTTTTATCCAACTTTTCTGCACCAAAAGTAAACCAAAAACAATCTAGACACAACTTCATGAGCCATAAAAGTTTAGAAACAAAGAGAAGCTATCTCCTTTATATATCAATCTTTTTCTACTGTCATTTCAAAGTAAAGTGGCGATGATGAGGGATTGAATTTGGGAATGTGAGGATTCAAACCTAAATTCCTAAATTAAATAATTTTATATAGTAGGATATTACTTAAAATGCCAATGTAGCATCGATGGGCCCTCAGACTTAAAAAAATTGGTCACATCGATATTCATAAATAGAATTCAATAAATTAATATAATTTAATAATTCAAAATTGAAGGTTTATGTTTGCAAAATTAACACCATTTTTTATCTCAACACGCAATTATAGAGGTCATAGATTATAGTTGAAAATTATGAACGCATTTGGTTAGTGCCTAAGTCATTGGAGAAGATCTAAATTGTGTTTGAATTTGAGAAGATAAACGTGCTACGAAGAGCTCGAAATATCGAGTCGCATGTAAGAAATCCAACCGACAACAATATCATCATGTTTTCTTAAGCCAAAGCGAAGGTAATAATAAATTAACTTTACTTTAAAATCCACTCCAAATGTCCCATATCTCATTATCTTCATCTTTGTTTTCATCAAACATTAGCGAAATCCCTATGAGCCTTAGGGTCTATTTCTGCCCTTGACTATTCAGGCAGAACACCCCAACAAGGCTTGATTCGGTTGTTTGTTACTTGGCATCGACCAAAAGCCTTTTTATGTTTTGCATTTTCCGATGAATTGGGAGCATTTGGAAGATATCAACTTTAAAAAATATAATCAATTAAATTTCTTGTTTGATCGCCAAGATGTCCAGATGGTTTAGCTTCACAGCATCCCGTGATTGGTTCTTCCGCAACTCTTTTGCCAGCGCCGGTCTCAGGGCCGTGTCGACGGACTTCGGCGATGGGACCGTCATGAACTGTTGGGTGCCAAGAACCTACAAACCTTCCAAACCCAATCTTCTTCTCGTCCATGGCTTCGGTGCTAATGCAATGTGGCAATACGGGGAACATCTGCGCCATTTCACGCCACGTTTCAACGTCTACGTCCCAGACCTTCTTTTCTTCGGTCATTCTTACACGACTAGGCGCGAACGGAGCGAGTCGTTTCAGGCTCAATGTGTCATGCGGCTAATGGAGACTCATGGAATTGTCAGAATGAACCTCGTTGGGATTAGCTATGGAGGATTTGTTGGGTATAGCATGGCTTCGCAGTTTCCAGACGCTATTGAGAAGCTTGTGTTGTGTTGTGCTGGGGTTTGCTTGGAGGAAAAGGATATGGAGGATGGTTTGTTTAAGGTGGCTGATTTAGACGAAGCCGCCAACATTTTACTGCCACAGACACCTGAGAAATTGAGGGAGTTGATGCGGCTTTCCTTCGTAAAGCCAATAAGGGGTTTGCCCTCTTGCTTTCTTTGGGATTTCATTGATGTAAGTACGTAGTTTATTCAGATTTTTATATATGACTGAAACTTATGGAAATGTTAGGACATCTTAAATTTAAAAATTAGCCCTTTCGAGCATTCTAATGTAAAATTGCGTTCATCAATGCACACCAATCTAAAATACCTAGTGATATTTTGGAATGAACTAATTCCATTCCATGTACGTGGGAAATTAAATAATAATCTGTAAGTCTAACAAATAGCGTTTTCTTGCTTTTGCACTTCTGAACAGGTGTTTCAATTACTATATATATTCCTCAATTCTTTCGTATCATAACTCCTGCATCTATATCTTCATACAATGTTAATCTACCTATTCTGTGTTTTTTGATGTGCCAAAGAACAACACTTTTTTAATAAATTTTTTTCAATTCCCGCAAAAAGATTAAGGAGGATTTTTATATAAGAATAAGTTCGTAATTCAATGCTTAAGTTATCTTGAGCTAAGATATTAATCTTCTTACATATATATAAATCACTCTTCACAAATAAGAAAATTATGACATGGTGTATTAATTTCGACTGTGTAACCTTCCGACAGATTGATTAATTGTATCTGCTAAGTGCTGTATTCCAATAATATATTGCCGTTTGTGTCCATGTCTGCTGGTACAGGTCATGTGTACTGAATTTGTTGAAGAGAAGAGAGAGCTGATCCGTGCCATTCTTCAAAATCGGAAGTTTTCTGATCTACCAAAGATCACACAGGTACCTTCACATTCTTGCCTATTTTATCATGACGGTAAATGATTGAGCATATGTGAAACTGTGTCCTGTATGATAAGGTCTGCCTGAACAATTTATATAGATCTCAACTGCATGCCCTTGCAGCTTCTATAACAAATTCTACACACACAGGAGCAGTATATCTAAATAGCTTCATATTCTAATCAAAGAAGTAGGAGTTTTACTTTTTTCAGATCACATAAAATTACATTCTTTTTGGACTCAAGTTTAACGTCAAAGATTTGACATATATTTCTTCTATCAAATACCGTTTTTTCGCCAGATTGATTGAGAGTACTTTGTAAGAATCATAAACACCAAAGCTACAGTTTCAATTCTCTTACATTCTAATGGTAGTTTCCGTTGTCGTGATACTCTATCAGACTAATTAGTTATATCATTGTTATTTTCCTTCCTAATTGGTTTAGGGATATGACACCTCATTGGTTATATTTATATTTATCCACGATGTACTTTTGTACATCTATTGCTTTGTCTGAAAGCAGCAAAGCTTAATAATATGGGGAGAAGAAGATCAAGTTTTTCCGGTGGAATTGAGCTACAGATTGAAAAGGTACAAGGAAAACCCTTCAATATCATTCGTTCATCAACTAGTTTCTTTAAAAATAAACTATATAACTATAGCATTATTTGTTTGTCTTTTAACAGTCACGTGGGAGACAACGCAGAGTTGGTGATTATAAAGAATGCAGGGCATGCGGTGAACCTTGAGAAGTCCAAGCAGTTCATTAAGCACCTAAAGTCATTCCTAATAACCCCTCCTTGCACCTCTGCCCCCGCATTTCTTGTGGACGCCAAGTAGGAATGCAATCAATTCCCTGTTTTCCAATATGATGTGTTGGGTAAAATATTTCCACCCTTTTTCCAGTTTATTCTTTATCAGAATACAATAATTTGAAGAAAAAATTTATTATTAAAAATAAATCTTTTGTTAAATTTTTGTAAATTGTTTTACCATATATCGCTTTATAAGACGGTGACTTGATTTTAATAGTGCATTACTTTAAAATAGATTCAGTAAAAACTATATTTATAGTATTTTTGCAAGCTAGAAACTCTTCTTTTAATAATTCTGAAATAATGTATGTTTTATGTCATACACTATAGTATGGCATCTTAAGCTATTGGCTATGTTTCCTGTAACAGCACCTTCTATTAGTTGACAATTCATATGACTAAGTCAAGATATGCTCATCGATTAAAAGAAGAGTTCTGTTCAGTTCGGTTCAGCTATAGATTTAAGATGAGCTTCCTCCCTTCGACAGTTATTTTCACCATCTTAGCTTTCCGTTGCAGAGGTGTTATATTTATACGAACTGGGATTGTTGGTACAAGTGAAGTTTCCTAGATTTAGCAATGAACTTGCGACTGACTGGTAAAGGAAGTTATCACAGTTTAAGTTTTAGTAACTACCATTTATGACCAACATATGACATTTGGGATACTTGCAACAATGGTTAAAAAGCTTTATTAGCACTGAAAGTATAACCTGTGTTGCAAAAAAAGTCAAGTTTTCATTACAAAAGAAGAGATTGATCGTGAGATCTTCATCTTAACAAATAGTGTTGCTAAAAACACTGAAAACAACGTTAGTATAATGTAAAATAACAGTATCTTTCTATATTCATCATTGATCATATGTCTTATTACCAACCAATTCAGGGAAATCGGATAGAGTCATATAGTTAAAGCATAATTCAGGCCTATTTTCTAACAGTTCTTACATGAAATATTTGTGGAATTGAAGTTTATTGTTTCCTTTTATGTTTTTGTTTGATATCATTTAAACTTGCCTAGAATTTCATTCATTCTCAAGTCCTAATTAAGAGATGCAAAGTATAAAGGATAGACTATTTTATAAATCCATCAACAACTTGGAATGCCTTCTATGCAATAGACAGTATGAGAACCTTGATCACCTCTTCTTCAATTATCATTTTATTGAAAATACTTGGCCAAGCATACTTCAACTCTGCAATATTAATTGTGGCTGCAATAATTGGAGACTAATAATTGATTGGGCATCCAAATTCAAGATGGAAAATTACATTTAAAAAAATATAAAATGAAAATATCTACATGACATCTAAAAAATTCAATTAAAGTTGAAAGACAAGATAACTTTGTATGTATATTACTACTGTGTCATACGATGGACTGCTTCACTTTGGAAAATTGAATAACTTCATCTCGATTTACCTGTGAATGAAGGGTGATACTATTTTAGGAATCTCATGAGTAAGTGAACCAATTATAGCTTGTCAGGAACAATCCTCTAGTATCCTTTTTTTTAAAAAAAAGTCCTATTACATAATGATAACCAAAGAAATGTGAGATAAGTGAGACATTGAAATTTAGGCAAGTAGTTTGATATGGATTTTTTTCTTGAGAAGTTAAAATGAATTAATAAGAGGACGGAGGAAATACAAGTTTAAGTACAAATGAGCAAAGTACAGGTAATAGACTCAACTATATTGGGCAAAGCCACAGTATTACAACTATTGCTATTACCTTGAAGATCAACTGTAAAAGCATTAACTAGAAAGCTTAGCAGTAGCATTATCTTACTATATGTGAAGGGTTTGGTTGGGTCTTTTAGCATCCAAGTCCTTCATCTAGTTATTCTTAGGGCTTATGCTTTTATATTATCTTAGATTCTCCAAGATTGAGCAACATTAAGATGGCAAGCTATTGCATCTATATTGATGAGTAGTTGTTCTCTAATCCAATGAATACATTCCTCCTCAATCCACTGTTTTGGTCTCTCTACACCTTTAAAGAACTTGTTATACCTCTCCTTCTAGATTTTGTATACATACAAGACAAAGCTGGTCATATAGATAGTGAAGTTGCCTATAGAGTGAAGGTAGTCAGTATGCAGCCAGTTGATTACATCTTCATAGTTTATGACAGATCTTTCCATTGGGAATAATTCTTGGATATCTTTCTAAATTTCTATTGAGAAAAATATTTAAAGAAAAGATTTACTAAATTTTCATTATCATCTTTGCATAAGTAGCAAGTATTTTTGATAAATTAAGAAAATTTAATGTCTATTGTATCCATTTTCTATTGATAGCTAGCTAAAGTAGAATGGATACTTGAAGAGAAAGATTCTTGCTCCAGATATCCTTTTGTCATGCCTTAATCTCAGTAGCAGGTCTTAATTATAATTTGTAGGAATGAACAGTGAAATGCAAATGAGGTTCTAAGCGATATTTTATTTGTCTTTCCCATCAATGTGAAGAGCTTTGTTGGATAAGATGCGAGATAGTTCAGTAGGCAAGTTGCTCCATTGATCAGCCTCAAGTCATAGTTTTAACTTAGAATTTTTTAGGATGTATTATAAAAGAAGTGAAAGCATCGATTTTTGACTGGAGCCTATTTTACTCCATTTATCAAAGAGTAAGGAGGTTAATTCACCATTATGTATCACACATTTGAAGTTTGAGGCAAGGATTCCTCTGATTTTTAGCAGTTGAATTAGACATCAAGAGAAGGAGGGCCTAATTCCTATTCCCATATTCCTTTTCCTTTTAACAAGTATGTGTGGATCTACTTGACCCACAAGTAATCATTATTTTCCATAAGTTTCTAGTCTTTTTCCCTATTAGCACCTTATTGGTTAATCTAATGGGATTAATTCCTAGCACTCCTTCCTTTAAAGGTTTACAAACCTCACTCCATTTGATTTTAGCTTATCCTCTTCTATTTTCCTTACCTCCCTATAAGAAGTTCCTTATAAGCTTCTCTAGAGTTTCGATTAGGCCTTTTTTCAAAAAATATATGGGAGGACCAATAATTATGAAGTGAACTGAGTACCAACCATATTAAAAGCACTCAACCTACTTGTGATAGGTCTTTGTTACACCAACTTCCAAGCATATTATGTATCTTCTCTATAAGAGACTGACATTATTTGAATTATAGTCTTTATTGTTAAAGAAAGGCAAAGATTGTAAATGATGGTTGCTTAAGTTATAGACCAATCAAGTTGGATAATTATTGTTCTAAATGTGAAGCACTATTAAAGGTGGTTAATAGTTGTAGATTATCATATGTTTTTCTAAGTGTTTAAGTGTGTTTTCAAGTGTTTCTTAGAGGATTATCACGTGTATAGACTTAGAATTATGTTCTTGTTAATTTTTATATGTGTTCTAATTGTTTGATTAGTTTAGAGTAAGAATTTGATCTTAGTTTTATATTTCAAGAGGTGTTTAATGTGTTTGTAAGTGGAGGGAAACAAGAAATTGAAGAAAAGATGAAGAATTTAAAGCATGAAATGATGTATGGCACAATTGTTGAGCAAATTATATATATAATAAAACTCTCAATACCCGTAAGTATACGAATTGTATCTTGTAGCATTAAGGTTATCATTCTAACGAGGATTTATAAACACTTAAATAATTTGAATCTAACTTTGTCTAAGGTAATACGAAATTTATTTGAATTAAATTTAAATAACAAAAATTTAAACAAATAAATAAATGAAAAAAAAGCAAATAACAAATGAGCTATCAATAAAATTAGGGTTTGATCAAAGTTTAACACTTAGGAACTATTCTATCCTTATTTTGATTAATCTTGACAATTCAATTATGTTTGATCCCATATTTCCTAATGTTTTGATTATTCTCTCTTAAGATCTAATCAATTAACCCTAATTGAATTCGATAATTATATATTTGTAATCTCTCAATTTGCAAAACTATTCCTAACTTATTCAATTAGATCTGAAATAATCTATTAGATAATTAATTTTACAACCAAGATCTCTCTTAGATTAATCGTTAATTTAATAATTGCAGGCCTGTTAAGCTACCAGCTCTCGTTGTACAACCTAACACTAATTACTTTAACTCACTTTCTCGATTTGTTGTTAAGTTAATAAATGAAAATTATCACAAACATTCAACTATGTATTGAACTAAAAAATAATTAAAATTTCACAAAATAATTCCAGAATAATTCCTAATCTAGATTAACAAATCCATAGACATGTTAAACATCATAGAAACCGAATTGCATATAAAGGATAATGAAGAAAATAAAGGAAAAGAATAAAAACTTTGTTTGACTCCTTGATTTGGAATGCTAGAATTTCCTTAAGCTCTTTTTTGATCAACTTTGATTTGTGGTTGCTACCTTTTTCTTATATCTTTCATGTTCTTATATAGTGCACTAGGGTTCCAGGGTTGTGTCTAGGGTTCGCCCACTTTTTTTGGTTCCAAAAATAGCCCCAAACTCTAACGATACAAAAAATCTCGCACCTGGAAAAACCTTTGTCACGATAATGACTTTGGAGTCACGATTGTGCTCCCTTAATTCAGTCTCTTTATCATGATCGTAACACTCCATACATGTCTGTCATGATTGTGCTCCTTGTGCACGATCGTGCCTTCCTTTAGGCTTCCTCCATCTTCTTCATTCTTTAATTGTTTGACTTCCAACACTCACAAGCATAACAAACACCTCATGAAACATAAATTTAATATTGAAATCATGCTCTAAACTACATAAACACTTAGAACACAATCAAACAATAACGATAACATAAGTTTAAGCCTATACACACGATAATCATCTAAGAGCTTAATTTGTGGAATCTTTGAGGTTTTGAGATTAGTGCAACTCCTAACACCATTTATTTTAGAAGAAATCCACTTGGTTATTCATTCAATGTAAGAGCAAATGAAACGAGCTTTGCATACACTATGATAGTACCTACTCGAGTGTTATTTTAGTCTTCATCTTTTAGCTTTCAAAACCTCTAGAGCCTTCCTTGTTGCCTTCACAAGCTAATCTGGGTGCCTTCTCTAGTATCCTTCATACTAGGACAACTGCTATAGCTCTAACTTAAGGTGGATTTGGCCAACTAGAACTAATTAGACCAGGAAAACAAGTGTTAGAATCTATTCTAATATTGGTAATGTTGTAACTATTGTGGTATTATACTTACGATGATATGTAATAATATAGTCTTGTAATATTTATTCACTGAATAATGATGAATAAATTTATTGATTATGTGAGAAAGTGGTGTTTGGTGGTTTTAAGAGTCAACAAAGAGGTTACGACTTCTTTGCTTTTTGTAATAACATAACAAGGAATGTGTGCTACTTTTGTAAATAAAAAATATCACATTTAATTTTTAAACAAAAAAATTTAAAGTTTTGTCTAATAGAAATTAATTATAAAAATGTAAAATGTATCTATTTTTAATATTAGTTCAAATTATTTTAAATAAAATACTTAAACTTTTATTTTTTCATAAAAATAGCTTATTGTTGACTCTATAATTAACAATACTAATGTGGTATGCCATATTAATAAACTTATTTAACACATGACAAGCATGTAGGCACTAAGAGGCACATCGGATTAATACAATTAAAATAAAAAATTAGTTAAACCCCAACCGACATTTTAGCAAGACTCTTACTGAATGTTGTTGTTGTGTCTTTCAACAGCTACCGTTGCAAAATCAGCATCTCCCAACTTGCCACTAATGCACGAATTGTGTCTCCCAACCCACCACTACTACACCATTGACTTCCTACAACAACCACCATTACATTACCATTTCCATTTTTTTTATCAATATTCAAAATCCATCTTCTCTGTATTTTAATGAGGGAATTATTTTTCTAAAAAATAAACATCAGTAGAAATTTTTCCATTTAATGTGTTTTAGAGTTATAGGGTTTGCTAATCCCTTTTCTTAAAATATATGCCTAGCAGGTGACATAAGTGGCACTCAACTGCTGGTAATTCTTAATGTTTCTGAGGTTAAAGGATTGCTCTATCCTTACAAATTTATTAGTAATGACACTTTTTTTGCTTTCTAATATTTTCCCTCCATATTTTTTGCAATAAACAAGGTTTCTAATTAAGTAGTCTTATAGGTCTAGTTATGAGTATCTCTTCAATCTCTTCGCAAGCTTGAAGTGTGAAGTTAGGAAGAAGGTGAGGCAATAACCTTTTCCCATTCCTAACTTTCTTTATTTGGAAATTGAGTGATGATTATTTGAATAGAATGATCAACTTAATTAACATAAGCAAAAAACTTGATCTTTATTACCCTTTTTCTACTTCAAGATGAATGTTTGGAAATCCATAACTTTCTCATGTTTTAGGATCTTGAAGACTAGATTTAGCTAAATTGTGAGTTTTTAGAGTTTCAATTATAGTTGTATTGGAGTGAAAAAAGTATAAAGCACATATGTTATGCCCTACATCTAAGTGATTTCTTTTTCAAGTTTTGAATAATGAATGAGGAATTCAATGTTTTTGGTCCCGTAATAAAAAAAACTTATTTTTTCTTTATGTTTTATTATTGACATCTCTTTTAGTGACCATCTATCTATCGTGTATTAAATAGATTTGTTAATGTTGCATATCACATAAGCACCACACCATGGTAGCACCATTAAGTATAAAGATAATAGAAAACTATTTTTGTGACAAATTGAACGTTTATGTATTTTTATTGTTACTTTTACTAGTTATGTCTAGTTTTAAAAAATTAAGTAGATTTTAAATTTTTTACAATTTAAACAATTGATTATGAGCTATAGTATCTTTTTGTATAATCCTGTTAATTTAGTTGATTTAGTTACTAATATATAGGTTAAATTAGTGTTATAATTGCATGTAAACTACTTGTATATATATCGATGCTTTTCCTATGAATAAACATAATAAAACTTCCATTGCTTCTTTATGGTATAACTCTCCAAATCACAGGTGATAATTTAGCTAGTGAAGTTTCTTACAAATATTCACTTAGGTTCTTTATTCTCTTAGTCCTTTCCTATTTATCTGGTCCAAACCTCCTATAAAGAGTATTGATAAACTATCAACTATAGTATTGATAAACTATCATTTTAATAACTAATTATAAAAGATCCTTAATAAGTGCACTTGACAATTTGATTCTCTCTCAATGTATCCATGACAAAGCTTTAAATTAAGGTTGTATTATTAAAATTACTCAAGTTAAAACCAAACATAACTCTTACCACATTTCTTATCCTCGAGGGACTCAATTCCCTCATCATAAACATTTGATGTAGCGCATTGTAACACTACTCAAAATAACTAGACCTATAACTATAGCAGTGGTGAGTCTAGTTCAATCCCACATAGAGTGTATGTAAAGCTTTTGAAATCAAAACAATCAGTGTTTAGATTATTATAAGGGGGGTTTGGTTTGGTTTTCAAATAAGAAAATAAAATGAAACTAAACTAATGAAAGTAAATTAAAGAAAACATTCAAAGATGATGAAAGGTGATGAAATCATTAAGGGCTCGTTCATTGGCTCTATCTCAGCCTACACTCAATTAAACATTCTTCATTGAATTGTTGTTTTCTTACCCCTCCTAGCAACTATTAATTGTAAGTTAATGATAAGCTCTATTAACCCCGTGATCGCGGCTCGTCGTTTGATCCTAAAATCGATCCTTGGAAACCGGTCAAAAATATTAAATTCCAAAGATTGCAGTATAAGATGCAACCTCGGGT
>JAOTBA010000005.1:14972038-14986820 GCA_025629845.1 Erythroxylum squamatum | reverse complement strand
AATTATTGCAATGCCATGAGGATTATTAGTAGAAATGTTCTGGTGGTGCACCTTTATCGTGGGATACTCGTCGGAGCAACCTTCGGGTTTCCCGTTGTGTACCCTACGGTGAGGGGGCGCTACAATGATCATTCCAAACTTGATTATAAGATTGGGAATAAGAGTTATAAACAAAAATTATTTCCATCCATGAATTTATTAACTTTTTCTAACATACGAACACTAAACAAAAAGTGAAAAGATCAAGAAATAACTGAACATAAACTAATTACAAACACATATTTACAAAATATCAATTAAAATCAAGAACAAAAACTAAAACACTGCACTATCGGTAACAGTGCGAAAATTTGACGTAGTACATCGTAGCACTACTCAAAATAACTAGACCTATAATTATAATAGTGGTGAGTCTAGGTTGATCCCACATAGAATATGTGTAAAGCTTTTGAAATGAATTCAATCAGTGTTTAGGTTCCTGGGGGGCAGGGTTTGGTTTGGTTTTCAAATAAGAAAATAAAATGAAACTAAACTAACGAAAGCAAATTAATGAAAACATTCAAAGATGATGAAAAGTGATAAAATCGTTAGGGACTCAGTCATCGGTTCTATTTCAGCCCACACTTAATTAAACATTCTTTATTGAATTGTTGTTCTCTTACCTCTCCTAGCAAGTATTAATCGTAGGTTAACGATAAGCTCTATTAACCCTGATTTTCCCTTAGGTCGTGTTTAATTAAGAGACGCTCATTAATTAAACTTAGTTATCAAACAACCTAGTATACGATCTCCAAATTTAATTGGACAGTCACATTACGAATAAAAAAACAAATTAATCAAGGCAACAACCACACAAGCTCGGGTCATTTAACCTTGGTTATGTTATCCCTAATTATTCAACACCAATTGGAAACACAACAATTACGGATTGTACCCCTAATGATCTGAAACTATTAGCTGCTCCAAATGAATCTCAACATAACAAATACAAATTATATTGAAGATTCTAGCAATACCTAAACACAACAATTATAGATTGTGCTTAAGATTCTAAAATGGGTTCACATATAGACAATCTAACAGTAATGAGAATAAATATCATTCATACATTAAAACCCAAATCCATAAGCATCAGATAACATAATCAATACCTAAAGAGAAATAAAAAAAGAAATGATTAACTGGATTCTTTGGCATTGATATCACCTACGAACCGAGTCGGGTTTCGGGTGAGATATCAAAAACATATGGGGCCATCTTGTATAGGCATGAGGGTTGTCTCACGCCCATACAAGGTGTGTCATGAGCGTGAGAAATCATGGCCATAAGCCATGTTCTACACTCTTCATTCTTTATGTTCTTCATTTTATGTATTTTCTTGTCTTCTTTTTGCTCTAATACTTCTTCTTCTTGCTCTATTAAGACACGTGAGTGTGAATCTTTGGAAAACGACTCAAATATATTGCTTTCGACTTACTTTAGCTCCTTTTCTTTCAAATTATACCTAAAATTGAATATGAACTAAAGTGAGTGTTTTAAACATTCTAAAGCAATAATCACTAAGTGTCATGGATTAAATGCATCAATAATTAAGCACATATCAACATTACAAGCATAATGATCTTACTTAGCAATGCAATACGAATAGTTCCAATACAAATAAGAGACAACTATCCATACTATTTGTGACCCTTTTGGATGAAGATATTGGATATAATTTTAATTGCTTCAATAATTGAATTATATTAGGACTTCAGTCTTGAGCGGAATTAATGAGCACAGAATTATGAGAGGGTCAGCTTAAAAACCATGAAGTACTATAAAAGCATGATATTATTAATTTAAAAGCTCATATTTTAATGGCTGATCCTTGAAATTGATATGGATTTCAAGACTGTTATGAGGTTCAAGAGCTATAACTCTTTCTTAATTACTATAGCTTTAATTTTCTCTAAAATTATTATGTAATGAAAAAACCTCAAAACTTGACAATAACACAAATAATAAAGTTCCTACAAATTACATAGCTCAAAATAATTCTTTCCCTACTAATGAAAAATTGATATCTCTTAATTTCTCTTCTCAAATCCTATTCAAACTTGTGAGGAATGATGAAAAATAATGTCTTTTGGAAGTTCAAAATCAATCTTCTATTTAACTACAAACTTTTTGGCTATATTGATGGAATTAATCTTTGTCCATCGTAAGTTGATCTTAATATTGCTTTTGGACATGTCAAGATTGCCCAGTACTTCTTAGTATTCAAGCTACTATCAATAGCACAGTTAATCTAATAATAAATAATTGTACCATTTCAATTGATGTCAAAAAAAAAGAAGAAGCAAGTTTTGCTAATGACTTTAATTCTCAAATGCTCTCACTCTTGTTTTCTCTTATTTCCAACAAAAAGGAATGTAAAAATATCATTACATATATGAGCAAGGTGAAAAGTGTTGTTAATTTTCTATCACTAACCAGACACCCTCTGAATGAAGCTTAAAATACTTATTACATATTGAAAAGTTTGAATGATGAGTTTAAAAATCAATAGTTGTAATCAGAGACGGAGCTACATAGAGACTTGGGAGGTCACTGGGCCCCCCAAGTTTTTTTTTAAAAATTATTTTTAATATATATATATATATATAAAAAGATAGAGTTATTTAAGGGTTAGTGGTATACTGAGCCCCCCAAAATTTGAAAAAAATTAATTCTTGGGCCCCCCTGTCTTAAATTCCTGGCTCCGTCACTGGTTGTAATGTTTATGATATGTGTGTGTGTGTGTGTGTGTGTGTGTATGTGTGTGTGTGTGTGTGTGTGTGTGTGTCCTTTGAAGAACTTTATAGGAAGTTACATGATGAATAAAAAATTTAAAATCATAAAAATTTAAAGGAAAAAATGAAATACAAATCACAACCCAATTCAATTAGAAAGGTAGTAGTGGTCCTTGAGGATATTATAACATTGGAGGAGGTTATCAGGGAAATTACAAACATGTTATTTATGAATCAAATAATATTAATGATAGACAATCATATTGTTATGGAAAACATATATGCTCTCAAAGTTCTTCATAATGGAATTATAATTTTTATCAAGGAAATTAAAGCTAATGTCATATTGTAGCATTTGATATGATAGTGGTGTTAGTCGAAGTCGAAGAAGGTGAACTACCTACCTATGTTGGAGTATGTTAAGGAAAGATCATGGATGAAGACAAAGTTGAGACAACTTCCAAAGTAGGAATGATAATATACTTGAAATAGGAGTGTTGGAGATAAAGTGATGTATAAAGGTGCAAGACAACATGGTCAATGCCATCATTACTAAAAGTTTTAACTAGATTAAGATATTATCCATTCCCAAAGCTAATATTATAATTTAAGAAAAAATTTCTACATACAAGTTCCTAAATTTTTCTCCAAAAATAGAAGCCACTTCATTTCCGCAAGCCAACAAACATCCTTATTAAATTTAAGCCATGAGCAAAGAATTTCTAGCCCTTCACTAATATAGCAATTAGTCCCTCATCCCCTTCTCTCCTGAAAAAGATATTATCGGTTGTTAGTGGGTGTATAAAACCAAAAGGAACCCTAATGATACCATTGCCCACCATAAAGTTCATCTTATGGAAAAAGGATTTCATTAACTTCCTGACATTAATTATAATGAAAGCTTTAGTCTTATTGTTAAACTTCTTACTATTTGTCTTATGCTCGCTATTATAGTAAAACATGGATGAGTTTTAAATAAAGTGGATGTTAATAACACCTTTTACTAGTAACTTTCTCTAATTATTGTTTTTTATGCTACAATGTCAAGGCTTTGTTGATCCTTGATATCCAACTTATGTTAAGAAATTGAATAAAGAAATTTAAGTCCTTAATGAAGCTTTTATTGCATGACATAATAAACTTCACTCCTTTCTCATTGCCGATGGTTTAACCAATAATAAGAGTGCTACATCTCTGTTTATAATATGGGAACTTGTACTATGGTATTTACTTATACATGTGGATGACATTATAATCATTGGAAATTATTTACCATAAGTTCAGGAGGTTACTACTTGTCTCTATAAGTAGTTCTCTTTTAAGGATCTTGACCAACTTAGCTATCTTTAAGAGTTAAAAACACTAAATCTTCTAAAGGTTTATTTTTATCTTAACAATAATATATTTTCAATCTTCTCAAGTGAACTAAAATGTGCGAAATCAAAGAAGTTAGTGCTTAATTCTCTCCATTTGTAACACTCAAACTTAATGTCTCTCCTAATCATGATCTACCTGAAGTACTTGCTTTTCTTTAGTATCTTTCCCTCATATGACCTAATGTTAGCTATGTTATCATGTCTTCCTCTCAACTTATTCGCCTCTTATTCTTCATGCCTTTTCTAATACAGATTGGGGTAGTGACGTTGATACACAATACTCCACTTTTACATATGTTATATTTTTTTAATCTCTAATCTTGTTATCTAGAACTCTAAGCAACAATATGTTATAGTTTGCTTTTCCACCAAAGCCCCAATTAATTAATGAAATTTCTATTTCATTTCAAGCACCTTCCACAATTTATTATGACAATGGTTGAGCAACCTATTTATGCTATAATCCTATCTTCTATTCATATATAAAGCACATTGTCATTGACTTTTACTTTGTACATGATCAAGTGTAAACAACTTCATATATTCCATATTTATATTAAGAACCAATTAACTAACTCTCTTACTAATTCTCTTAGTCAAAAATAATTTCTCATTCACTGTTTTTGTTTAATTTCCTTCTTGGATCTTTACGCTGGTAAAGGCATGAAAGAAGTTGACTATGAAATGAAATATCTTTGTATCAATCTCTAATTGTATAATCTCTTAAATTTAGTTGATCTAGTTTCAAGTTTACAGGCTAGAATAATGCTACAATTACATATATCTCACCCCTAAATATTTCGATGCTTTTCCTATGAATAAACATAACAAAACTTTCAGTACTACTTTATGGTCATCATAAGGTTTAACTTAAATAATTTGTAAAATATTAATATTTTTAGTACATTTAAATATTATGATATGAATTTAAATTTTATATAAATTATAAGATTGAAGACACAATTTTTCATCATCAATAATCATCAAAAGCTCAACCAAACAAAAACTTAGTTCATATCTTATAATTGTACGTAATCCTAGCTATTTCATATTTCAAAATGGTACGTATTCCTATTATGAGTTTTATTGAACACATACTCGTTGCCTTATCGGACATATAATAATTTTTCAGTTGCAAGCTAGGAATCAAATTTCAGTTAACTTTGGCAAAGCTCCTAAGATTTTGTTTTAGATATTTTCGGATAATACTGAACCTACACATTCAATATATCATCTCCATTTTAAACATATTTTGGTAATATTAGATTTACATATTCATGGTAATACACTTATTCAAACTTAAGAAGAAAAAAAAGGTTTAAGCCAAAACATTTAAACATAGTAGGAGAATGAAATAAAGATAGATATGTAACTTTTTTATTTGATCATTTCATTATCTGACAAAAAATATAGTTTCACCAATTAAGAATTTGCACAACCGAGCAACCAAGCTGGACCGTCCAAAAATGGTATTGATTGTAATTGTAGTTGATTAGGAAGGAGCACTAGAGACAACTTTGAAGTCATCCGCACGGCTGTTATATTTTGGGTATAGGAATAATGACTAAACATTTGAAGATTCATTAAGGAATATTCTGGGGTACTATATATTAAAGTGTCAAAGTTCAAGCCACTTGTAAAACTAATTATTCTCGTTATTATGAAATTATATTTTTCTTGACATTAAAAACAGGTAATGTAAATGACAGTTTATGATCGAGTGAAATGGAGTGCGAAATTTCATACCTATCCCTATTTGTATTTAGATAATAATTGGAATAAAATATTAAAGATACAAATGATAATTGGAAACGTGTGGCCCAAAAATGATAATACAAATGATAATTGTATTTCATACCTATCCCTATTTGCCCCGTATAATTCTGTCCATAATAAAACGTGTGGCCCAAAATTACATTCGAAATTTCAAGACGACAAGGTTATTATTATTATTATTTTTTCATGAACTAAATGCCATCATCGCAACACCATTTTTTTAACATCTAAAGTATTCATCCGCTTCTCCCCCACCCTCTATTCCCGCCAATCCGAACACTGAAACCCCACAAAATCTAACGCACACAAAAGCAGGACACACATGGCCATGCTGGAAACCTCACCCACCACCGTAGCTACTTTGCTTGTGCGTAACCTCGTGACCTTCGTGTTTTTCTACGCCGACAAGTCGCTTCTTAACTTATCCGAAAGGTTTAAACTCCTTGAACATCTCCGGTATGTTATCACAACTTCTTTTCTCTTCTTTCTTAGGCTGCTTCCTCCTTCTCTCCAATCTTTTGAGCTCAACGTCCTCGATAACCGTCCACTTAAGCACCCCAAGTACGTCAACTACGCGCCCGTGAACGAAGATTCAGGTATCGCTAGAGCGCTGTCCCAGTTGTTGACGATCGTTCATGATATTCCGGTCACCTCCAGAAAGTATGAAATCGTTAGATCTTTAGCAGAGAGGCTTATAGATGAGAATCATAAAGAGAACGTTGAGGTCTTACGTGAAGTCAACCGAAGCGTTCTATCGGTGGCGTTTTCGAGGACTCTCAGTCAACTGGCGGCAGACATGACGGACCTAGGGTTGGACAGGGTGGAAAATGATGGCAACACAGTTTCTGGACCCGTTCCGTTTCGGTTGAGCCGGATTTTGAAAGCGTTTCGGTACGTTGGAGAGGGAGGGTTGTTTTGGGGTAGGAAATCAAGGGAAGAGATGAACCGGGCTGGGGGTTCTGCTGAGAAGCTGGTGGCTGAGTTGCTTTGGTTGGCTGAGAAAATGGTGTATTGTGGGTTAGCAGAAGAAGCCATTAGTAGGTGGGCAGCGGCTTCTAATGTGGCTTGGCTCGCTCTTTCGGCTGAGCCGCGACTGCAGGGTTCTTTGGTGAAAGTTTCAGGTATATTCGTGTTGCCTTGCCTGCCTCCGTCTTTTTCTGACGTAAAGGAGTCTTAGGTGCCCAAATATCACGTCTTTTCCTTTTGTTTTTTTTTGTTTTGGGGTACAGCTACATGATCTCTTTGATACGTAAGATGATGTTAGTAATTTCTTTGTTTTGATGATCATACGGACATGTCTTCACGTAATGGTTGGTCTTGGTACAATCTTGTGTCAATTTCCAACGTCTCCCATCCCCAACAATATTTCAAGTCATGCAATTAGTTATAATTTTGGCCGCACAACTAGGTACAGGTTGTTATTATTAAATTCAACAATCTCTTATTATTTCCTATCGTTTTTTTTTAATTTTTTGAATGGAAGGCCTATACTTGCTAATTCCTCCTTTTTATGTATACGTCAAGGTTTGAAGACTTCTAATTTTTCCAGTATGGATTTCTAATTATTTTTGAGTTATTATGATCCACATTGTGTTCTTTATATAAGCGATAAGCTATTTAATTTCATGTAGCTTTCTACACTTCCACCTAAACTGTCATTAGTTTCTTTTCGACAGTCTCTTTCATTGTTTAAGCTCATGAATGCATCTTGTCATTTGGATTTCATATCCCACACAAGCGCACGAAAGATTTGCAAGAAAGAAAGGCATTTCACAACACGTCCACTTATTCGCATAAGTTTTCTAATTGCTCAAGATTTTGTACAGCATTCCTGTTAAAGCAAGCTAGGAACCTGGGGCACGAAGAAACTGAGCAAGGCAAAAGAGAGCAACAGAGGCAGACCAAGGTGAAGATGTTAGTGTCCTGGATGCCATTGCTATGCAGAGCAAGCAATGGAACAGATGCTCCGGTCCTCAACACCAGCGAAAGAAATGAACTAGAGAGAGTCTTAGAAGAACTAATAGAGACGCTAGAACAAGAAGAGGATCAAGAACAAGTGCTGTCTTTGTGGCTTTGTCACTTCACGTATTGTCCATCTTCTGACTGGCCTAACCTGTATGCCTCGTATGCCCGCTGGTGCACTGCTTCTCGCAGGATGTTGATTCTTCAGTGAATTAAGACCAGGAGATTTGTATACCGAAAGAAAAAACAGATTATAGTTTGTATTTTAAAATTATTATGTTTATTTGAAAGAAGTTGCAGCTGCCTAGCTCGAAGTTTCGCCGTTTGCGAGGCTATAAACAATTGAAGTAGCACAGTAGCGATTTAACGTCAAACTTGTATAATAAGTCACGATCTTTTGAGAGAAATTATCTGTTCCTCTTAATTTATTATTGACATTTCAAGTTTCATCATTCAATCTTATTTAAAAACACAAATAAAAGCAAAATTATAACAAAATTTATTGGCATGGGAACGGTTTAAAATGTGTTTACAAATATTAGATACAATCATTTTAACGTAAGTAATTTTTCATTGTTCAAAACAAATTTTCATAACAACTAAAATGTTTGCTATTCTATGATTTTTTTTTTGGAATTCGCTATTTTATGTTGTTTTTTTGAAAAAGTAAATGAATAATAGTAATATATAAAGGTTTGTACATATATGATCACGCCTCGGTTAAAAAGCTCAATATTAAATTAAAACAAGTCACTCAGAAGTCCGAAGGTAAGCATCAACCAGAGAGAGAGAGTAAAATACACACGTGTTTCACATTCAGCAGAGAACTCCTTCGAGGTTACAGAGGACCGTACGTAGCCTTCTATAGAGCACCAGAGGTGACATGAATCTTCCCTGGAGACCCTATTAGAGACGAAAGGTATTTTCAATTAATTTGCTCCTTTCCAATTATGTTTTCCCTTACGATTGCATGCCCAGTACAGAAAACCCTAAACAGTTAGATTAGTTTCTACGAGATTGCTAAAATATCTTCCACGGTCTGTCACAAATGGGAAAGATATAAATTGTTCCCTAATTTTCATCATCAATACATTAGCAAAGGAAATTAGGCAAGCCACATGGTCTTCCTTATTTGTATTTCAATGATGGATTAACCAAAATAAGATATCCGGGAGATTGTCACTATGTAAAATCCAATTTAGTCTAGGACCATAATGTTTTGGAGAAATCACACTAAAAAAAATGATCCTTAGATTCCAAGCTAGACTCACATATAATACATCTTAGGTCATGATTTAGATAGAGAAGCCTGTTTATAGTACTTAATATGTTTAGAACCATTAGCTAGAGAAGAAAAGAATTACCTAGCATTAGGGATTTATGTCAAACCATTTCATGTTAGTTCACCCTTTGGCCTCCTTGTGTTGACCAATTTCTACAAAATTTGATGCTGAATGTACCAATAGGCTGGTTATACCACAAATAGGAGTCCTACGGAGAAGAATTAGGCTAATAATTGGGCAGCAGATGTTGCAATTTTGTAGGAAAAGAGGTCCAACAATTCCCAACTATTATAGAATAAACTTTAGCATCAAAAGGGAAGTTGTTCCAACACCTTACTGCCTCAGGTATTCTAATAATAGGACCTAGACCACTCTAATTATCAAACCATATAGTGGGCTTTTTTCCCATTTCCAATGTGACAAAAGGTCCTATTATTCTCTCAACTTCAGAAGTTGGAAGAAGTATCATGAAAAGGTGTAGTATTTGGTTTATTACCTTAAAAGAGTCACTCATGGTACTTCTCCCAATCAATTATGAATTATCAGATTATTAGTCTTAGACAATTCTAGGGTTGATTACCCTCTCTCGAGTTATAACCATTAACCCTAAATTATAAACCCTAATCAGATTATGACAATTTCTTAATTTACAATCTATCCAAAATCCTAATTTGATCTGAAGTTGTCCAATAAACTATCAGGAGCCTATGCGAGATCTATCTTCACTCAATTACCGATTTGATTAATTCTTCGTTCTTATTAAATCACCTAACTCTCGTTAGTTCAATTTAATTATTTTGCATTTGATTCACTCTCACGGTCTATTACCGAATTATGCAATCATAGAAATCAATCACAATAATTCCAATAAATATAAAACAATAAGATTTTATTAAATCAACGATAAAAAAACTCAAAGGTGAGTATAGAATATCTCAACATTCATAATCCTATCATCAAACTGCTATTTCCAATTCTATACAATAATAAAAAGGGAAAATAATAGTAAATATGATTCTAAATAGAGACATGAGGTAGTAATGTCGGAAACTTCTAATCTAGAAAGTACGTCGATATCGGCTTCTTCTCCACTTCTCTCTTCCTTCTTCTCTTTCTCAATCTCTCAACAAATCTCTCTAGGGTTTCTCTCCAAAAGTGGTTGATGCAAAAGTTCCCTTATCTTCTTTGTCTTTCTTTATATACCTTTTGTGTTCTGGGTAACCCTAGGATTTTTTCGGGGTTTAAAAGGTCTAAAAACTTCCCAAAAACTTGACATTTTTTAGTGTCTGCTTGTCTGCCCCGAGTGTCTCTGAAACTTCTCCATTCTTCGATATTGACCTTGAAACACCAACAAATCCAGGTATCTCAAAGACATAATAAATAAGCTCAAAGACTTGTACTAATCCATAAAAACATTTAAATACAATTAATTAAAAAACTAACACAATTCTCACCTAAACACATACTAAACGATTAAGTTAACAATTAAATACATATTAAACTAAGCCCTAAAACATGATGCAATTCATAATTATCAACATCCTCACACTTAAACGTTTTCTTGTCCTCAAGCAAACAAAACAATAAACACACAAAAATTCACACAGCACACAATGCAATGATGAGATAATGGCTTCAACTTCATGAAATAAATTTAATTTTAAACACAATCATTCGAGTCATTTCAAATCATTAACATGCAAAATTCGCGTCTTAGGGCTTTGAACTAAATATACATATTAATCCAAACTCAAGTGTTAAATTGTTTACCCTTTTCAATTGCACACATAGATTAATAATTCTTTGGTCGTTCAGACTCTGTAACTACTCTTAAGTACATTTTCATGAAAAGTTAAACTATTATAAGCTTGGTAGATTTTTATTTGAAAATATTTTTTTTTTACTTTTTTGTGAACATGAACTTAGTTTCTGTTTGGATGAACTTATATCAGTAGAGCTTATATCAGTAGAGCTTTTTTTAGAAGAGCTTTTCTGAGAAGTCAGTTGACTGTTTGGCTGTTAATTAAAAAACAACTTTTAAAAAAGAGCTTCAACAATAGATTGCTTGACAAAATAAAAATAAAAAGCACTTTTATTAATTTTAACTATATTTTATTTTGTAATAAAAATTATTTTTGCATATAAATAATATTTAAAGTATATTAAACAATATGCAAAACACAATATATTAGGTTTACATTTGATTTGAAAGAATTCAACTAGTATTAGGTCTTCCATGAATGGAATGAGTTTACATTTACTTTACAATTGTTTGACAAATTTACTTCTATTTAAATTGTGACATCAATAATTTCATGCTTTGAATGACTTCAAATTGATACATGTATCATGCAGACACTGTTGTAGACTTTGAGGTTTAATTCACGCCACTACAAGAGATGTCTCATTTACACCTTACGATTACTTATTTCTTAGATAACCATCTTGTATGAAATTTTAGATAACCATCTTGAAGGAAATTATTTACAGAGATGTCTCATTTTCCTGTAGGAAATATAAATAATATTAAAAATAAATATTAAAACATATAAAAATGCTAAATAATATTATAATCCTAAAATAAATATTCAAGTTGAGTAAATAGTTAAATACATAATAAATTATGCATTTTATTGTAATACAAGAAGATTTGTAATATGTTCCCTCGCCTCATTTATCTTATTATTTTGTGGCTCGTCTAAATGATTTTCTTCAACGTCTTCAATTTTATTGATTTTTCATTTGTAGGAAGTAATTCATCATATTCATCATAGGGAGAAACTCTTCAATTTCTTCATGCTATTCATGATCATTGTCAGAATCATTATCAAAAGATGACATCTGTATCAAAAAAAAAAATATAATAAATAATAAGCTTATTGTATGACAAGGTAATATAGCAATAATCATAACACAATAATAATAAAGTATAGGTAGATGGAAATGTGGACCATTCACGGAGGGTATTCCGATACAAGATGGTGGCCTCATTGGTGCACTCCCAATCTGCAACTTCATTGTCTCTAATCTCTTTCTCATTAAAAGGCCTTAACCTGGCTAAAACAAGAATCTTCTCCTCATAAGCATGTGCCATCTGCAGATTTTCAAGGTTTGGTAGCTGTTCCTATCCAATTGACGTCATTCCTTCACCAGATTGCTTCTTCTCCTACCAACAACTTGAATCAAAAACTGAATAATCAAAGTCAATGAAACAATACTCAGTTGCTTCTACTTTGCTAAAATGCAAGAATGTTAAAAGCAAGGTTGTTGCATTTGCTTAAATGGAAGTAGGTCCGTCCCTTTACTAAGAAGAATCTATTAGTAATAAGAAGCTTTATTATGAGTATCATCTAATTAACCAAAAAGATAAAGTAACCACAAAATAATAATTATGGATTTTATCAAGGAGAGGTAGTAAATCATCAGTTTCAATCAACCATAAAAACCTAAGATAATTCATAAAGCAAGGTTAAAATCACATAACAAGAAAAACTAATTGCTCAAAACTGCTCAAAAAGCCAATTGAGGACAACATCAAAAACCATACAAAAATAGAGAAATGATGTAACTAAGATCCGGAAGCTCTTGAGTAATCTTTAGTACCAAGTCAAAATAATTCAAAAGAAGCATATATAAATCCTAAATTGACTTGAAATTTTCTGAACAATGACCCATTACAATCCCATAAAAGAAAAAAAGAAGTTGCTACCAGCTATTCTTGAAAACCAAGGTAACAGAATTCCATAAAAAAGTTTCAACAGAAAATGAAAGTTTGCAACTTTGATTGGGCATGGTCCCCATTCTAACCACCTTTCTCTTCATTAACTTTCACATGAACACACACAAATATATACAAACGAGCATACTTACTTACATAAATCAACAAGTACTCGTATACCATAAAGCAGCATCTTGCTATGTCCCTTTGCTCTGATCTGAAAGCGATAGACCTCAAATCCTGCAAATCTCGAGCTCGGCAACCCATGAATCGAAAAGGGTTAATTCACAGAAAACAACCAACCGTCTTTAATATCATTAACAACCCATTTCAGTAACTCACAAAATGCCAAATCAAAGAACAACCCAGCACGAAGACAAAGAAGGAGATCTAATTTGGTACTACTAGAAGGAAAGGAATATCCAGACGGAGAGACAAGGAGACCGAGAACATAAAACATTTTAGCCAACGCAAACATTTTAAAATAGCTATTGGTTATGAAACACCCACACAAAGTCATCGTGAATGGAGGAGGACAAAAAAGTGAGGAGGAAGAATACAAGAAATAGCATCCCAGAAATCCTAGAAAAAGCATCCCTGTGGGTTTATCCGTCTGTTTCTCTTGTGAACTATTGCGGTGCCCTTAAGAAGAAGAGTTGAGAGTCGGTATAGTTTGTGATATAAACGTAAATGTCGAAAAAATGTCTACCCGAAAAAGTTAAAATGAGGGCCGTTTTTGAAAAGTTCCAAATTTGAGTTTCTTAAAAATTTGTATTTTAGCTTCTAAAAAAGCTATTTTTATAAAAAAGTGCTTTTGGATTTTATTACCAAACTATCATTTTTCTTAAAAATAGCTTTTACGATAAAAAAGTACTTTTTCACCCTACAAAAGCTGAACCAAATAGGCACTTAGTCTTTTTACGCGAAGGAAAACATTGGTAATGGATGTCAATTCAGTTACTCAACTAGGTCATATTTTTTATTAAGTTGCTTGGTTGGAACGTCATTATAACCTTTTTATGCGAAGGCATAAATTTGTGATGCGTATTTAACCAAAGACTCCAATTCACTAATTTTGCGAGCTAATGATTCTTCACCACCTAATGGACTATCATCTAAGCCATTGACACATTGACACAATTCACAACATGTAACCTAAGGACTATCATACAATATGCAAAATCAAATTCAAAGCAAATACATAACTCTCCCCACATTTGAACAACATATTATCCTCAATGTGAGAAGGGGACAAACAAACACATATAGAACGAAGAGACATAAATTAGAATAAAATAAAAATAAAAATAAAATAAAGAATAAATTTAAAAAGAAAAGGGGTTAGATCAAAGCCTCATGGTGACGGAAGTGGGGATAGTGTTGGAGGTGGCAGTTGAACGCCCTGAGCCTCGAAATAATGATGGATACGATGTAGGTCCCAACTCTGATGTTGTTGAGTTCGGGCCATCTCCTTCATCCTTTTGGAGTTTTCCACGAGTGTATCTGTAATTACCTTGGTGTTTGTGGAGATTTTATCCAGTACTTTTTTTTAGCCTGGTTCTTCTGTTTCTTCTTCCTCCTCAAACTCTTTATTATTTGAGTCCTCTTCTGCCTGCTGAGGCAGTGCTGTACTCGAACTCGCCTGACTAGCTTTAATCTTAACATGCGTCTTTTGATTAATATCCCAGAGTTTTATGTTATGGGACTTAAGGATTTCAGCACGTCATAGATGATGATGATTTAGGATGTTTGGGAGATGGACAGTTTGTAGCGCCCCCTTACCATAGAGTACCCACCGGAACACCCGTAGGCCATGCCGGTACATACCCTACGATAAGAGACCACTACTGACAACCACCACTAACCCCTCATGGCATCACAATCATAAAGCAG
>JAOTBA010000005.1:14937769-14950146 GCA_025629845.1 Erythroxylum squamatum | reverse complement strand
ATTAATTTCCTTCGTTCTTTGGCATTTGAATAGAATCAATTTATTCCATTCTCTGTGGATCGACCCCATTTACCACTGTGTGCAATTTATATTTATTTGGTGTTTGGAAATTATTTTTGGTGGATTCGACACCCATCACTTATTCTTATTAAATCTAAATCCTTAGCTTTTTAATGAGCTATAAGAGCGCATATTGTTGTTGTATTTCTCTTGAAATATTTAATGTTAATATGAGACCTATACTAATATGTGTAAGGTGCCATATATCATGCTTTAAGAGGTAATGCAAAGGTGTGTAAAAGGAGAAACAGAAGAGAATCCTTTGTAGCATGACCTACCGAGTGTAGGTATCGTGATTAAGGGTCCTCCAAATTTTCCAAATTTGGTATAAGTTAGTACAATTCTTCCCCAATTTCACTCCTTTCCTTAAATAAGTAGAAATAAAACCTAAAACAAAAGTATTTCTCATAATGAGTAATAAATTCTCCAAGGTTATCAAAAAATACAAACAATATACCTTGGAAATACTACCAAAAGTAATGTATGACTAGCATACATAAGCTTGACAAAAAAGAAAGGGGGATTGGGAATCATTCAAATCCAAATTACCAACAAAGTATAAATAATCTAAAGGATATAAAGAATGCTTACTGATAAACAAACTCCTTTGGAGAGATAGACCTATGCACATCTCTCCTAAAGTGTTTGTTTTAGTCTTTATTTTCTTATATTTAAAGAATAAAACAAATTTGATTTGATTAGACCGATTCCTGGAACTGAATTTCAATTTAAAATTTGATTAACTTAAAATTAATTTATTAGTTTTATATTAATTTGACCAAACTGAACCAATTTTACAAGTAATACTTTTAGTTATGGATTTAAGTTAAAACTTATATATGTCTAAACTTCTTAGTTATATTATTTTGTGACAATATATTATTTTGTTTTATTAAATTTTGAACAAAATAATGTTGTTTTGATTAATTAAATTTTAAATAACATCATTTTATTTAAATTGAATTGAATTGAATTTATCAATTGTTGAAATTAGACAAATGAAATTTTAATTCATTAACTTTAGGTCAAATAACTCAAATTATCAATACATATATAATAAATCAATTCAAGCTTAACTTATTAACTTTGACCAAGTGTACTTAAATTCTCAATTGTAGTTATTTTTATAAGGAATTTTGTTTATTTTAAAATAAATAAATTAGGATAAATCCATGCGTTCATTCTATTTTAAATAAAGAGCTTGGTTAAGATATTGATAATTCATAGAGAATTTTTTTAGTGAATGCTAAATAAGAGGAATTTTTTTCAAGAATTCTAAATTACAAGAAATTTTTAGGAAATGTTTTTGTTTTCCATCCAAACAAGTATTATGACTTACAATAAGCAAGATAATGAAGAGAAAAAAAACAATGATTAGATGAAAGACAGAGTACTAAGTAAAGGTCAAGAGTATAAATTATTATGACAGGAGAGGAAAACGTATACCTAGTTGTCCAAATTAGACCCTATCCTCCCCTAATTCAGACAAAAGGTCATATTTAGTTTTCCAATCAAAATCAAAACTCCCAATTTTTTTTGACAAGCACAAACTACGTTGAGCTAAAAAAAATCAATATCGTATGATAAACTTACAATATTTGGTTTGTTTTCCTTTTGCCCCATTGAAGAGTGATAATCGTGGCTTCCTTATGAATGATACTTCCATTGTTTTTCCTAGTCTTTTTTTATTGAGATAATTAAATTAATTTGTGTTAGCTCTTAGGTCATGATGTTTACTTTATAACATTGAATTATTTATTATAATTGAAATTTTGTGATTTTATTATCATCCTTTTATTATGAATAAATTATTGATTAATTGAGGAGAGAAAAATTTTAGAATATTTAGGCTAAATCTAGCTTTTTAAGAATAATGTTATATATTTTAATGTAATAGCCAATTTCTCAAATTGAGGGACTACAATGCTAGATTATTGCATAGAAGCTATAACATTGAGAGTTCATGAAATGCATTTCATTCACATGCATAGAATAAGCATATACACACATGAATTATGATTTAGTAAATATTGCAAAGATAGTATATGCACTCCATTGACATATTTCGGATATGAAAGGTTTAAAATTATTATGATGTGAATTGTGTATTGTTTATGTCTTGAATTTTGGTTTGGTGGATTATAATTAGTAAACTTGGAATTTATAGTTACCACTGGAAAGTTGATGAATTAAATGTACATTTAGACTAGGAAAAATGCCAAGTGGCAAGACAAGTTGACACATGGGTAGATGCATTAGCTTTTGTCACGGTCGTAGGAAGGTACCCCATGATTGTAGGCAATGCTTTGCGAGGGAAATTTCTATTTTGTGATCTTTTAAACCATATAAGGATAAGTTACTTTACTTTGATGCATTTGGACTTGATTGGGGCTTGAAATGAACTCAAATAGTTGCTTGATTAATTGGTGAAAGGTTTGATAAGTTTAGGTTGTTAAATGATGTTATAACTTAAGGAATAGATGGTTTGATATCAATGTATATAAATTTGGGATTTATGAGTTATTAATGGTATAAAGATGTTATTATAAATGCAAATGTGATTCAAAGGATATAAGTAATGAATTAAGTATGATTGAATGAAAATTGGGAAAATTATGTGAATATATATATTGATAGGAAAGATTTGATGAATGTATGATTGATGAATTTAGGGTAATCAAACTTACTTATGGCATAACCTAATTACAAACAAGTTATATACAAGCTATGATGAATGAATGATCAAGATTTGTGAATAAGGTTACATATCCGGGGTAGTCAATTGAGTATGCATTGAACGTAATACATGTGTACAATTGAGTATCCATTTGATTAAACAAGTTAATGATGTGTAAATATATTTGTATTGCATGATATAAAAGCACAAATTGAGCGTCCACATCTAGACATTGTCGGCTCGTCAATGCAATAGCTATCTGGAGCATACTGTGAGTTAACCTAGATGCTTTCTCACTATCTTTCAATTGTTTCTGATTAACTGTCAGATATTAAACTATTATTGATATGATTTTGATATTAATAATTCTAGACATTGATGGTTCGAGGAGTTTGATATTTGGGATTGTATTGGAAGTGCTTCCTAATTGTATACAAATATGGAAATTATATTCTCAACTGAATTTTGAATGCCAGACTTAGATTCGATGAATATAATAAGTGACTGTGCACTTTGAATGAAGGTTATTGTTAACTTATTATGTGAAATGACGCATTTATCAGATGAACATGCATGATCAGATAAAAGGGTTATGAATAGAGTGACCAGTCTGAAAAGAGCTTAAAGCTCATAAATGTGCAAAAGAACCACAGGCTCAATAATTAATGAGCTCGGTATCCACAAAGGGGTACGAATAGTATCTAAAATGAGCCCGGTATCCACAAATGGATACAGGACAGTCAAATAGGCACTCGGTCATGACAAAATAAGAATAAAAGTGGAGTCTTATATGCATTGCATACATATATTTACATGTATCATGTGAAATATTGTAAAAAGGTACTAAGTTGTGTTAATATAGTGATCTAATACTTGTATACATGTTGATGATATGAATGACTGAGGTGAAAGATTGGATTGCTTTGAAAAGATTCTATGACATGTTTGTATTATAATGTGCTTATTGAAATATGATGTATAGTGTGATTTGGTATACAAAACTGTATGGGAATTGATTCAAGCTAATGTGATATACTTGTGATGTTGTGTTTTGACTCGAGTGAGCACATCGATGATGGTTCACTCATTGAGTTCGCAAAACTCATCAAAATTGCAACATTATTTTTTAGGTACTGAGGAGACCTAGCTTCTAAGGCAATTTAGTAGCAGTCTAGTATTGTCAATTTTGGAATCAGGATGCTCAAAGGTCTGGTCAGCTGATGTGTGAGGAGTTTAGATAGATTATTTCTGTTAGCATCTCATTTCATGTTAGATATTTTGTAAGGAATATAAAACTCTCAGATGTTTTTGTAATTTACATATATGGATTATGAGTTGTAATGACAATGTAAATGATGTTTGTGAAATGAAATGAGAAATATTGAACTTATGATCACTTATGTTCTGTATGATGCTATAATAGTGAATATGATTGCTCTAACATGCCATTCTCATAAGGTATGTTCTTGAATGTCCTCTGAATGTTCAGGTATATGCTCTATGGTAGGGGTGCGTTACAATTTTTGGTATTAGAGCATAGTTTGGCATGCTTAGGGACATATAAGAGTATTTAGACATGATATGTAGTGAGAGACTTAAATAGTGATCACAATTATTGTTTGATATAGTTCATTCGCTATAAGAGATCGAGTTGTAGAGTCAGCTAACCTTGAGTTTATAGGAGCCAATAGAGAGTCTCCCACACCTCAGTCTGAATAGATGCCTCCGAGAATTCCTGAGAGGAGGGAAAGGAGTTATGATAAGCTTAGAAAGTAGGGGGCTGTAGACTTCTATGGAAGTACAGACCCTATGGAGGCAAAAGGTTGGTTGGAAAGAACTGAACGAGTGTTTGATCGGCTGGACTACGAGTCCAACAAAAGAATCGATTATACAGTCTCACTACTGCAAGGTCTAGCTTATCAGTGGTGGAAGACTATTCCGCCCGGCCTTATCAATTGACATAGGAAGACTTCCTAAGGGTTTTTAAGGAGAATTATATGCCCAAGATTTACCTGGATAGGAAGATGAAGGAGTTTCTCGATCTGAAGCAGGGAAATATTATAGTAGCTAAATATGAGGTGCGGTTTAATGAGCTAATGGGGTATGCCACTACATTGATTCCGAATGAGGAGGATAGCTGTAGGCGGTTTGAAGACGGACTAAATATGGAGATTAGAACGAGGTTGGCCATCACTAATTTAAATAGCTTTACTGAGTTGAGAGCTGCCTTAATCCAAATTGAACAGTTATTGAAAGATGGTCAAGGAGAGTACAAACAGGAATTTAGAATGAAAAGGCAAGGTGAGTCCCAAGCTGATTCTGGCAGGAGATTCAGTAAACGCCAGAATAAATCATTATGATCTTAGACTAAATCGAGATAGTCAGGATTTAGGCCAAGAGGTGGTTTTGTTCAGGCTAGTAGTGGCAGAGGTCAAGTATCTGTAAGGCAGACACAACAGATGCGTTTGCCTAGTTATGAGCATTGTGGAAAGAAACATGGTAGGGAATGTTGGACGATATTGAGAGCTTGTTTCTGTTGTGGCTCTCTTGAACATTAGATTAGAGACTGTCCTGCGATTATGAGAGCACAGTCTAGAGTGAGAGGGGGATTAGTAACTAAGATGACTGTCCAACAAAGTAAAGCTAGTTTAGCAGGACAGAGAGGTAGAGGTAGAGGTGAAACCAATTCAGCAGGTCCTAGTGTCAGGACTAAGGTGTGGAGTAACTAGCCGCAGTCTCAGGCCAGGATCTTTGCCATCACTAGACAGGAGGAACAAAACTCCCCAGATGTTGTTGTAAATGTGTTAAATGTCTTTCAATTTGAGGCCTTTGAATTATTAGACCCAGGATCTTCACATTCATTCATCGCACCACATCTGGTATCTAAACTGCATTATGTGAAAAAGGTGATGAAATGTGGCTTAGAAGTGAGTAACCCAGTGAGTGGGGAAGTTTATAAAGGGTATATCATTTGGATTGATCAGGCAGAGTTGAAGGCTGACTTGATAATATTGCAGTTGAAGGAGATAGATCTCATATTGGGTATGGACTGGCTTACTGCACATAGGGCAGTAATGAATTGTTATACTAAGGAAGTGACTATTGAATCCCCTAATCAACCAAAGGTGATATTTCGAGGTATTAATCAAGCAGTACCAGCTAAGTTAATTTCCTCAATGAATGCTCTCAGACTGATTCGAGGAGGATGCGAGGCTTATTTACCCTATGTAACTGATACCCGAACTGAGCAGACAGTATGGGATATTCCTATTGTTAGGGATTTACACCATGTGTTTCCCACTGAATTACTGGGTTTACCCCCAGAAAGGGAGATGGAGTTTATGATTGACCTTGTTCTAGGTACTACTCCTATATCGATTCTTACATATAGGATGCCACCTATGGAACTTAAGGAACTTAAGACCTAGTTGCAAGAGATGTTGGATAAGGGTTTTATCAGGCCTAGTGTATCACCTTGGGGAACTCCAATGTTGTTTGTGAAGAAGAAGGATGGGACTTTGAGATTCTGCATTGATTATAGACAGTTGAATCGGTTGACAATGAAGAAAAACTATCCTTTATCGAGTATAGATGACTTACTTGATCAATTACAGGGAGCTTGGGTGTTTACTAAGCTGGATTTGAGATCATAGTACTATTAGTTCAAGATAGCAGAAGATGATGTATCAAAGAGTGCATTTAGGACCAGATATGGGCTTTTTGAGTTTTTAGTGATGCCATTTGGATTGACGAATGCTCCGACAAATTTTATGGCATTGATGAACAAGGTATTTTAGCCTTACCTAGATCATTTTGTGATTGTGTTCATAGTTTATATTTTGGTGTACTCAAGAAATACTGAAGAACATTATGAGCATTTGAGGCTAGTATTACAGATAATAAGGGAGAAGCAATTGTATGACAAGTTCAATAAGTGTGAATTTTGTCTTGATAAAGTAGTACTCTTGGGTCACATAGTGCTTAGATAGAGCATACAGGTCGACCCAAAGAAAGTTGAAGCTGTGATGAAGTGGGAAGCCGGGAGAAATGTGTTTGAGATTCGGAATTTTCTTGGGTTAGCAAGTTATTACAAAAGATTTGTCGAGGGCTTTTCACTAATCTCAGCCCCTTTGACAAAGCTTCTGAGGAAGAATGTACCATTAAGATGGACTGATGAGTGCCAAAGGAGTTTTGAGAAGTTAAAACACTAATTAACTACAACACTGGTGTTAGCTATCTCATTAGGATCTGGAGGATATGTAGTAGACAATGATGCTTCACACTAGGAATTAGGATGTGTTTTGATGCAGTATGGTAGAGTGATTGCATTTGCATCGAGATAGTTAAAGTATCATGAGTTTAACTATCTGATTCATGATTTCAAGTTGGCTGCAGTGGTGTTTGCTTTGAAGATTTAGAGACATTATGTATATGGAGAGAAATTTCATGTATTTACTAATCATAAAAGTTAAAAATATTTGTTGAGTCAGAAGGAGTTGAATATGAGACAACGGAGGTGGATTGAACTACTTAAAGTTTATGATTATACAATTGACTAGCACCCTGATAAAGCTAATATGGTAGCTGATGCATTAAGCAAGAAATCTAATAGCAGTGTAGCACGAATTCAGACATCAAGGTTACCATATTTAGTACAACTAAGGGCACTAAATGTTGAGTTGAATTTGGAGCAGAATGAAGCACTGATGGCTGCATTGAAGCTTCGATCGATATTGCATGAGAAGAGAAAAGCTTAGAGCAAAGATCTACAAGTAGTGAAGCTTATTGAGAAGTTGAAACAGGATCCGAGTTCTGAATTTGAGTTAAGAGATGATACATTATGGTTGAAATAGAGCTTATGTGTACCTGATGTTGATTATTTGAGAAAAGAGATTCTGAAAGAAGCACACTGATTCGGACCTTTGTTCTTACCCTTGGAGATCAAATTAAAAATAATCCAAGAATTGCAATATAGGGTGCAACTTCGAGCCATTTCACTTAATTAGAACCTAAATGAATGGACCTAAGTTAACCTATATGTTATGTGATGCAAACTAATTGGGAAAAGGGGGGGTTTGATCTTTGAAAACATTAATTAAACAAAAATGAATTGTAAAAAGTATGTAAAATGTATTTTTTTGGATTTTTGGGAATAGAAAACGGAAAGATTAAAACAAGTGATAGAATCCTCTTGAAAATGAGCTTTAACTATCATAGTTCGAAACTAATTTGATAGGAGTGGAAATCACTAAGTTTCAAATGGGTAAACCTTAAAGAACCCTTTAAGTCTAATATCTTAATCAATGGGACACCATTTCTTAAAACCTTGTTAAATGTTCTTAGTGTGTGTAGTGGATAAGTCCATGCAACAAGTCACTTTGGAATCTAGAATTAACTCAATATCAAACACAACTATGCAAGATAAAAGAGAATCAACAAGATCACAAATAGACATATATGAGACTTCATATATTTAAGATCAAAGTTCTACAAAAACAAATCCAAACCACACATTGAATATCCAACACTTGATTAAACTATAATCAAGTATATTCAACTACAAATCACAAATCATAAACCTAGGAGTTTATAAACTCATAGCTAAACATGGATTAACTACTCCCCTCTTAAGCTGATGGAACTCCATCCATTGCTACTTCTTCAAGAGGAAGGGAAAATGCCTAGCCACGCATAGCAACCGGAAGCTTCACAACTAGGAGAGAATCTAAGCTACCCATGATGAAAGTCGGCGATCAAAATGCAGGGAAAATGAGAGAGAGAGAGATGGTAAGATGATGATTGTTATGATGGTGTAATCTCTGTGATAATAATTTCAGCTCCTAACTTATCTCGAAATAGGTATCTTTTCAAAATGGGTTGCCGGGTCGGTTTGCACAGTGGGTAAAACTTTCGAAAATGGTTCAGGTCTTCAAAGGTTCGCCGCGGCGAGCATTTCCCGAAAGGTTTTGTTTGGTTTTTTTGGTTTCTTCGCCATAGCGACGTGATCTTCACGCTACAGAGAAATTTTCCCTAAAGGTTTCTTCAAGAAACTGCTGATTTCATCGCGGCGAAACATAAGTTTGCCACGGCGACCTTCAAAGATTTCTGATTTCGCCGTGGCAAAACATCATCCTCGCTGCGGCGAACTTTGCCTATTGCCTCGTTGACTTGTGTTCTTGCTCTTCACTCTTTGGATCCACTTCTTGAATATCATACAATGAAAAAAATAGTAGTTTGCAGTATCAATTGTTCTAAAAATCAATTTAGTGTAATTGCTAATTATTTGAAACAATTTAACCTTCAAATTATATTAATTCAAAACAAGCACTTATGAGCTAAATTAAGCACAATATCTGACAATAAGAGACAAAAAGTATAACAAAACCATAAAATTGTCACCAAATGATATAGGAAACTTGGGTTCAATCAAAGGGCTCTAATGATGACGGTGAAATATGGCGACCACCAACAAAGCGAAATACAAAGCCTAGAAGGCGTAAACCTTGCATTTCGTTTGCTGTAGAAAGAAGAAGGCAGAGAGAAGAAACTAATTTTGGGTGGGCGAAGGCAGAGAGAAGAAACCAAAGAAGAAGAAACGTTAGAGAATAAACCAACAATGGTGGGAAATGAAGGCGTGAGAACAAAAAGTTACTTTTAAATAGCCAAAAGTGACGTTTTATTCAACAAAACGTCGCGGTTTCTATTTCGTGACATTTTAATTAAAAAACGTCACAAAAAGTTTTACAAATCCACAACATTTTCATAAAACGTCATAAAAAATTTGAACTTTTCGTGATGTTTCTTCACATTCAACGACGTTTTTTCAATAAAAACGTCGTGGATTGTGTCATTTTTTTGTAGTGTTTTAATGCGATGATTATTCTTCTAAGATCATTCTGTTAGGTTTGTATATTGAATCCCATTGCATTGTAAGTTGTAAAGTTCTTGGAGCTTTTGCCATACATGGGATGTGTAATTACAATGAAAGAACAAATTTTTATGAGTATCTAACTTAGAGTTATAAAGGACAAAAGTAGGATTAACTGAGGGATCATATTTGGTTAAGTCATTAGTTATAGGTCTCTACTTGATTGGCGAATACAATATGAAAGATACTTTGTGATGATTGGTAAGAAACTAGACCAACTTGTACCAAGTAACTATAGGAGGATTGATCCTGAGCAGCTTTATTTAGGTCTTATTAGTAAGGCTCAAGTTCTGGGCATGAGCAGTAAAATTATCCCTAGCTCCTAAACTGGGGTTGTAACCTAGTAAGTTGTTTATTGTAGAAGAGAACCCTTTAATATTAAAAGGAGGCCAACCCTATGTATTCCATCTGATGAATACTTCAAATTTTGCATATTCTAAAAGGTTAGCCATTAGTTCTGTTAAGTAAAAAAACTTATAAAGGGGACCTTATGAGTTCCAGTTATCAAAATAAAATTAGGAGATTTCTTTATTCCCTATGATGCTCTTGATATTTAGACTTATGGTATCCATTAAATTCATTATTTGCCTCAAAAGAATAAGAAATATGGTCCTTGATTTTGACATTTCAAAAACTTTATCCTTTTAAGAATTGTAAGTGAACTCATTGAATTCAGAGGGAATTATCTAAAAATAATTGTTATATTCTCTTTATTAATAATATCATATTCATAATTTTTAAAGATTTGATTTCCAAGACACCCTTTTTATTTGAAAAACATAACTCTGATTATTTGATTTTAATCTCAGTTGAATCATTCCAATTATTAACCCCTAAAAAATTCGTTTTTATGAAACAAAAGTTGGTATTTACGCTATTTACTTCACCATTTTTTATTAATATTCTTCCAGTTCATTCATTCATTTATCATCTATAGTGGTGGATTAATCATACTCACAAAAACTTTGCTCAAACATATACTACAATTTTGACAATGAATTTAGGTAGATCAAACATATAAAATTTCATTTGTTTATACCAAAATTGCTAATAAAAGTACATTGCTTAACATTGATACTTTTTTTCATCAATAATTGTTTTCTTTAATGATTGACTTATATCTTTTTCTCAAATCGTTCCTTGTGTTTATTCTAGAAGTTTATGCTCATAAAATACTATATTTTATAAAATAATAAGAATTTCAATATAGATAGATCTTACAAAAATTGAAGACATAGAAATTATTAATTGGAGGCTCAATGTAGGTCATACACAATAATGTTTGATCCAAGCTTTTAGGTAGCATTATGAAATGATTGAAATGATATCAAAATATTGTTCTTTGATTCTTATGTTTTGAATTCAAATTATACAAAAATCTGTAAAAATGAATGCATAAAAGACAAGATAGTAAACATAAGAAAAAATACAAATGAAGACATTAGCCTAAATTTTAAAGTAATTCTAATGAATCAAAAGTGTTTTAAAAATTAAAATGATCTCCTTTTAATATTAAACGTTAATATTCTTAATATGTAAAATCGTTTTATTCTCATGAAACCTTTTCTTTAGTTAAGTAACTAAAAATAAAGCTTATTATTAGAGAGATAAGCTCCCGTTTCTTTTGCATGACTAGCTTCTTTTTTAAGCTTTTTCATCTCTTTATGATCTATTCCTCAACTAATATATCTAATCTCTTTCTCCTCTGACAGTTAACCTTCTTTCTTCCTTATTTACCTTTCCTTCTAGATTCCTTCTTCTTCCTACCTTGGAACCTTAGTCTCCTTGCTTTCTTTGTTCCCCTTCTATGGCTTTCCTTGGCTTCCTTTTTTCTTTAGTCTTTCTCTTATCTTTTCCTCCTCCTTCCCTGTGTTTATAAGCTAGTTTTTCCTTTTGTTCTTCTACTCCTTTCCCATTAGTTTTTCCCTCCCAAGCATTCTTTTTAATCTTTTCATATTTTTTCCTCTTTTCTCAATGTTTTTTAGTAATGTCGAGCAATGTGTCTCTTTCCTTAAAAGTGAACTTTCTACTTTTTGTTTTTCCTTCCATCTTAGAACCTACTTCATCCTCCCCTATCCTTATTGCCCCGTCTAGGCCTTCCTCTCCTATAGCCTTACATCATCCTTTAACCATTGAGGTTTAGCTTAAACATTCTCACTAGAAACCTAGCCAAATGTAATTAGCAATTTTCCCTACTCTAAAGCTCCATTATTATCCCCCTCTTCACTTAAAGGTAGAATAGTTACTTTAACACTAGATATTTTGAAAGAAGGAATTGATAAGTGGGAGGCTATTTTAATTGGTTTTTTCTTATACAAGCGACTATTTTATCCTTCTCAAAATTTACAGGTTCATAATAACTAGAAGGTACTTAGTCATAAATAACTACTTGCTAATAAGGATATTTTTGTTCCTCTTTAGGCTTGACACACTTGCTCATGCTCAAAAGATTATCAAAATGGGTCTATAGTTCTTTAATCGTAAGCATATTTTTATCCAAAGGTGGAGACTTAGTGTTGGACCCCGAACTTTCAGTGGAAATTAGAAATATTAAATGAATTTAAATGAGTGCTTTTGTATATGTATTGTGTTATAGATGTTACTGTGCTTTAAGGAAATTGATAAGAAAAAGATCGATGACTTTGAGATTTGAGTAGATTTGAATGGGTTATGAAAGTTAAAGTGAATGAGTAAATTGAAATGGAAGTTGAA
>JAOTBA010000005.1:14920260-14934579 GCA_025629845.1 Erythroxylum squamatum | reverse complement strand
GGTCAGTGATAATACTCCAGTCATGAAGTTCTAGAATTGTTCATCATTTTCGTTCCAATTCAATCAATCAATCTCTTCCAATTGATTTCATATGGTTATAATTTTTGTTGGAGAACAAGATCAATGTATTAAAAGCCTATTGGTTCAAGAATCAAATCATTTGGAGGTCAGATGACAAAGTTATGGCCAAAAGAAGCAAAGGTATTCAGGGTGAGTTACTTCGGGCAAAGTCACCATCGTGCTTATGCATAAGGTTGACTTTTAACTCACCCATGCAAAGTCCCCGTCGTGCTTATGCATGAGAGTGACTTACAATTTTTCCCATGCAAAGTCACCGTCATGCTTATGCACGAGGGTGACTTTCCTCTCCCCATTTTTTGCTTGCAGAATTTTTTCCCCCTCTCTTCTTCAAAATAAACCTTCAGGTCAATCTTTCATAGTCATTTAAGGAATATGAAGGCTTTAGGCAAAACACTCTTCTGAACAATTGTGCATTTATGTCTTAAGCTTCTAATGAAACTAAGCTCATGCAATTTGGTTTGATATTCTGCAAGTTATACTAAAAATACTACAGAAAACCCTGATAGAATCCACAAATTCAACTTCAATCTAAATTTTAAAACTCTTAGAGACATAATTAAATTTCGATTTCTTCATGACAAATATAGCCACACGTCTTCAGTTTAATCTAAACTTAAAAGCATCACATTTGGATGCCTATAGATCATTTTATGGCTAAAATACAGATGCATGTTCAGTGAAACAATGCATTTGTACATTTTCCAGCACCCTTCACCATCTCTTTCATCTTAAATCCTCTCTTTTGCTTAGTCTATCTCTTCTAGCTTATTTTATCAATATTTCCACTTTATTCCAGCTTCTATTTCAACTCAACTCATACACAACAAATCAAAAATCCATGATCAATCATAACATCAAAAACAAAATATATTCATGCATATCCTTCACATTTTTCTGCATTTCTTCTTTCATTTTTTCTGCATTTTCATTTTTTTGCATTCACTTCATTTTCTTCCTCTAACTATCATTCTAATCATTCTTTCTCATCTCCAGACATCACCATACACCTATCTCTTAACTCTAAATTCATTTTTAATCATCTCTAAAACACTCCAAAACTTACTTTTATATATATATATATACACACACAGTGAAGACATCAACATAAATAGCATTTACATATTCACTTTTCATGAATTTTCTGCATTAATCTCATACACATTTTAGTTGATCTTTCAACTCCAAAAATCATTTCTACAACCTCTTATAACAATTTGATCATCAAATCTGAAAAATCAACATATCCAAATTTTCATCCTATATTCACGATGAGCATAAAAAATGTCTATTTTTCTCATGAATATGAAATATCAATAAATCACCATTTTTGTTTCATAAACCAACAACTCTAAAGGGTTAACAAGATACTTACTTGATAAAACTCTAAAATTTTCAAAAACTCAAGAAGCCCTAATCTTCATGCAACTCACGTAAACCCTTTAGAGGTTGGCAGGGGGTTCGGTTTTTCTTGGGGTAGAAGAAAGAAAAAATAAAGTGAGAGTAGAAATAGGTAGAGGAAAGCAAGGTTTTTCTTCAGTGAAGGTTCGGTGAATCAAAAATTCGAAGAAGAAGAAGAAGAAGCTTTAAGAAGAAAGCCACCAAGAAGATATTTTAAGACAAGACAAAACAATGTCTTTGTCTTTCAAAGTTAAAAGAAACGTGGCCTTAGGATTTGGACACTTGTCCAATTCTTAAGACTTTAACTAGTTTCTCATTTAATTAGTTCAATCATCTCTAAATCTTACTCCAAATGTCTCCTAATTTCCAATATCATTTTCTCACAAATTCTAAAATCATCTCCAAATTTTCAAAGTCATTTTCTCAATAATTTCTAAAAATCATTTTTAACAATTCTCCAATATCATTAATTTCTTATTTCTATTTCCTTCCATCAATTTCCTCGCCAAGTGGCATTTTTCCTAGCCTAATAATGTTCAACATTTTTTAAATCTATTCATAAAATTCAACAAAAATTCAAAATCACTAAACACACTTTCCAATTAAAATTTTCAATACACACAAACCACAATTCTCAATAAAATCACCTTTCACATATTTAAGTCGATTATACCTAGAATGTTAATAAATGCATGTATAGTCATTTTAATGTGTGCAAAATTCAAATTCACGTGCGTGTATGCTAACAATATGCATGAGCATGAAAATGCAATTTTCTTAATCTCTCTTTAATCTTCTAGATTTTAGGGTTCTAACCCTTAGTATGGGAACGGGACGTTACAAATAAGGCTCAAGATCTCACCAACTTTGTCTACCATTAGTCACAACTCTTCTAAAGATAATGCATATCGACCAATCACAAGAGCAAAAGTACATGCTAAAGTTGATGTGAAATTCTCTAGTCAATTCGCACTCTAATCATGATTATATAATCCCAGAAGTGATAGAAAATGAGAAAATGTTTGTTTCATTTATTTTATTAGTTCTATCAGTTTGATTGAAAACTTAAAAACAAGTAAAACAAACAAATTCAAAAACACGCATGCATATAAAAAGTAATGCAGAAATGTAAAGGAAAAGAAATTTACTTCTCTTGGGTTGCCTTCTAAGAAGCGCCTTTGTTTAGGGCTGCTGGCTCGACTCCCTTTTCTTCTCACGTGACAAAATTGTGATCTTCAGGTATTATAGTTAGCGCAACTTCCACGCAAGGTAGTTATGGATAGGGCCTTAATTGATCATCATCCTCATTCAGCGTCTTCCCTATCCTCAGATTCTCAATCTCAACTGAGTCTATACACTCCGAAAATATTTCAAACGTCTCTTCACCTTTTTCTTCATCTTTTAATTCCTCCAATATGTTATGTAAAAGTAAAGAGTTAGTTTTAAAAATAATCATGGACGTAGAACTTACCTCCGAGCTAAAAGATGTGTCCCTTTTGGCTTTGAGCTCCTTCTCAACTTCTTCGACACAAGCAATTCGTTGAGGGTTGACCTCAAAATTCTCAAGCTCCTTATTACTTTGTAAAGTTTCTGCACAAACGTCCATTGGGTACACCTCGGGTTGATACGACTGCTCCTCTTCACTTTGTGATTCTAGGCGATTGACCCTTATTCCCATCAGACCCATTTGGTGTTTCATACTCTGTTGTCTTGCTTTTGTCTCCTGTCGGAATTGTTGCAACTGTTGCATCATATTTTGTTGAAAGAAGAAAATAAAATAAAACTAACTAATAAAACAAATTAAATAAAACACGCAAAAAATGATAAAAGTGGGGAATTCGGTAGGGCCCCCGGTTCTTTGGTTCAATCTCGGCCTACACCCTAATTAAGCATATTTCATTAATTTGTTGTTTTCAAACCTCTCCTAGAAACTATTAATCAAGAGTTAATAATTAACCCGAGTTTTCCCTTAGGTTTTATTTAATCAGGATACTATCATTAATTAAATCTAACCACCAAATAACCTAGGATATGATCTCTAGATTTAATTAGGTAGTAGTATTACGAATTAGAAAAACTGATTAATCAAGGCAACAACCACATATGATTTTTCATTTAACCTAGGTCATGTTATCCATAATGATTACGAATCATTAGTTGCTACACATGAATTTCAACATAATAATTATGGATTATATCAAAATTCTAGCAATGGGTTTGCAATTAAATGATTCAATGAACGCATTAAAATCATCTTTTCACAGTACCCAATGGGTTCATACACAAATAAACGAACAATAACGAAATTCATACACAGTATCCAAATCAATTAACATAGGATAACACAATCAATTCCTAATGAGGGAAAGAAACAACAAAACAATAATAAATACTTAACCCGGGTCGTCGGCATCAATGTCGCCTCCAAACTGACGTTAGGACGTCTAGCCCTTCATGGGTCTATCCCAAAGAATGCTTCCGCCCCCACTCCAATCCTTAGTCGAAACCCCCTAATTAACCCCTCATTTTTCTCAACCTAACCATGGTACTGTTCATGATGTGACGAATAAGCTCCTTGGACCATGCTTCTATTCATTGCTCTCTCACACCCCTCTCTTCTGTCGCAGCTCTTCTCCAACTTCTCCCAGTCACCAAGTCGAAGCCACACTATACACATGCCTCCCACTTTCCTCGTCTGCGTTTAACGTAGTCCACTGTGCTAAACGCAGCTCTCACTGTTCTTCCCCTCTTATTGTTTTCTTGATGGGACAATTTAATAAGCTGGGTTTCTTATCCATGCCTCCTGTTGCTCTCTTTTCTTCCCTCTACATTTTAATCAAAACATATGCGTTGATGCACAATACCTGTTAACAGAAATGTCTGCATTGAACGTAAACGTCTGTGTTGAAGACGTTCCTGCCTACTGCCTTGCGTTTTCTTCCTTGCTGTTGTCATTTTACATGACGTGCACTACTATTTGGATGTTGCGTTTTGGTCTTTCTCAGCTTCCCGTATGCACTGTCTTTTTATTCTTTTGTTTCCTTCTTCTTTGTGTTCCATTTTGTAGTAAAGAGATTGTGGTATCAAAACCATAAAAGAAACATAAGGATACTGCTTGTGTTCATCGAGCTTTACAATTATAGCCCTCAAATGTCGCAAATGCATAGGTCCTGAATTGTAGTAATTGAAGGGTCAATCCCCATGAGGTGGGTGAACTAATATAATTCTAGGGTGTCTAAGGCTCAGGGAAATAATAACTTAAAACTAAAAATGAAACAAGAATATAAACACAGGAATTTGATTGCAAGAATTCAACTCAAGAAATTAACACAAAACAAGAATTGAAATTGAACAACATAAAAGGTCACTATGGAAATTAGTCAAGAGAAATTACCATGTTAAGAGAGAGGGGATTCTACCTATCATTAATGCTAACCTAGCCAATTATGTGTTATCGAGGTGTCGGCTCTAGACTATAGTAGGGAAATTACTCTCTCTCGAGTTATAATCCCACACTCTAAATTATTAACCTTAATTAAATTATGGAATTTGCAATATGTCAATTAACAAAAGAACTATAATTAAAATTAGTTTGGAAGCTCTCTACTAAACTACCGAGTCTCACACGGGATCTCTCTTCGCACAAAACTGATATGATTAGCTACGTAGTCTATTGGATCGCCTAACTCTTGTTAACCCATTCTAATCATTTTTATACTGTTCACCCTTTCGGTTTGTTACTGAAGTATGTAAAAATCAAAGTCAATCATAACACCCAATCAATAAAACACAAAATTGACTATATTAACATTAAAGCAAAGTAAAATCTCGAAGGAAGAGTTAGAACATCATCAACAATCCAAAACTCATCATCATGCAATCCACTTCAATCTTATACATTAAATGAAAAAAATGAAATGAAAAGGAAATAGAACTTGGATCATACAATCCGGGAAGGAAGCAACATTGAGAGACCACCTATTCTAAGAAGTAGTAATGTTGGGCATGCTTCTTCTTCCCCTTCTTCCTCTTCTTCTTTTCTCTTTCTCTTCTTTTCTCTCTCTTTTGAACTTTCCAAAAGTAGCAAAATGTAGGAGCTCCCTTTAGGGTTACATCTCTTTACTTTATATAGTTTTTCCAATTAGGGTAACCTTAGGGTCTTTTCCGGGTCCAAAAGGTCCAAAAAGTCCCTAAAAAATATAAAGTCGAAAGCATCCCCATGTCTGTCCGCACGCAGGCTAAGAAGGTGGTCCTTAGTGACACGATCGTGGCCAAGATTTTGGCCTTCTGTCACAATTATAGCAGATTATGCCACGATCGTGGCTCCTTACACCTGCTTCTGTCACAATCGTGGCCTTGGGTTAGCTCCCGAGTCTTCTTCGAATCTTCTCTTTTTTCCACTCTTCGCCCTAAAACACTAGCAAACTCATCAAAGCATCTCAAATATTTAAAATTGAAGATCAAAAGCATACTCTAACCCAAAAAATGATTAAAACAAAAATATCTACTAACTAACAGAGTTCTAACCTAAACATGTACTAAACAATCAAATTAACAACTAAATACAAACAAAACTACCCACAAAAACACAATGCAATCTATAACTATCAGATACGTACGATGGACATAAGGGAAAGAAATGCTTAGTTTGCAAAGTTCGTTCTCATATGTTGAAAGACTGTGCCAAATAACGTGCTTGGTAAGTAAAGAAAGGTATGTCTTTTTCTTTTATTTGCAGTAAAGTTAATTTGTTCATACTACTAAGAGATACTTGGTGGTTGGATTTTGGTACTACAACTCACAAAAGTTTATCTATACAGGTTACCTGAACTATCGAAGGCCTAGTGATGATAAGAAGTATATTTAGATAGGGGCTGGAAATTCGATGGAAGTTTTAGGTATAAAGATGTTTCAGTTATTGTTGCATACTAGTTTCAATTTAAAATTGAAGAGCACATTTGTTATACAATCTTTTAGGGTTGATTTGGTTTCAATTTCTATATTGGACAAAGAAGGATTTGTTTGTTTATTTGGAAAAAAAAGTGATGTTTATTTTAATTCTATTCATATTGGAACTAGTAATTTATCTAATCATGACAACCTTTGTTTACTTCATATAGTAAATTCGTATAGTGAATCCCATAATGTTGAAACCAAAACTACCAAATGCAAATTATCAAATGAGAATTCTTTATTATTATAGCATAAGTTAGGATATATCTCTAAAAAGAGAATTTATAGGCTTGTGTCAGAAAGGATTCTTGACACACTTGATGAATTAGATTATGATCTTTGTATTAAGTGCATAAAGGGAAAAAATACAAAGAAGAGAAAAAAAATAAGGGCTAAAAGAGATAGAAATGTCTTAATGTTGATTCATATAGATATTTGTAGGTCATTTCTTACAGCTTCATGGAATAGTCAACGATATTTTATCACGGTTATAGAATATTACTCTTAATGTAGCTACTTATACTTAATTCATAAGAAGTCTCAAGCATTGGAGACATTTTAAAGATGTTTAAGTTTGAAGTTAGAAATCAACTTGGTAAAACTACTAAGGCCATAAGATCTTATCATGATGGTGAATACTATAGAAGATATGACAAATCAATTGAACAACGTCCAGATCTATTTTCTTAATTCCTAAATGAGTGTGGGATTATTCCTAAATACACCATACTGGCTGCTCCAAACATGAATGGTGTTGTGGAGAGATGAAATAGAACCCTTTAGGATATAATACAAAGTATGATTTATAGTACTACATTACTCCACTTACTATAAGGAGATGCATCAAATACCATAATGTACATACTAAATAGACTTCCTACAGAAGATACAAATAAAACCCCTCATGAGTTATAGACATGTAAGAAACATGTCTTAAAGCATTTACATGTCTGGGGATGTCCAGTTGAGGCAAGGCCTTATAAGCCAAATAAAACCCCTTAGTTCTTTGAAGATGTTGAGTTTGGGGGAGAGATAAGGATAATGACTTTGACTTTGAAGAGAAGTCAACCAATGTTCCTCTTCCTGTAGTTACTGTTGTTCATGATCAAGTTTTCATTCATATTGTGATTCAACAACATCCAATATAAATACATGACAATCTGAGCGTCCTACCCATTAAAATCATCCAATTGTTTCTCAATCCATTTTTCATTAGGAGCTTAAGGATCAAACTTAATAGACCCAAATTTCAATGGAACTAGTGCCTTTAAAAAGATCCACAGGAGAATGGAGAAATGTAATTCTAAATGATTATAACACATTTCTCTAAGAACATGAAGAAAATGTTAACTTAGTAGGAGATGATCCACACACCTTTCTTGAACTAATTAAAAGTTCTAACTCTAATGCGTGGTTTAATGCCATAGGTAAGGAAATGCAATCCATAAGAGGTTTGGTATCTTATTCCATTGCCTAAAGGTGTGAAACCTATTGGTTTTTAATAGGTTTTAAGACTAAAAGAGACTCACAAGGCAATGTGGATAGATATAAGGCTCATCTTGTTGTCACATGTTTTACTCAGACGGAAGGCATTGATTATAAAGAGGCTTTCTCTCCATTTTCATTTAAGGACTCTTTTAGGATTATTATGTTAGTTGTGGTGCATTTTAATCTTGAGCTATATCAAATATAGGTTTAAAAAACTTTTCTTAATGGTGACATTGAGGAAATAATTTATATGAAATAACTAGAGGGGTTAGCATTTGAGGAAACTAACCAATTGGTTTGTAAACTGTAGAAATATATATAAGGGCTCAAGTAAGCTTCTCGTCAATGGTATCAAAAGTTTATCAAGTTGTTCTTTCATTTGGCTTTGAAATGAATTTTGTTGAAGATTATATGTACCATAGGTTCAATGGAAGTATATTCATTTTCTTGGTCTTATATATGGATGACATTTACTTAATAGTAACGATGAGGAATAGTTCAGGAGACCCAAAAATTTCTTTCAGAGTAATTCAAAATGAAAAATCTTGGTGGAACGTCTTTCGTATTAAGGATCCATATTCACTGTGATCATTCATATGGAATTTTAGGATTATCTCTGAGGGGTTACATTTAAAAGGTATTGCTTTGATTGTTCTGCAAAGTTGTAGACATCATGATACCCCTGTGTCTAAAGAAGACAAATTTGGTATAAAGCAGTGTCTAAAGAATGAAATAAAACCCATGTTTATGTAGAATATCCCTTATGCATCGGTGGTAGGGACCTTGATGTACACACAGGTTTGCACTCGTCCTGACCTTGAATATGTTCTTGGAATGTTTTGCAGATACCAAAGCAACCTAAACGGAGAACATTAAGTAACAACAAAACGAATCTTCAAATATTTACAAAACACTAAGGATTATATGCTTATATATGGGATGTCAGAAAAACTTTACCTCATTGAGTTTTCTAAGTCTGACTTTGCTAGATGAAATACAATCATAAATCAACATTTGGTTTTATATTTTTGTTAACTAAAGGTACAATTTCTTAGAAGAGTGTCAAGTAGACACTTATTGGATCATCCACTATGGAGGTTGAATTTGTTATATGTTATGAGGCATCTAATCATGCTATATGGCTATGCAATTTCATTTAAAGAAAATGAGTAGTCAATGGTATTGAAAGGCCGCTCAAGTTATATTATGACAATAAAGCAACAGTCTTGTATTGATATAGCAATAAGAGCTCTTCTATATTTAAACATAGGGACATTAAGTTCCTTGTTGTGAAAGAAAGGGTTCATACTAGTTTTTTCAATATTGAGCTTATCAAAATAAACTCCATGATTGTGGATCCACTCACTAAGGAATAGTTGGGTGTAGCAGAATATTAGCTAGATAAGGTTGTGTGCATGTAATATTTTGGGGTTTGAAAGAAAACCACTAACACAAATTTGTATATATAGTCTAATAGACATTGTAAATTTTCCCTTAGTTTTCAATTGTGCTTGTAAGTTCAACCAAATCAACTAAAATATTTGTAATTGACGTGATCGATTTTTTTATTATCTTTTTACTCATAGTTGTGATTTAAATCATATCACACGAGACATTGAGTCATGTTACTTGCTTTACTTTAATATATTATCGATCAATCTAAAATTTTTTCCTAAACTAATTATTTGATCAGGATGAATTTTCATTATTCAAGATGAACATTAATCGAAATGACACCTACGACGATTTTTTTTTTGTTTCCCACGAGGTGTCTTAGGAGGGTTCCAACTATGGGAAGACACCTTTAAGTCATCCATACTCAGACTAATCCCTGCTCGAGTCAGATAGGTCCCTTGCGGAAGGCAAAGCTCTGGCTCAAAGTTTTAAACAGCTGCATACATGAGGGCGGTTTGAACCATTGACCTCACTTAAGTCAAGAGAGTCCCTTATCAACTCACCTGCGCCCTGGGGTTCACCTTCAACGATGTTAGTTGAACATAGGACACTTCAGTTACTAGTCGGTTTTGATCAAATTTATGAGTCGGTAGTTTGGATTAGCCGAAGAGATGAGAAGTTTGTAAGCGGGGAAAGACTAAAGAATTGGACCTAAATGGTGGTGTTGGACGTGAAACAAGGTCGTCAGAATATAGAGAACTTCGAAATGTCATCAAGGCTAAGGCTGATTTTCAGTGTCCATAAGTTTGCAAGCATCTGCCAATTAATGATTGCATAATAAGATCTCAAGTACGTCAATGATGAGATGATTTTAATACCAATATATCCATCAACTTGTCAAGTTTATTCGAATAAGAGAACTGGTCGTAAAAATGATTTTCTAGTCGTCGAAATTTAGTAACAATTGGCATCATAACTTGAGATTTTTACAGAATAGCTCCACTGAATCTAGTGTAACCTCGAACCGAGGATGATTACAAGATAAAATGTTTGTGCTTGACATCAAATGGTTCGGAAGCTGAAAGTAGAGGCTTCTGCAATAACCGAATACTCATATTTAGTATCTTGACATGAATATAGAATCCGGTTTTGAAAAAGATAAAATTAGTATGTTATGTATCTGTTTCACATACGGATATGTTTACATATGTTCATACATTAGCAGGCACTCTCTTGGCCAAGTGGTAGATACTAGCTTTAACCTCTTAGTCTGAAGTTAAAGTCATGATATGGATGTGGGCCGGGAGGGTTGACGAGGTGCAATTTCCGGCCAAGGGTCCCTATTCTTTACATGAAAACTACGTATTAGCATTATAGTTTAATTAGCATTATAGTTTATTTAATACCAAATGAATAACGCTATATATCTGACGTCATCCAAAATTTTTAAATCCAAGGATTTTAGGATATAGGTATAAGAAGGCAGAGTATCTATATCGTAGAATACCTGACCTGTAATAATCTGCTGTGGAACACTAGTTTGAAGAATCTTGTAAGAATGCAACCATTTCGATTAGCTTCATCAATGACTTCGTGCATCAGTTCAATTAAATCACCATATGTTAATCCAGGGTGTCTTTTCACTAGATCTATTAAAATACAAGTCAGAGCACCACCCATCTCCTTTTTAGAGAATGCCTGCATTTTCATGCAAATATGTGAGCAGTGCTTGCTGTTTAGATTAGCAGACAGAGTGACAAGTTTCGGTAAATGTTAGCAATGCTATTGGCAATAATTTATAAGGATTATATACTAACAAATAAAATTAAACTTAGAGATACAATGCTTAGTAGGTTTTCAATATATCTTTCGTCAATTTCATTCAATAAACTATGGCTGAAACTATAAGTAATTTACAAGGTTCTATAGCTTCCATAATTAAGCATAAGTTTTTTTAAATTATTGGGAAATAGGTATTATCTCTATTGAAAATGTAATCACTCTAAATACATGGATTTTTAAAATTTCATATATATTTTAATATAATACATGGGAAATTCTAAATGCTTGTGGAACTGCTCGTATCAAAAAAATCATTAAGTGATAACAAAAAGATTTGAAATTTTTTTGGAAGTTAAATAACTCATTTTACAAAGAATTTAAATGTACAACCAATTCTTATAAAGAATATTACAAGGGCAAGAAATTAACAAGGAAGCAACATTAATATAAAGTCAAACAAAGCACTAACACGGTAAAAAGAATTCAAGTGTTTCAACTATGAGCAAGATAGACATTTGTTATAGAGCCACGTCCCTTTATTGAGCACTTACTATTGTTAGGTGAGAGACCATTTCAAAGCCAATGTATAGTTGTAGATGATAAGAATGAAGTTTATGAAGATTTGCTCTCTTACCTATCTGAAAATTTCTTGCATGACCTGATCAATAGATTTTTCACTCCCTTTAAATTATCTGGAATTCCTATTAGGCCATATAGAATACCTTGCATAACCCCAGGCTAAACTGCTAATGGTTTTATCTCCTTATGGCATGCTCCTTACTTGGACAAGATTATTAAATATATTTGCCTAATTAGGTTTATGGCATTGAAATTACAAAACTTATGTATTGCATTGCATATTTTAGTAGATAACTCAAACTTGAAGAAGATATGCTAGATTGTTTCTTACTCTTTCTTAGACAGACAAGTATGAGAAATCTTGAGGAAGTTTAATTTATCCATGGTTCCTAGTCTTTGCATGTAGACAATCCATCACAGAAAAGGATTTTCGGTAACAATTTCTTGCACCATATTATCTCATACTAATCCATTCTCTATATAATGGGGGTTAAGAACTTCCTATGAGAGGCATTGGTGTATTTGCATGAGCAATTCTTTAACTAGACATACTGGTCATCACTTGAAAGATGAGATGAACAATTGGATATCGAGTTTATAAACAGGGATGCATAGTGAGCCCAATTGTTCCTCTTTCATGAGTTCTTTAACTATTCAAGATTCATGAAATAATTTTATGAGTAGGGAACAAGTTGGCCTTATGATGAGGGTCTCTAATTTTTAAACTATGATAATGCATTTTTACTATGACTCATCTTATATAACCAATGCATATTTCAAGAGATTCCCTTAACCTGAGCAGTAGTGTATAAACCAAGAATGTGAAGCTGAGATTCTTACTTTTGCACCTTACTAGATCAAATTATTCATATTTGGCTAGCTAGGAGGCTTTTGCTAAATAACGCCATAGATATGATGCCCTCTCCACTAACTACCTTAGGTTTGCAAACCTCAAACCATTTAATTAGCTTTACAATAGTATTTCTTGTTCAATTCTCCTAATTATAGGAAACTTTCAAAATCCTTTTGATAACCTTAATCATTCCCTTTGAGAAGACTGATAAGTGTAGAGAGAGTTTAAAATGGAGTTAATTAATTAGACTCAACTAGAAAAGGATAAATCTTTGTTATGCCAGTTATTGACCTTTTTTCTAAATCATTTCTTAGAGTGAAATACAGCCCCTTAGTTTAATCTTTTTGTGGTAATTGGGATGCCTAGGTAGAGGGGTGGAAAACCCTTGAGTTAATGTTTGTAATTGAAGATAACAAAGGGGCTATGTCTCTTGCTGTTGCTATAACTAGCATATAGCTTTTGTTTTGATTAATTGAGAGACTTGACAAGAATTTCAATGTCCACTCAAACTACTACAATGAAGTTCAAAAGGTCACCTCTCATGTAATTGGGTCTACTTATTTTGACCAAAAGGCTGAATTTCATAAAATGCACAACACACCACTTTTACAGAAAATTGAAAAGAGGATTAGCTCATGGGTAAACATATTTCTTTCATATACTGGTAAGCTGCAACTCATCAAATCAGTCCTAAACTCATTATACATATATTGGAGCTACCACATCTTCCTTTCTCAAGGTATAATTAAATCAATTGAAAGGCATCTGAATGGTGTTAAAGGATCGACCAAAGTGAAATGGAAAGATTTATGTCTTCCCAATGAAGAAGATGGATTGACTATCACTCCAACTAAGACCACAAATCAGGCATTGATACTTAAAAGATTCTGGTGGATAGTAACAGATAAAAACTCACTTTGGATACAATGGTTACATTCTTATTTCCTTAAAGGCAGAAGCATATAGGGAATTAAAAAATGTGCCTCATATTCTCATTTCCTGAACCAACTATTGAAGCTGAAAGATAAGGCTCAAGATGAAGTCTCATATACAATTGGGAATGGCAAACTGACATCTCTTTGGTATGACAACTGGTTGGCATGGGACAACTCTTGCAATCCTTCCACACTTTAAGTTGTCCGCAAATCTCATCTCTCAACATAAGACTCAACTCAATGATTAATGATAAAACCTGGCATTTCGCTTATAGCTTGAAAAACTTACAGCTTGCTTACGCCATAACCTAAACTCTTTTGATACCTTCTATTTGAAAGATAAACTTGTCCATAAACTTACCAACAAAATCATCAAAGACCTGTTAAGAAGAAGAAACTCCAATGTTGTTTAGCTCAAGATCATTTGGTGCAAGTTTTTAACTCTAAGAGTATCCTTCATATTGTGGTTAAAAATCCAAAATAGACTTAATACATCTAATTGAGTGACATATCTATAAGTGGACAAAACTTGTCCATTACGTCAGGTTCACATGAACACAGGAGATCATATCTTTTTTACATGTCCTTACAACAACGCCATATGGGATCATGTCACAAGAAAGTGTGTATGGCTTGATCTGGGTAACTCCTTCACCGAGATTACACAAAAATTTGTTAACACAATAGTTCACTTAAGTCCCAATAGCCTATTCCATATCCTATTTTACGGACTTTGCATATATGTATTATGGAAAGAAAGGCGCTCCAGAAGGTTTGCAAACAAAAGTTTCTCCATCGAGTTCGTAATATCCAAGATCATTAAGGAATTTATGGAGTTGATTCTACTAAAAAAAT
>JAOTBA010000005.1:14893675-14904563 GCA_025629845.1 Erythroxylum squamatum | reverse complement strand
TAACTATAGTTTTATTAGGATCAAAGGCAATGAAAATCTTGCCATAGTAATGAGATTGGTGATTATTGATAATACTCTAGTACTTATAATAAAATGGAGGTTTTTGCATTTTCTTCTATTAATTTGTTCTCTAGTAACCTATAAGCATAAGTTTCATATCTCTTAACTAGTTTTGAACTATTAATTGCTTCTTGGGATAGTTATCCCCCCTTCCATGGATATTTGACTAGGAAATGTTCTTTGAGCATTTAACCTTATTTTTCTTCCTTGTTGTTCTTTGAGTTCTTGGTTTAAACTCTACACTATTCTCCTACTTTTTAGACCTTTCTTTTCTTGGGGATCTTTCTTAGGTCTTTGATGCATTAAAGTTTGCTTAACAATTAGCTAAGCAACTTTTACCACTTACTAATCCCTAATATCTACCTTTAAGCATGTAGTTATCCATATTAGCTTAAACAAAATCACTTGAAGTAGCTGAGGGTTGCACTAAGGGTGTAACCCCCTTGGTTTTATTATACAATAGTTTGTTTCTTATGAGTTATACATGCATCGTGTTCCTTTTCTTACTCAATTCATTAGTGGAAGAATTATTCTCTAATCCTGGAAGTTAAATATAGTCACCATTTTCAAAAATTTTACCTATTGGACTCTAAATTTTACCTAGCTCAGCTAGGGATGCCTTCATTGATAGGATAATCTCAGTGAATCTTTATATAGAGAATCATTTGCTCTAATTCTGATAATGAGAATCACATCATGGAATTCCTTATTAATATCCACCATTATGCAAAGATAGACATAACCTATTCTTTTGAGTGATGTTATTTGTTCGTCTATGACAGTTAGGAAGCCATTATAACTAGACAAATAGCTTAATCATTTAGTAGACTAATATTCTAGGGGTATGTTGTGAATGTTGATCTAGAGGAGAACTTGCTTCCTTTTAATTAATAGTTTTAAACTTCACATTAAGATGCTAGAGTTGAATATGAATGTGTTACCATAAAGGTTCCAAGGCCCTTATCTAAAATATTTTGGGTAATTTCTCTAGATGTGAAGTTAAACGAGAATGGGTTGTTTTTGGAAAATAGTCTTTTTCAATCTCATTTGTTTCCACTTATTCTAAGCCTAAGCACAAATAATTAGGAAAATAAGTCTCTTTCCCAAAAAGAAACCAACCAGTGAGGTATCTTACTTATTAGCCCCCTCCTTAAGCTCTTTTAGAGGTGGAGCTATAATCTCCAATCCTTTTATTTTTTTTAAGGATGGTAGCAAAAAGTGCAACCTGGTTAGGAAGGCTCTCATATCACCTACTTCCATCTTAAGATGGAAGTGGCAACCTTGCCACTGCTAGTTAGGAGAGGTGAAGTTGGTCTAGGAGCTTCTGTAGAATGGAGGCTAGCCTAAGGCTCTTGGCAATGAATCTGGGAAGATGAGGAATCCTTGGAAGTCCCTATAGAGAAAAGTCAAATACGCTGGGTTTTGAGGGACTAAGGACAAAGATAGGAATTAATATAGTTGAGGTTGTTTGTTTAGTTGGAAGCAGGCTAGTAATGCAACATAATGCTAAGGAAAAAAGACAAAGAGGACTGAAGAAAGCAATAAAGGAGAAATAATGGAAGTATCCTAAAAAATACAGGCAGAAGGAGAAGCAATTAATTCTGGGAAAGGAGCACCAATGCAAAGACACTAGAGGAGGAGGGCACTAGGAAGAGAAAAGAGAAATAGAGAACCAATAGTTACTATTAGAGACAAGCAGAAAAGCTAGAGAAAGGCATTATCCAAGCAAAGAATAGAGATAAAATAGAAAAGATTTGAAATTGCATAAAATGTTCTATCAAAATTAAACTTGAATTTTATACGGCTAATCACTTCGTATGCTTGGAAGTAATGTATGTATGTAGACATAAATAAATTAAGACGTTACCAAAAGGTTTTATGGTTTCGTACAAATAGCTGCGAACATTGCAATAGGTATTGCATATAATGACTAAAAGATACAAAATTCGAGAGAAAGCAGTAGCACAGAAGAAGAAATATGTAATGATCATCTGTTTCTCACTCTTGCTTACGCTACATTCCTAATTAAGCTAATTTACGTCAATTTTTATTTTGTCTTTCAATTATTCAAAATTTTAATTAAATTTTGATTTTTTGACGTAACAAAAGTACATTTTATAAGTTCGTATATTTAATTTATTTTTTATTTCAGTTCTTTAACATAATATAATTTCTTGGTCAAATTTCTATTATTGAAACCATGATAAAGCTACGGAAATAGAATATATAAAGAGATGATTTTAACAGTTTTAACTATAGAAGTTAACACATGACAAGAAAATAATGAAATAAAAATTAGGTAGAAACATACCTTAAAAATTAATGTTTAGGTGTAATATATGAGGGAAACAGAACTTTACCGTGGTGTCGAGAGCTACTTGATTATCTTCACAAGCGCTAATTGAAATGGCCAATCCACCATTTGAATGTTTTCTGACACCTGATGGAGGTTTATTATCATCCCATTTCTTCCTGTTTCAAAAACTTTTTTGTTAATTTTTTCTTGTAATCATGATATTATGAAGGGTTTTGTTATAATCATTTGGGTTAAAAGAGGCTGAGAGATTTATTGTGCATGCATAGAGCTGCAAGTTAATGGCAAAATGACCATTTCTGCTTACGCTTTAACGTTGTACACATGTAGAAGATCAAGCATCGTGCCACTATGACAAGCATCAATAATTGCATGAAGTGTGACGCCTTCCGTTAGCGGCCAGACTATGGTTGAATTAATATAATTGTCAATAATCATCCCTTCTTCCATGAAATCGACTGGTAAAATGGTTTCATCGAACCCATCAATCTCATCCTCATGGAAATCTGGCTGTCGCAAACCGTGACCGGAGAAATAGAACACCAGGGAATCTCCTTCCTGGCAGCCCTCAACAAGCCATTCCAGAGAGTTTTGTATGTTTCTCTTTGTTGGTATCAGTTCTTGATCTGTCTCATCTTCTGCAATTTGATTCCATTACGAAAACCTTGAACTTACATTCTTCTATCATCTTTAATATTTCATTTTATTTCAAGATAGAAAAGATACAATACATCTAAGATTGATAAAATTTTAAAGTTATTGGAAGCAAATTGATAATTACCCTGACCAAGTACGGAAGAGCAATAGGTTTGAAATAAGTACCTGTGAGTACAAGGATGTTCTGCAGTCTAAAATTGAAGTTTTCAATCAACATGTCTCTCATGTTCTTCACATCATTGATAGTTCCTTTAAGCTTGTACTTCCACTTCTTGTAACTCACTCCAATAAGCAGTGCACGTTTCTTTGGCCTTCCGTCCAGAGAAGATGGCTTAGGAGCTTTCAAGGGGGATGGCTTACAATTTAGCGACTCACGTTGGAGTGCGGAACCATTTTCAGCAGGGACTGATTTCCTGCCGAACTTAACTAACTGTTCTAATAAGTGAGAAAGTTTACCATGTTCTCTAACGTCCATTGTTTCGCATGTTTGAGCCAGGTTAACTGTCATGCAAGCTGGACATTGGATTTTGAAGTATGGATCATCAATTGTGGGCATATGTAACTTTTGCCTACACCCACTGCAGATTACGAATCCCTTGCCACCATCCATATAGTTACGAGGTTTCATGTCGCAACAGGGCCACGAGAGTAATTAAGAGATACAAATGGCCGCGTGCAAGAGACGTAGTTGATGGAACTACTAAACATATTTAACACAAGAAAAGATCGGATTATATGTAGTGCTTATTAACTTCAGTCCATTTCAGCATGGAAGATTAACTTATGCAGGTACACTTCTCTCCGTAGTAAACGAATACCTAGACTCTGCACATAATCTAACTACATTTTCGTTGTTATTTCTCCTTTCTTTGTGTCGTTTTATTTTGTATGTTCTTAGTTAAGAATTTAAGTGGGGTTTACTTTGACGGTCTAAATTATGATTATCTATTAAGAATATGTCCTTTGACATCTGTTATACACTTTTTCTTTTCACTTTTAAATGGAATCTTGTACAACCTTCAGAAACGAAGCTATGATGTCCGTTGGTAAGGAAAAGTCGACAATGGTGGTGCAATTTTATATTCCCATATTCAAGTTTATTATATTTTTCTAAGCCTACAAAACATAAGATATTATTCTCTTTTCTCGCTTCCCTAGCCTAGCTAGATGAAATAAACTAAAGCTGCATTTTACAGAACAATTGCGGTTGTTTGCCGATCGATTAGCACAGTAGATTTTCCATCAATATAGTTTGCTTCCGTGTTCATGTCAATATTTAATGGTAAAACTGGAATGGTGAAGCACTAAAAAGTTATTGATCGATGAACTTGAAAGAGAATAATTGAATTATATTTTGAGGAAAGGGGCGGAAATTGTTGACCTCTAAATGAAATAAAACTCCCACAGCTCCAATTTCTTTACTGTCACTATCAATAATGAATTCTATCACTTAATTCGTGCTTCTTTTTTCGCCTATCACCATTTAAAGTAGGAGAACTAGATACCCAACTTTTCAATTTAGTGGCCAAAGAACAAGACAAACTTTGAACAAATTGTCAATATTCCTACTTCAGGAACCATACTGATACACACTAGCCAGGTGTTATGAATCCCACACCCACAAGATGGACAACGCTTCTACTCATTTGATGGGTCTTAGTAGACCCACACCCTGTCTACCATTTCTCTGCGATGACCATGTCCTATCTTGATAAAGGTAGTGTATCAAACCACGTCTCCTATTCCTAATTTCATACTTAATATCTCTATTATATAGAGGAAGGTGTTCGCTAAAACGGTTCTTCACAATATTAACTCCCGCTTAATAAGTTGAACTCGAAACTAACTTGAACATCAAAGATCCTGCAACGAAAATACCTTCCGGCGTTGTTTGGCATATCTGAAAATCATTCAACTAGGACTGTAAGAAAGTCGTGAGTGAAAACACTAAGCAATAAGAATTGGAACCCTCAAAGTAGTGCAATTATCAATTGCTGCAAGTCGTGAGTAGCAATGCTAAACGTAGATTCAACTTAAAATTTTGGAACTTTCGTTGCAGGTGAATATTCATGTATCGTTTGTAGAAATATAATCTGAATAAAAAATTTATCTTTGTTGTATCTCAATTTATCTTACAATAATGAGTACCATGGATTACTCCACCTAAAAAACTGAGCTTCCGAGAGAACATCTTCCACTCAATTTACCATCTTGGACAATCTGTGGAACTAATAAGGTTGCTGGTTAAAATAGTCTACCCATGTATGGTTTATTTTGTAGATCTACAGTATAACATTGTTTTGTTATTTTAAATCCTGATAGATATATGACAAGTACTTGCCTAATAGAAAAAAAGATATATAACAAGTACTTGCATAATAGAAAAAAAGATATATAACAATTTTTTCTTAGGTTATATCTAATTAAAACAAGCACTTTCATTAGGTATAACTATCATACAACCTAGAGTTAGGATGATAACAGAAGATACAATTTTTCTATAGATATTAGGCTACACCAAAGTTCCTCTTTGAATCCCTTTCTATTTGCAGTAGTAACATTGAAGAGTTCACCAAAAATATCCAAGGGATGTTCCCTGGTACATATTGTTTGTTGATGACATTGTTTTAGTAGATGAGACAATAGAGGGAGTCAATGTCAAGCTTGAATTTTAGAGGGATGCGTTACAATCAAAAGGCTTTAGATTGAGTAGGACTAAGAGTGAGTATGTGGAGTGTAACTTTTCGAGACATAGATAAAGATTGATTCAAAAGTTATACTACAAAAGAATTGTTTTAAATATTTGGGCTCTATCATCTATAGTAATGGAGAGATTGATAAAGACATAGTTCACCGAAACAAATCTGGGTGGCTTAAATGAAGAAGTGCATCAAGAGTTTTGTATGACAAAAAGATATCATTTAAGGTTAAAGGTAAATTTTATCGCCTAGCGATAAAGCTGACCATGCTTTATAGAGTATAATATTTTATTATCTAACAATTAAGCTGACCATGCTTTATAGAGCAGAATATTGACCCATCAAACAAATGCATAGTCATAAGTTACTACTAACAGAGATGCAGATGCTCCGATGGATATGTAACCTTACTAAAAGAAATAAAGTTCAGAATGTAAGGGTAAGGGACATATTGAAGGTAGTTAATATTATTAACAAATTAAGAGAGACAAGACTTAGGAGATTTAGACTTATTAAGAGGAAACACTTAGACACTTCAGTAAGAAAATATGAGATCGTACTTAGCGACTGTAAGAGGAAAAAAAAAACAAGGCCTAAGAAGAACTGGGGGAAGTAATTAAAAATGATATTACAATGTTGGAACTTACCAAGAACATGACCCATAATAGAACACTTTAGCGAATTAGGATTCTGATAAAGGATCCCTTGTAAAGATATTCTTGTAATTCGTCTTGTAATGAACTTAAACTTGTAAATAGATAGTACTTACCTCTTCGAGATTTAGCTTGATTTAGTAACTATTATTATTATTATTATTATAACTACAAATATTACTACTAATACTACTACTGCCACCACTACCACTTTACTATTACTACTACTATTCTTATTACTGTTACTACTATATTATTATTATTTTTAGGATTAATTACATAAAAAATCTTAAACTTTTGTCATTTTTTTAATATAGCCCGAACATTAAAAAGTAGCAATAAAATGCCTAAACTTTCAATTTTTTTCAATTCTAGCCTAAACTTTAAAAAGTAGCAATAAAATGCTCAAACTTTCAATTGAAAAGGTTGCAATGGGCACAAAGGTTAAGAGGAGAAATATTTGGATCATTTAATTTAAACCATTAAAGCTAGTGATGCAGAAAAACACTCAATGGAGTATCAAGTGCAAAAATTAGCATCCACTTTAAACTGGGTATTATCAGTTATAGTGAATTCAAAAACTTTGTTTTACAGCTTAAATTCAAGCCTTTAAACCACATAAAGCATAAAAAATTAAAAGAAATCACTAAGAAAATGATGATAAACAATGTACTGTAACCATAAGGACTGACCTTTTATAAAAACTTCTCCCTTATTTGCATCATAATTAGTTCACTCATTCCATACAAGTTTAGGACGAAAGACACATGAATTACTTTACAAAACAAATCATTTTCCTCCTCAATAACTTCTTTTCTTTTATTCTTTTTTATTTTCCATTTTTCTTCTCTATTTTTATATTTTTAGTAAAGGCAAAAATTGAAAAGAACTACATCAACGATGGAATTCATTGATAAGAGATAAAATTCACACTTCATCGACTCAAACAAACCCACATATATGTACACCCCCCACACTTATTCCCTTGTGCTTCTACAAACATCAGCATCCATAAATGCTCCACTATTTATAAGGCTTGAGTAAGGCATTTTGTTAGGTTAAAGGCTCATAATATGGTTAACACAAAAAGAAAAGACTAATAAAGCTCAAAGAAGCTTAACAAAAGGAAAATTCTTATCATTGAGTAGGCTATTTGGCTAATATATCTCATAAAACAAAGAATGCCTATATCATTTTCATGTTCATGCATGTGATAAAAATGTGGTATCAATAGAAAATTAAGACAAAGTCAGGATGTACATTCCATGGAGGAATAAGATTGATATGAATGTGTCAATATAAAATGCTCAAAATCTCACTAGCTTATGTCAATTCAATAGTCACTACTCTTTTAAAAAAGGCGCACATTGACCAATCAGAAGAGCAAAAATGCATGCCTAAGTTGCCATGAATTTTTCAGGTGATTATACTCTATTTATACTATTTATTTGTATAGAAACATTGTGTTTCCTTGATGGCTACTACATTATAGAATATTATTTCTGAACTTAAAAATGGTGATAAATTAAATGGTGTCAATTATGAAATTTGGAACATGAAAATTTAATATGTACTCTAAGAGCAAAAGGCTCTTAAACTATTAAACATAACCATAGATGTTCCTGAGGAAGGCAATACGACCCAACATAAAAAGGATAGTGATGCTTATAAAATTTAGAAGAAAAAGAACTTATTAGCTTGTATTACATTACTAAAAAGAACTTATTTGTTGGACCCTGAACTTTTCTTAGAAGACTAAAACTATTAAATGAGAAATTTTGGTGATTAGTCATGAGTAAAGAACAAATGATGAAAATTCTTGAATTAGAAATGATAGACAAGATTAAAGTAGTAAATGAGAAGTGTGGATAGATTCATGTTTTACTTTGGTGCTTTTGGTAGATGAGAGGTTATGAAATGGAAAGCTTGTGTTCTGACTATAGGGGAAATTCTGGATTGATCTAGATAGATTTAGACAAAGTTATCTTCTAGAAAGTTGTGGGTCTTTCTTTTAGCTTTCCAACGATATAAAGTATGTAATTTTTGGACATCAGAGTTGAAAGTTATGGTCCTTATAAGGGGAGATGCCCAGGAGCATAGATGTATCGTTTGTAGAGGTGTATCGTATGTGATGACATCATATCATTTGTGATGATGTCATATCGTCTGTAAGGATGCATCATCTGTAAGGATGTATCATCTGTAAGGATGTATTGTTTGCAGAGACGTATTGTCTATGATGACGTCATATTGTCTGTAAGGATGCATCGTCTGTAATGATGTATCGTCTATAAAAATGTATCGTCTGTGATAACATCATATCATCTTAAGTTGACTCTGTTTTGTCTTAAGAGTTGCATTGTCTTAAGTTGATTTTGCTTCGTCTTAAGTTGACTCTGTTTCATCTTAAGAGTTGCATCGTCTTAAGTTGACTTTGCTTCGTCTTAAGTTGACTTTGTTTCGTTTGCTTTTGCTTCGTCTGCTCTTTGCTTCATCTACTTTTTGCTTCGTCTGCTTTTCTCAATTCGTCTCACCCTTTGTCTTAGGTTGACTTTCCCCTTCGTCTTACGTTGACCAAAACATCTTCTAGTCCAAGTTTGACACTCTAGACGACAGAATCAGTCTTCAAGGTCTTCTTGAAAGTTTTAGATCTCAAAGTCCTCTTTGAAACCATACTAAGATGATCTTAATCTGACATCTATAGAGAGAGAGTTATACCATTTGTCCCACAATAGGTTCAATATGATTGAGGCGAAAACCATGTTTCATTCTTTCAGCTATAGCTTTGACATCCGACCTCTAAATGAGGTGAATCTTATACCAATAAATTCCGATTACACTTTTCTACCTCTTCATGAAAGTTATAGCTTTTGATGTTGTTTTAAAAAAGGATTGATTGAATCAAGGTAAGGGTATCGGTAGGAAGAGTTTGAATAGGAGGAATTTAAGTATAGTGTGCTGTTGCAATATAAGAACAGTCCGAAAATATTTGGGGCAATACTTTCTGAACCAAATGGATTGATTTTAGTGTCACTAAAAACTTATGAAAAAGGAGAACATTTTTCAAGAGAAAGAGTTATGTCAGAATGTTCAAGGGTATTGTTGGCAAGACACTGAAGCATAAAAAGACATAAGGCATAAATGGAAGGGCAAATGGGACATTTCTCACTCATTAAGGATATAATTGGAAGAAGAAGTGTTGTCTTGCATTTTAGGAAGAGAGGAGAACGAAATTGAAGAGAAAAAGAGAGAGTGTCATAAAAAAGAGAGAGAAATACGAAGAGAAGAAGAGAAAGAGTGAAAGAAGAGAAACAAGCTAGGGTTTAATTTTTCTTAGTTTTCAAGAGAGATTTTGGAGCTGTTCAAGAAGCGAAAAAGGTAGAGGAAGATAAGAGCTTCCCTTTGAGCTAAAGATCCCTCCATTTAGTGAAGAACGAAGGTAAGATCATTTTGGATCTTTTGGATTTTTAGAAGGATTTTAGTTCATGGAGTTTAGAAAATGCTTGGGTTTAAGTATTCTAGAACCCATTTTAGTGATTTTGCATTGTGGGATTTTCTATTGGATTCCTATTAAATGAGACTTGATTTGTTTTAGGGAACCAAGAGAATCCTACCTAAGAGCAAGGGGAAAGACAACCTTGACTTAGATTTTTGCAAGCTAATTAGGTGGGTAATATATTTATGGTTGTTGTGTAAATGGGCATTTTGCTTATGCGTGTGTATATGCTAGAATTACTATGATGTGTTTTAAGTTATGCATTGAAAGATGTATGACATTTTTCATATAATTAAATTATGATTTTGAACATGTTATGCCTTGAAATATGTCATGGGATTTTGTTTAAATGAAAAGAAAGGAAAGAGCATAAAAGTATGAGCATATGAGAAAACGAATATGTAATTTTGTTTGGGAGATAGTGGAACCATTCTGTTAATCACGTGCACGTTGACAAGAGCCTTTTCCTAGCTGCCTGCTTGTGGCATATGAGCTACAAAATTGGACTCATTCTGTTCATGGGGTAAACTTCGGTTTCTCCATTCTGTTTCTATGAAACCCTTGAGCTAATTGTTTGTGCATTGCATAATTGAATTACCAAGTATGATGCATATTTGAGTGTTATGTTTAATGGATGAATCTTCATGATATGTTCTATGTGGTGACATTCGAATTATGAAAATTTGAGCTTGAATTGTGGATCATAGAATTGCTAGATTAAATGGGATATATATATGCTTACTTTGATACATTTATATATATATGTGTGTGCCTGAATTGTATGGCTCGTTGCCAATGGCTATAAATATATAAGTCACTGAGCTTCGCAGCTCACCCCATTACCTTCCACTCTCCAAGTGAACAAAAAGCAGAATAGCATTGATCCTTGCAAAGTTTGGCAAACACCAAGAATAGAGACTTTTGTAATTAAGTTAGGGGGTGTTTGTTTCCGTTTTTATTTTTGGTTTTCTGTTTTTGTTTTCAAATTCGGTAAAAAATCTTGTTTGTT
>JAOTBA010000005.1:14846659-14878684 GCA_025629845.1 Erythroxylum squamatum | reverse complement strand
ATAATAATAATAATAATAATAATGATGATGATGATGATGATGATGATGATGATGATGATGATGATGATGATGATGATAATAATAATAATAATAATCATCATCACCATCATCATCATAATAATAATAATAATAATCGTCATCATCATCATCATAATAATAATAATAATGTTGATTTCCTTGGTACTATATTTCTGGATTGAGTTTAAATTATGCACCTTTTAAATACCTTGGAATGTATATTACCAATAAGAAACTCATGTTTAATGATTGTATTCCTTTATTGGAGTTAGTAACAGATAGGATAAAACTTGGTAGAATCGATTTTTATCTTGTGTAGGTAGGTTATAGTTAATTATAGTTATCTTGAGGAATGTCCATATTCACCAGAGTGCCCACCTAGCTTTTCTAAGAAGAGTAAACAAAGAGTTTTAGAAGGTTATTAAAATTTTCTTATAGGCAGGAAAAGCTGAGAACTAAAAAAGGACCAAGGTTAAGTGGTAGAATCTTTGCCTTTCTAAGTAGGAAGGAGGCTTGAGGATGAATTCAATGCAAGCCATGAATTATATACTATTAACTAAAACAATATAGAGGCTTTTCAATTATAAGGAAGCATTTTAGTCCAAGTGAATACATTAATACTACCTACCCAGAACCAATTTTTGGCAGTTGAAAATTAGTAAAGAGCACTCTTAGTACTTAGTGTAAATTTTGAGGTTAAGGGATCAACTTCGCTTTTATTTTAGAAGTTTGATTGGAAATGGCAAACAAACTTGATACTGGTTCGATAATTGGTGTAGTATTGGTCCTCTACACCTAAGGGTATACTTACTTGTACTTAGTATGAGGATTCCTTATGATGCTAAGGTCAATGATATAATCTTTGAGGGGAAATTGGAGTTACAATTTTAGAGGTTCAACATGCATTATGAACAGTTTGCCTAATTTATCAAATTCGTTATAGCATAATAAGATAGTTTGGTTAAGGGATCCTTTATATAGTTTCACTCATAAATTTTCCTTGAAATTATTCAGACCCAATTCATCTAAATTCCACTGGTTTATTCTTATTTATGCTAGGTCCTAATCCCTAAAACTTCATTCATAAGCTGGCTGGCAATAAGGCAAAGATTGCAAATAAAAGATAAATGTTATAATTATGAAGGATTTATGTCATAGGTTACAAGACAATATCTATTTGCTATATCAACTTGTTCCTGAAACTAACGCTCATATCTTTTTCCAATTTGTCTACTCTTAGTTTATTTGGTCTAAGATACAACAATTGGTGTAACAGTATAATGGTGAATAGGAATGGCAGTTTCAATAAGCGAGAAATGTAGTAAAGGGCATGAAACAAGATGCTTATTTTCTTAAAACTACTTTCATCTACTGTATTTATGCCATTCGGCATTAGAGGAATAATATAGTAAATAAAGGCTTAGCAATGTATAAGTAGGAACGAACTATAAGACAATTATATGGGTTATATAAATCATTCTTACAAACAAGGCTAATATGGGTACAAGTTCACAAATGAAGATTAAAGTGACTTTAGAGGGTTAGAGGCTATTTTTTATAGCTTTAATCTTCCTTCTACTATTTGTGATTATTTCCTTGCAATCTTGTAAGATATTATAAAGGTTTGTGCGTATTTTTATGGGTTAGACCCATTTTTATTATGTATAAGTATCAAGATTAATTAATAAAATATCTTCAATTTAAAAAAAATCTTATGGGCACCAAAATTTTCTAGTAATTTTCTTTATTATATACTATAAATAGAGTCTATAACTAGAGCCTAGAAAACCAACTATATTTTTTTTTACCTATACTCTTAAACTCATATGTAACTATATTTTTGGTTGACTTTTTATCTATACACCTTTTCTGTGCAAGAAACAACTAATTAAAAGTATTAGTTGCCTTACTTCCCAATAATGTAAAAAATCGATTATATGTGATTGTTAACCTTGACAAAAAGAGAAAAAGATATTTGGTCTTTATTAACAAGATTATGGTATTAAACGTAACCATATCACCAAATTCAAAATGAGCTACCTATATACTCACATCTACCCAAAAAAAATCCCTCAATCATCCTTTCTCATTATAATTATGTCCTTTTTTCTTTCATTCGAATGAACATCTTATATAATAATTTCTACATCTCCTTCTTCTAATTTCACTCATCTTAACATATTTATATGATTTAGGAATAATTGCATAAATAAGTTATTAATCCCTTAATAGAACAATGATTGCGATTTTCTGATATGAGTAAGTTTTAATATTTAACCTCGATATTCCACAAGCGTATGGATCATTCGCGTAGTACCTAAGGTGTCGATCCCACAAGGATGGTTAATCTAATCCTCTTCTCTCTTCCTTCTTCTCTTTCTTGATCTCTCAAAGTTCTCTCCTTTAGGGTTTCGTTGTGGTGAATGATCAAAAGCTCTTTCTTTCTGTTCTAATTGTTCTATTTATGCTCTTTTGTATTTAAGGTTACACTATTTTAGGGTTCGAAAGGTCCCAAAAATATCCCGAAATGTGAAGTTTGGGAGTGGTTGGACATCTGCCCGAGGGTTACACTATTTTGGGGTCCGAAAGGTCCCAAAAATATCCCAAAATGCGAAGTTTGAGAGTGGTTGGGCATACGCCCTATGCAGGCGACGACCGTGGCCTACATCTAAGCCTTCTATCACGATCGTGGCCTATTATACCACGATCATGGGTTGTTGTTTCAGCCTGAATGTCTCTGAAACTTCTCCATTCTTTGATGTTAACTTTATAACACTAACAAACACATCAAAGTACCTCAAAAACATCATATTTAATCTCAAAGGATTGTTCCAACCCACAAAACACTTAAAACACAAATAAATTACAAACTAACACAATTCTACCCTAAACACATACTAAACAATCAAATAAACCGCTAAACACATCAAACTATACCCTGAAATACGATGCATTCACACCCATCAACATCCCCACACTTAAATGTTTACTTGTCCTCAAGTAAACAAAATAACAAACGACACAAAGAACAAAACACACAATGCAACAAATGAGGTAATGGATTCAACTTCACAAAATAATTCAACTCTAAACACAATCATTCAAGTTGTTACAATTTATTAACATGCAAAATCTATGTCTAAGCACCTTGGACTCGATATAAAACTAACCAAAATTTTAATGTTGAGTCTATTCACCCCTATCGCTTGCACACACACATTGATAATCATTTTGTCAAAACAAAAGTGTAGCTATTCCTCAGTAGGTTTTCATGAAAAATCAAGCTATTAACAAGTTAAATAGTTTTTTATTTGAAAACATTCTTTTTGTTGATTTTTTTAAAGTACATGAACCTAGTCTTTTACGTGGAGGCAAACATTTATGATGAATGTCGATTTGGTTCCTTAACTAAGTCATATTGTTATTAAGCTGCTTGGTTGGAATGTCATTATAGCCTTTTTACACGAAGGCACACATTTGTGATGCGTGTCAATCCGGTTACTTAGCTACATCACATTCGCAATTGGCTACTATCTTTATTCATAACCCGAAGGCCAACGAAATAGTTATTTTAGTTAAAATTATAACACTTTGTTTTTAACATAAAATTTTGCCTACCTTTTTGCTTTAGCTAATCATTCTCATGAAAATGTACTAATAATGCTACTTATTTGATTGACCTAAAATTATAAAAGAGTATGGAAAATTCCTAGGGTGAATGGACTAAAATCATATCCTAATTAACTAACATATTTAGGCCTCAGTAACTTAGTTATTGATTTCACAAGCTAATAAATCTTCACAACCTAAAAGACTATGTTTAAGGTTAAATCTATCCCGTTAAGTCTTAGCCATTGACGCATTCACACAATTCACTTCATGCAACCAAAACAAACCATCATACAATATGCAAAATTCACGCTCAAGGTAAAAAAACACAACCCTCCCCACACTTGAATAACATATTGTCCTCAATGCGAAAGGGTACACAAACACATTAGGGGAAATAAAACATAAATTACGAAAACATAAGAAGAAAATACTAACAAAAATGAAAAGAGAAAGGGTTAGAACATGAACCTATCATGGTGACTGAGGTAGTAATGTGATGGAGGCAAAGACCAAATTCACTTGATGTCGGGCTTGTTTCCTGATCTTAAGAATTTATTTTTCCTTTAAAAAGAGTAAGAGAGTTAGCACTCCAAAACATTCCAAATCGTTAATAATTTATTTTTGAAATTTAAAATAATCTAACTACGCCAAAATTTAAATCTAACTACCAAACGTGCTAATTTTATGGTCATTAGTTTGACCTTGTATCATTGGAAACTCAACCGGGATAATTATGAGCAGCTTGCTTCCACCCTTTTCGTTCAACATCAGTTTTGTAGCCTATAAGTAAGCTACAAATTGCAAAATGAACAGAAGGACAATATTGATCAAGTTGAGAAAAACAATTAATTTCAGTAATGTCCTTTTCGTTAACAAAATGTCAATAAAATAGGGAATAACGAAACTCCCTGAATCTTCCATCGAATCCAACAATTTGTCCTATAAAAAGGTGAGTTGCTCTCTTTCTTCCTTAATCACCTTTGTCTCCTCTGCTTCTTCCACTTCACAAACAGAGACTTTCATAGCTTCTTCAAACTTGATGTTTGTTATCATTTGTTCTTCGTCCTTTTGTTCTTTAGAAGATTGGAACACATCAATTATCGTAAATGAGTTACTATCCTTTAGATTCTTAAATACATCATTCATATTGAATGTCACTTGGTCATCATTAATCGGAAGGATAAGGTTCTTTTCATAAACATCTACCTAAGATTTTTAGATGTTCACATATGGTATATCAAAAACTGGTGAATAAAAGGGAGGGTTGACATTCTTTTCTTCATCCTCTTTCTTTGTCTCTTGTTTTTCAATAAGGTGGGGTTCAACTTGGTGTTCCACTGGTTCTTTTAGCTCTTCCCCATTCTTAAGTGTGATAGCCTTATATTGCTCTCGTTGATTTAACTCCATATTTCTCGGAGAGTCTTCCACATTTCTCTTACAAAATTCACGGGAAAGTTGTCTTACTTGAATCTCCAGATTATGAATAGAAGCGACATGATTTTTCATTACTTGACCAAATTGCTTTTCCAGTCTCTTCTGGTTCTCTTCTATGTCTGTGAGCTTATCTATGATTTTGTCTAATTTGGAATCCCATGAACTGGACTCATCTTGCTGAAATTCAGATAGGTCTTCACGTCCCATGTGAGTACTTTTATTGTTGGACCAATAGAAATCTGGGTGGTTCTGCCACCTTGGAGTGTACATCTTCCAATAAGGATCGTTACTTCTCCAACCATATTGTGCCTCATTATTGTTCATAAAAGTTCTTTACTCCCTATAATATACATCCTCTATGATTGTTCTTTCCATTTCTTCTTGGCATCTAGCTCTTCAGATGTCTCATTCTCACTCTAAAATGTCTTTATGTGTCTCTACTTTAGGCCCCAAACAACTTCTTCTTCTATTTTATATTATTATTTAAAACAAAAGATAGTAAAAAATGCCTTAGACTAAAGAACTAAACTAATCACCTCCTCGGTAATGGAGCCAAAAAATTGATTGCGATTTTTTGATATGAGTAAGTTTTAATATTTAACCTTGATATTTCGTAAGCGGTTGATCCCACGAAGAGGGTTAATCTAATCCTAGAATCTAAGGTCAGAAGCTATTAAACAGAAATTTAACAGATAATGAATTTAAAAACGAGAACTAAATAAATCAAACAAACCAAATCAAATAACAAAACAATAATTGGTAATTAAAACTTAACGAAAATAATCAACGAACAACGATTAACAATTTCAAATTAAAAATGAATAAAAAATAATAGAAATTGATTGATTTGTTGAACGATGATAGCACACCCTAGAGTTCAACCTAGTGAGTTAACAAAAAGAGAGAGGAAAATTATCTATCTTTAATACTAACCTAACCAATTACAATTTGTCGAATGAATAGTTTTAGATGATTATGGGGCCAATTACTCTCTCTCAAGTTATAATTAAACCCTAAAATATAAACCCTAATTAGATTATGGGAAGTTGTAACCTCTCAATTAATAACCTACCCAAAACCTAATCAGATCTTAAGTTCTCTAATAAACAATTAGAAACCTATATGTGATCTCTCTACGTAAGATTTACCTACCTGATCTAATTCTGAATCTATTAAATTACCTAACTTTTGTTAGCCCAATTTAATTATTTTTTATTCACCCTCTTAGTTTATTATCGAGATATGAAGTGTAGGATTAAACCACAATTAATTCAATAAACACATAAAACAATCAGATTTCATTAAATCAAAAATAAGATTCCAAAGGTGAGTATAGAACATCAATCAACAATTCAATTCTATCATCAAACTATATGTCCCAATTTTACAATCAAATAAAACTGAAATACATGGGAAATAGAGCTCAAATCGACAATGGGTGGCCCCAACTTCGGAAAGCCTCTTATTCCGGTAAGCATGTCGAGTCTGCGTCATCTTCCTCTTCTCCCTTCCTTCTTCTCTTTCTCGATCTCTCAAAGTTCTCTCCTTTAGGGTTTCGTTGTCTAATCAAAAGCTCTTTCTTTATGTTCTACTTGTTCTATTTATATTCTTTTGTGTTTAGGGTTGAACTAGGACTTTTTTAGGGGTTCAAAAAATCCCCTGAAGCGCGAAGTTTGGGAGTGGCTGCATGTCTGCCTGATGCAGACCACGTCCGTGGCCCTTTAAGCCATGATTGTGGCATCTAAACCTTCTGTCATGATCATGGCCCGTTGTGCCACGATCGTAGGCTGTTGTTCGACCTGAATGTCTCCAAAACTTCTCCGTGTTTTCAATGTTGACCCTAAAACACTAACAAACACATCAAAGTACCTCAAAAACATCATATTTAAGCTCAAAGGATTGTTCCAACCCATAAAACACTTAAAACACAAATAAATGACAAACTAACACAATTCTACCCTAAACATATACTAAACAATCGAATAAATGACTAAACACATATCAAATTATACCCTAAAATACGATGCATCTCACACATATCAAATATATGAGAATTGAGTAAATGTTTTTGGGTCTAGAAGCTTAATTTTGATGTTTTGCTTGAGGATAGTCAAAACTAAATGTGGGGGAAATTGATATGTGCTTAATTAATTGTATAATTATTCCATACAACTTAGTAATTAATGATATAAAATTGCTTAAGATGCTCACTTTAGTTCATATATGGTCTTCACTTACGATTGTGCAATATACATGCATAGGTGTGAGTTATTCTGTGTGTCACACCCATAGCACACCAAGTCACGGGTGTGAGACTTACCACCTCACCTCTCATTTAACCTAGCGTTTTAATATATACCGGGGGTGTGATGACATAAAAGATATGAAAGTTTTGGAATGTTTCGGTTGGGAAAACTTCAGGAGCTTTGGGAGAGCACGAAGAGGGACACAAGCTCTCCACTGTAAGAAGACCCATAGAAGGGTAGCTTTCCGACGCTAGTTCGGAGGCGACATCAACGCTGACAACCTCGTTACACATTCCTTCTTTGTATGTTTTGTTTCTTTTTCTCTTTAGGAATTGATTTTGTTATCCGATGCTTAATGTTTGGGTGTTGTGAAAAGATGATTGGAATGTGTTCATTGGGTAGTTTTGTTACAAACCCATTGCTAAAATATTCAATATAATTCGTAATTGTTATGTTAAAATTCATTTGTTGCGACTAATGGTTCATAGTCATTAGGAATAACATAACCTGGGTTAAATGATGCATCATATGTGGTTGTTGCCTTGGTTAATCTATTTTTCTAATTCATAATGCTATTACCTAACTGAATATGGAGATCGTATCTTAGGTTATTCGGTAGTTAGGTTTAATTAACGATCGTATCTTGATTAAACATTACTTAAGAGAAAACTCGGGTTAATTATTAGCCCACGATTAATAGTTGCTAGGAGAGGTTTGAGAACAAAAAATTAATGAAATATGTTTAATTAAGGTGTAGGTCGAGATTGAACCAAAAAATGGGTCCCTAATGCATTTATCATTTTTTTATCATTTTTGCATGTTTTCTTTAATTTGTTTTTATGTTTAGTTTCATTTTATTTTCTTGTTTGACAATCGAAAACCCCCCAAAACCTAAATACCGATTAATTAATTTCATTTCAATAACTTTACACACGCTCTCTGTGAGATTGACCTAGACTCACCACTGCTCTAATAGTAGTGTAGTTTATTTTGATTAACGATACGACAAGCTATCAGGTCTGAATGATTATAAAAACAAAAAGTGGTAGCTAAATATATCAAAGCAATAAAACCAAGCGTATTTTGTTTTTTGGAAACTAAATTAAAAAGGATAAATGCCTAAGTTTGTGGTTATTCGAGTCACATTGGAAGGTTACTAATAATCATGATAGGCACTATAGAGCAAGGGTTATGGTTTCTTATAATTCATATAAGGTATTAGTTTGTAATTCTCAATGCACTAATCATTATATTCATATGTTACTTAATATTGCAAGTTTAAGAAAGGCTTGGATCAACTTTGTGTAGGCATCCAATTTTGCATTATGAAAAGCTTTATTATGGAATGATTTAACATAATTCAATAGCACAATAAGTGACCTTTTAATTATACAGTGTTATCCATAGAAACTGAGGGTGATAGGTACTCATGTAAACCTTGTGGGGATTTGAAAATATGTCTTTAAAATTTCAAGGTCACTGATTTAAGTTACTATGGAAGATTCCATACATTGTCTAACAATAAAGAAGAGAAATGGCATTTAAGGAAAAAGTTAAGCATAATAAACATCTTATGGCTTCAGAAGTTTAATTCCAACAAAGCTCACTTTAATAATAATATATGTTCTATCCACTACTTGATGGAGATCCATGACATAACAGAGAAAATTAGGGGCTACTCTCTATTCAAGTTCTTCAACTTCCTTGGTGAAGTGGAGGATTCCAAGAAGTTGTAACTAAGGGCTTAGGCCTCTAGGTTAATGGTTTTGCCTTGTACCAATTACATAGAAAACTTATGAGAATTAAGTTGTAACCCAAAGCTTGCTAATATTTCCTACATAAGGATACTTAAGAGGGTATTAATAAAGCTAAAGAAGCACTAAAGCACTATCAGGATAATCTCTACATTTACCCTAGTGATGTTACACTAAAGATTAATGAAAAGCAAGCCTTGTTTGATTACATGAAGCTCATTCCTTTTTAATCATGAAAAATCTATATTTTATTGGTTAAGGGAAGGAGACTTAAACTTTATTTTCTTCCATAAATCATTGCTTGTTAGAAGGAATTGCAATAGAATTTAAAAACTATATATTGAAGAGGGGAGCCTTGTCACTAGTCAAAATAAGCTCAAATCCCTTGCATTGGATTACTTTACTAAAGTTTTGGGATCTCCAAGTGATGAAATTCTAGCTTATCTTCTTAATTTCCTATTTATTCCCAAGGTGATATATTCTGAGCAATCTGAATTTCTTAATAGAAATCTCTCTAATGAGGACATCAAGGCAATGGTATTCTCACTTAATCCCATAAAGGTCCTAGGTCCAGATGGAGTCAATGCTTTTTTCCTTTCAACATGTCATTCCATCAAGATTAATGTATGCAAAGCTATTCAAGATTTCTTTTTTAGTGCTAAAATGTTAAATGTATGGAACTACACTCATTTATGATTTTCCCCTAAAACATAAATTCTAAATTATATGAGGATATCTTATTGCAATACAATTTATAAATTTATTTCCAAGCCATTTGCCAATAGGATGAAACAGGTGCTTCCATCATTCACTAGCAAATCTCAAGCTAACTTTAATCGTGGATGAAGATTTTGAGATAACATTATGCTTGTGCAAGAACTATTAAAGACCTATCATATCAAAGGTTTTGGTGTCAATGTTCACTTTTGATTTTTATAAAGCATTTGACTTAATGAATTAGGAATTTATGATCTAATGACTTAATGAATTAGGAATTTATGATCTAACCTTTACAAAAGTTTGACTTCCCTAGTAGATTCATTAAATGGGTCTCTAATGTATAAGTAACACTTCTTTTAGAGCGTTGATCAATAGGGAAACCACCCATCTAATTAAGGTTGCTTAAGGATCTAGACAAGGTGATCCACTATCCTCTTACCTCTTCACCATATGCAATGGGTTACATAATCGTATCATTAAAAAAATGTGCTTATTGATAGTAGATTTAAGTATCATAAGAAATGTAAAAGGCTCGTTATCACCCTCCTTACATTTATTGATGATCTATAGCTATTATATAATGCTAATGAAGCTTCAATTGCTTGTCTAATAAGATCACTACAAGAATTTAGTGCTTGTTTAGGGCTTAAGATCAACAGGTACAAGAGCTTCTTAATAACTTATATGGATGCTTTAGAATCACCTCCTTTGCTATCTTCCATAATAGGTTTAGCTCTTAAATCTCCTCCATTCATTTAACTTGACTTTCCTTTCACTCTAAGGAAGCTCTCATTGGCGGATTGCCAAAGGTTAATTAGATATGATAAGGAAAAGAATTAAAATATAGACTACTAAAAGTTTATCCTTTACAGGTAGGTTACAACTTATTTCATTAGTACTTAATATTTTGTATATTTACTATCCTCCCACTTTTCTATTCAAATGAAGCTTTGTAAAAAAATTTAAAAACTCCTTAAAAACTTTTTATAGACTAGCAATGAATCCTTTAGGCATTTCTGCAAAGGTAAGTTGAAAAGAAATTTGTATGCTAAAGAAAGAAGGAGGTTTAGGAATCAAATATATAAAGGTAGTAAATAAGGTAATGTTGATTAAGATTCTTTGGAAGGTAATTTGTGACAAGGAGTCCTTTAGGTGAAATGGCTTCATGAGCATTATTTAGTGGGATCAAGCTTATGGACAGTTAAGCCAAAACGAATGTATCATAGTACTAGCAACAAATACTAAAGCTTAAGGACCTCTTCCATCTTCTCATCAAATATAGGGTGGGTAATGGAAGGAATACATGAATTTGGTATGAAAATTGGAGTGATTTGGTCCCCTTTATGATCATCCTAGCTTTGCTAATCTTAGAGTAATTTTTCCTTTAAACACAAAGGTTAGTTGTCTAATTGAGAATGGAATATGGCTTTATGATAATAGAATGACCTTTTTCTTTTAAGAATGCTTCACTTAAGTCCCTCCTAACTCGCAAGTAGAGGGCAAAGTTATCTAGCTCAAGCATTCCTCACACTCATTACTAACAAATCTTGTATGGATATGATTAGGAACCAAGCAATGGTGGTGTGAATTTAGCATCAGCTTGTTTGGAACAAACTACTTATCCCCAAACTTTCCTTTATATTATAGCTTGCAACTAAAGAAAGGCTTACCACCTTGGATGGAGCCAGAGGCTTCTATAATCTAAGCTATAAGGTGCGTTTACTTGATCAAAACTTATGATTATCTTCTTTTTAAATTTCTATATTCTTATAAGATATGAATGCAACTAGACTTTGTAACCTTGATCCACAAGATGACGACATAAAAGGAGTTCTCTGGTGGCTTTCTTCCCTATCTAGACTTATAAAGATGACTCACGTCTACACAACTGGGTTCTTGATAACTCAATCTATAATATTTGGTGGGAAAGGAACCAAAGGGTCTTTAATAACATATCCAACTCCTCACAACAAGTAAGTGATTGCAATATTAGAATAACTACGGACTTGTTTATGGTTAGAGGGTAATACTTGTCACTTTCTCCATCTCTGAGATCAAATTGGCCAACCTAGTAAGCAACCAAATCCTTTATATGGTTTATATATGGTGCCAAAATTAAGCTTTTATTATTATTGAATTGGATTTTTCATGTACATTTTAGTTCTTTCCATATAGACTCAGGTTAGTTTTAAATCAAATTTATTAAACTTTCAAAAATAATTCATAAGAGAATTTTTTTGATTCCATGATGAATGGGAGACAGACTATTTCCATTAGTTACCTAAAGGATGCTCAATAGTTCAAGAAATTGAAGAAAAAGGTCTTTGACATATATGAATATGTATCAAATTTAGGACTGGTTATCGATAGAGGAAGGAACGAGGAAAATGGTTCTAAAAAATTACAGGCATAATCTAGATTGAAGGATAAAGTTGTTCATTGATTTAACCATATTTTAAGAGCAATTTTCCACAATGGAAGAAGGGAATCAAGAAAAAGGAAACACATAAAAAAGCTAGTGTTGATATAGTCTAGGAGAGTTCCAATGAAGTGGATGGAAGAAATAGTGATGTTTAATGAAGAATAATTTTCATTATGTGAATCGATGGGTGATAGGCACTAAGAACAGTTATCAAATGAATTTCAATGAAGACTAGTTATTCTTTTAAAGAATGGAATGGTACTATCATATAGGTGACGATGAAGAGTGTTGTCAAAGGTAGTGTTTTTATGCATATTAAGATACATGATGAAACTATTAGAATATTAGATTATGTTCCTGAGTTTCAGTAGAATTTGATTTCCATGGGTACTCTTGATAGTTAAAGGGATAAGATTTTTGGTGATGATAGTCAACTTAAGATAGTAAAGGATGCATTGATTATGATAAAAAAGAAAATTACAATATGAAATTTATGTCTTAATGGGTAAAGCAATAATAAGATCAGTAGTTGTGTCTTAATCTTTAAAAAAGAGAGATAGTACTATGGTACGACGCATATGATTGAGTGATCTTGGCGAGTGAGAGATAATGGAACTTTATAAATGGAGCTTATTAAAGGATAACAAACACAAAAATATAGAATTTTGTAAGTTTCATGTGTTTAGTAAAAAGTATAGGTTAACCTTCAAGGATATAGTTTTAGGGGAGAAGCATATTGAGGAAAACATATAGAAAATTTGTACCAGAGTCAATAATCAGTAGTACTTGTTTGAACGTGGTACTAGAACAGCCTAGAACATATGCTAAGTAGATTGGAAATTCTATTTTAAAATAATTTCAGGAAGAAATTATCATGATTGTATAGTCCATGGTAGAGCTAGAAGGATTTCTAGATAACAAAGAAAATATGGTTGAGGGAAACTCATTCGATTATTCTCTATCCATTGGTGATAGAGATAAAAATATCTTTTAAGGGACTAAGGAAAGTAAAGTGAAAGATCGATGAACGGGTTTATGGTGAAAAATGTGAGGTTTTATAAGATCGAGAAATTGGTTACATTTGGTCATATCTTGTTGAAAAAGGTTCACACTTTTAGAGGATTGAGTTGACATATTGATAAAGTTATTGCTCGCAAAAAAGTTCAAGCACAACTTTGACATGGTGAATATTAGCTCAGCATAAGGATCTTTAGGACTTGTATGGAAAGACTATTTCTTAGTTAGACATTGGAGAATTCAAGTCAAATTGGGCAATTGTGAGATATATCTCAAATTTCAGTGAAATGGCATTTCAATGACCTTAGAATTCTAGTGAAATAAAGATTTTTTTAGTCAATAGACATATAGTGAAATAGAGGTTCAATAACCTTAAGTTATATGGAAATAGAATATCATTGACCCTGTAGTAATAAAGTTTTACTATAATTAAACTTCTTACAAGTGACCCAAGTATATAAATAGTTTGATAAGGGTTTTGCAAGTGCTGACTTTAGAGGATCTAAGAAAGAACCTTTGGGAGGTTATATAAGGTCGTGGTTATCGTACTTCTCTTAGTATCATCTTTTCCACAACAATAAAAGAATTTTGTCTCTTTTCCAATAAATGTAGGTTACATAGTCTAGTACGTAAATTCTTATGTTTTTGGTTTTCTTATATTATCCTATATTGCCTTTTTTTAATAACTGGTATTAAAGAAGTTAATATCATAAAAATTGACATTAGGGCAATTGATATCGTAATAGTTGTTTATGGTCCTCCTTTCCTCATTTGACACATGTTAAAATAATTACAGAAATTAAAATGATATCAAGAGGACAAAATATTATCGTATTGGTCACTACATTTACTTCTTGAACTCCAACTTCTTATTCCCACATCAAGATTCCACTTTTTAAGTTTCACACGAGTTTTACTAAAATGTCCCTTTATATTGTTTATCGAGAATTACGTTGCGTATGGTTACTGTGATCCATATACTAAGACGGAATGAAACAAAAATTTGGAGACAAAACATAACAAAAATTGGAGACAGTGAGGTGTTTGGTTATGATAGACAAAACAAATAAAACTGTGTTCGTCTCGAGAAAATAAATGTGTGTAGTTGCAGTTGATAGAAATGTGTTTGGTTGCAGTTGACAGAACATAAAAAACATTGTCAATGACTAAGGTATCCTGCAATATAATATGATTAGAAATATGTAATTCATAAATTATTTTAAAACGAATGATTTGTATTAGTAATTTAATTGTATCTATAAATAAGGAATTTAAAAAATGAGTAACATAAAAAATCAATGAAATGAGTGTAACATCCCGTTATCCATGTTAAGCTAGAATTGTGAATTATTATATTATATTAATTATATATTTAATAATTATATACAATAAGGGGAGGGTTATTTCTGAAAGGTGCTTTTGTGTTTTGCTTTTGTCATAGGGACAAGAAATCTTGTCCCACGGTTTTGGAAGGGACAAAAAATTTATGTTTATGTGATCTGGAGTCAGAACAAAAATAAGTTGGGTCAGCAACCAAACACTGCGAGACATAGAATTTTTGCGTTTTATTATCTATCTCCACCAATGAAGACAGTAACCATACGCAACGTTATAGTCTCTCCTTATGGTGCATAACACGAAGACATTAATCTAGAAAATTAACTATGATAAGTTGCCCAGTAATAATCGAGGAATATCTCCAATTTACAGGCATCCCTGATTTCATAATACAAAAGGAGAATATTTTGCATGCATTTTGGGATTGACCTTATTACGCTCAAATATGGAAAGAGTTTACCTTAGTGAAGGCCTATTTTTGTTTCTTTATGATTAAAAGAAAACAGAATTAAGTTATTGGGTTAAAGAAAATATATGCTTCAATTCTCAAAAGTCAAAACACAAATAATGTTCTTTATTATATTAATTTTACTGAGACTAAAGAAATCTAGAACTAGCGTAACAAAATGCTACGTGATAATGAGTTTAATTGACTATAAAATGGGATTCACATAAATTCACGACTGCAATCATAGTATGTGGTTCGGCCGAATTCTGGCTGAACGGTGCGTTGCTGCTTGGATCCATGCGTTGATTATCCTCTGTGATAAACTCAACGTGAAAGTACCTGCAAAACAAAGGAAGGCACGTCGGGGGTTGTGTCCCGATTAGCCCCTCCGACGATCAAGTAAGTCTTTTGGTGAAGGTAGGGTTACCGTAAAAGCTAGAGAACTAGGTTTATGATTGCGTACCTTATCACGAGGAGATCATACCTTATATATGGGAAGGATGCTAGGGTTAGGTCTTTACGTAGTCTCCTATCTCTGCATGGAAAGTTGTTTATCGCTGATGACTGCTGATGGGCTTCGGAGATCATGGGACGGGCTTGGTTTTGACATTTTTGACGAGTGGGCCGATCGGCCCACGGGTCGTTGTGACTGGGCCCAGACCCATCACGACCGACCCGACCAGGATTAATTTTGAATTAAAATTTTTAGGACAATTTGTTCAATGAGAAAGAAGCGGAAAAAATATGGATTCATTAGAAATTGATATAAAGATTCGTTTGCAAAAGAAAAAAAATTGGGAATAAAGATAAATTGAAAAATGAAAGGGAAAAAAAGTAATAAAGTAGTTGGAAAAGATACCATCGTGATTATTTCTGAGATTCAGCAAAAGATTCTTTTCCTCGGCCATTGCTCCAAATGCGGGCATTGCGGATTCAGGTGCATCGCGAAACTCTTTGGAGCAATTATATGAATACTAGTAAGGATTGGTATTGGGTTTGAATGTTTGATTCGGATAAGACTGTATCGATATTGTTTAATATTGTGTATCGTTTTGAATAAAATTTTAAATTTATTATTATTTTTATTTGATGTTTTGATTAAATATTATTTATTATATGATAAAATTTAACATTTTAAGTATAATGTATTGTCTTTATGTTTATATTTGTATAATGATTAGATAATTTTTTTTGTCAAAACTAATATTAATATAAATAAATAGATTATTGTTATTTTAAATTTTTATTATTATAATTTTTAGGGACAAGGTTAATGTAAAATTTTAAATTATACAGTACAAGATATTAATGAACTATTTTGTAATTTAAAAAATTAAAGAATTATTTTATAAAAGTCAACGCACCCAATGCACAAGGCTCTTCGCTTTGTGGGGGTTTAGGGAAAGTCATAATGTACGCAACTTTATCTTTGTATTTTTATAAAGAGATTGTTTTTGTGACTTGAATTTATGACCTTATGATCACAAATGAGCAACTTTACTACTTGCTCTAAGACTCACCCTCTAAGAAACTATTTTATAAATTTAAAATTTTATCTAAAATAATACTTGATATATAATCGGTACTGATACAGTATCATACTAAAATTAAATTTGGTGGTACGATATTCATAACATTTGGTAGAAAGCATAACATATACCATTGTTTGAGATGTAGAAGTATACTATTGCTGCAAAGTTGTAGAAAGTAGAACAACTTGTATGTTTATAAATTAAAACGTAAGATGTTATAAGAGTGTTTATTTCTATTTTTATTTTTCTATTATAATTTTTAATTTTAAATTTATTCTTTTCTTTTAAATATAAATAAAAATATGTTTGGTTGTGTGTTAACGTAGTTATATTTTTATTACTTGGTTGTATGTTTACTGATAATAATTATATATTATATAATACATATTATATAAAACTTAAGGATAAGTTATTTTCAATTAATTAAATTTATTTTAATCTCTTATATAGTATTTATTAATAAATTATCAATAATTTTTTATTTTACTAAAATAAATAATTTAAAAATTAATATTTATTTTAAATACATTTTAATTATTAAAATTAAAATACATATTATTGATATTTTAATTCAAAAATACATTTTAGATAAAACAAACATAAAAGTAAAAACATAAATAGAAAACTCAAACAAACACAAAACTAAAAACATAAATGGGAAAAAAGGGACCGAATTATGCAATTATGATTAAGAGTGGGTTAGAAAAATTTTATTTCAAGCGAGAATTAAGTGTAGAAAACAAATAATTGATATATTGATAATTAAAAAATTTAATGTTGGTTTTTAAGTTTGCCTATGAGATGTGACTTTGAAGATTTGCAAGCAATTTCTTAATTGTGGTGATTTAATGTATATTGCTTTTTGGATAATTAATGAAAATATTTATGGTGTTAAATAAATAAAATAGGGTTATATTCTTTTAGAAATTTATGGTAAGTTGCAATCATCATTTCATTGATATCATTGAATGCGAAAGGGAGATTAAACCACAAACTTTACTTGCTTTGCTTATGTTTGTCATTTTCGAGTTGGATGGCTTTAATTAATAATTAATTCTATTTTGAATGATATTATTAGATAGCTTCAAAAGTAAATTACCTTGTAAGGATCAATAAATATAAATTTTAGATGTAAGAATCCAAATTTGTTTTAGATATTCAAATGATAAAATATTATATAAATATTAAATACATCATTATTGTTGGTGCAAAGTTTAAACCATATTTAAAGAGATCCTTAAAATATAGTTAAAGCTGTTGATAACATATGTGAATGTTGTAAGGATTGGGATTGGGATATTCTATGGCGTCATTCTCTAAGGGAAGGAAATCGAGTAGCCGATTTTCTTGCTAAACGAGGAAGCAGAAATCGTCAGGAATTTTAAGAATGGGTTTCTCCGCCTCCAGATCTCTTGCTAGACCTAGCTGCTGATGCTTCGAGAGTGTGCTTTTTGAGAGAATGATTTCTCTTGTTTCTTTATTTTAGTTTTTGCTTTTTAACTTTCCGATGTACAAAAAAAAAAAAAAAAAAGAAGACTTTTGAATGACATATTTAAGGAATTCAATTCATATTATAAAAAAATAAAAGAGGTTATCAAAATAAAGGTCAAAGTTGAGTCCTATAATAATCAAGGGGGGGTAGGAATAGGAAATGCTTTTCGGAGTCAGACAGAAGAAACTCAACCTCTTTGATTGGAGATTGATGGGAAAATAATTCGCGATGTATGACATATAACAACTCAGAAACACCAACTGGTTGATCTTTTATGGTATTTCCTAATTTAAAATTACATTTACATTTACCATACTATAATACTAGCACACGCTTATTATGTGTATACACATAAAATTAACTCCTACACCACTTCAAACGACCGTCGATGCTTGGCAACGCTTGTGTTACTGTGTATATTAATTGTGATGACGTGAAAGAAAGGAGTTGGTGACCTGTCCACGGAAAAGCATTCCCAGCACGGCACTTCTGTTGTTTTGTCCTGGTTCAGTTGCCCGCACACTTTTTATTATCGCAGGTCAATTCTGCGGCAGACAGTTCTTTGTTCTTAGCTTAGTTTCATACATTTTCGCCTCTACAAAAAGCTATGTGCAACCTTGACGACCAGCACAACAGGGTAACTTACGTCTTCCCTTCTCTCTTATTGACTGTTGCTGCAGGAAATGAGATAAAAATCACTCTTTTGCTTTTTGTTTCTTATCACTCTTAACTATTCTGTTATGTCATTCTTGAAAATAAGACTATTTTTTCTAATATAAGCAATATTCAGAAAATAAGGCCAGTAGGATTATGTTGTCTTTCTCTACTGTATTGGTGAGATATGATAATTATTCTTTTTATTTTTGTGATTGTGTTTTATTTGTTCCATGCGGGGCATGGCAAGTTAACTTCCACTTATGTGATTAACGCGAGAATTCTTGCAGAGTTTGCTAAATTATTTTATGGTGTTAGATTAGTTAGACGTCTTTGCATACTTTGATTTCCTTGAGAGATTCTTAAATTCTTTTCAAAGATATATAATTAACGAAGAAGCTACTTCAACCAGATGCCTGTAATGCTGCTGAATTTGCTTTGGATGGAACTTTAGAGCTAGCTATTGTTCAGCAATCCACAACTTTTCTATTCCCCTTCTGCACATGGGACGATGTTTAGCTCTTCTGACCATTTTTTCAGTTGTCAACCTAGTGAAGACCGTTGGAATCGGGTTTGATGGACAAAATCATGATATTGCTGTGATCAAAAAGTGTGCGAAAGGAGATGTTCTTCGTTTACGGGCAGGTGCACCCTTCAAGATCGCACTCTTTGCAGACCTCCACTTTGGAGAGGATGCTTGGACTGACTGGGGTCCTCGGCAGGATCTGAACTCTGTTAAAGTCATGTCCACTGTGCTGGACGCTGAAACGCCAGGTGATTGTTTTCATTTTCTTTGTCGAGTTTAATTTGATTCCTCACAAGCACCAAGTCAAATGTTGGGCTATAGTTTAATTTACACGGTCACATATCCTTGGTTTGTCCTTCTCCATTCTGAGTTAAAGCTGTCAAATGCCAGAGACATACTTCCAGACAATAAACAAGATATTCTTATTGATGGAATTGCTGATGATACAAGATTCAGTGCGGGTTGCTAAATTTCATACTTCAATCTTGTTCTTTCTAATGAAATGGTAGTGATGCATTCTTGAGGTTCACATCCTTAAATTGAAAACTCATGATATACTGCTAGTTTAAAGCAAAACTTCAACTTGTTTGGTAATTTTTCCTGACATTCCTCCCTGAGTTTCCAGTTTGAGATTTGACCCCAAACTTCTTTGTTTGACTATAGCAAGTTTCTAGAAATTGTTGGCTGCGCATATAAATTATGTTTGTCCTTTTACTCTATGCTTATGTGTTAATCACTTGACAACATCCAGGGCTTAGAAACGAACTTTACTTTGTTTACAATTCTTACTCTCATAGGATAACCCACCCTATTTGGCTATGTTAGGAAGTTTGCTTTCACACTGTTGGCTCAGCCCACAAGGTTTTGCTATCTATTTGACTTCTCCCTTTGCATTTTAGCTGCTTTGGCACCTCCCATTGTAATGGTAACTTAAAGAATAAAATTTACAGAGTTTGTGATATATCTTGGAGATGTTATTACGGCCAATAATATTCCAATTGCCAATTCAAGCTCGTACTGGGATCTGGCAATCTCTCCAACTAGGTCGAGGGGTATACCATGGTCCAGTGTTTTTGGGAACCATGATGATGCACCATTTGTCTGGCCAATGGAGTGGTTTTCTGCCCCTGGAGTCCCTCAAGTTATCTGTCCTGGAGTTAATTATTCATGTTATGGTGAGCACGATTCTTTCCCCATTTAAATGGTTTTAGCATGAAGTCTTTCCTCTTAAAGTAATTCTGATGGAGTTTGAGACATGTTAAAATCATCTCATGAGTACTTTTATCTTTTTACCGTTTTTTCTTTTGCTATGGCGTGGTAGCCATGTGATATTGTTTTAGCATGCCACTATCATACTGATACTCCATCATTGAGCTTTTATTGCATAAGAGCAGTAGCAACTACGAGAAATCCGCCAATATAATCATGATATGGAGGCATTTAATTAAAATTTGAAATTAGGTTATGTGTTCCAAAGAGCAAAAACTACTGATTACATCATTCAGCTTAATTTTCCCGTTTAAAATTGTTCTTCTAGCATATATAAAGGACAAATCATATGTTTAAAAGAGAAGATGATCGAATGATTTATCCCAAACCTGCCTCTGCTGCCTTTGCGCAAACCATTTTAATGAAACTTGAGGATGTGGTTTGATTTATAATAGGTTCCCGACCTAATGAAGTTCTTTCTTTCTGAAACCAATTACAACCTTATAGTTTCCTCACTTAACAATTATCGTGGTAATTTCTTATTCCTTGCAAGATAAGTTACCACACCATTCTTCACATCCTTAACATCAATCTGGTGCCTTAAAGATCCTCCAATCAAGAAGTAAGAAATAAGGCCTCGTACTGATAGACATATCATAGAAACATGTCCTTTTGTTATACAGACTATTGCTGTCTTCACCGTAAATACTATGCAGCAAGCAGCACTTTTTTTTTTTCCCTCTAGATTTGACCAGGTTATCACAATTTGAATTTAAGAAAAGAGAACAACAGTTAAAAGTGTTTCTAACTTCAGCCTCATTAAGAATGATTAGTCGATAAGTGAAATGATTGTTGCATATCATTTTTGTAATGACCATTTACATGAGACTAGTTTGCATTCCAGTGGCAGAGTACTGTAGTTTCGAAGGGACTTCACGTTTAGAGCTGATAAGAAAGGAAATTGATCATAATGACCTATCGTATACCAAGAATGGTCCTAAAGATCTATGGCCTAGTATATCCAACTACATTCTCAATGTCTCATCCTCAGATGATCCAAGATCACCTGCTTTGTTCATGTACTTCCTAGATTCTGGTGGTGGGTCCTATCCTGAGGTTATATCAAACGCCCAAGCAGATTGGTTCAAGAAAAAGTCTGAAGAGATCAATCCTGATTCAAGGTTGGAGTTCCTGAAAGCATTTATTTCTTTCATACACTTGAAGAATGTTAAGTTGAATATTTGACTTGGGTATTATAAATATCACCATGCAATTCTTGTTGATGCTATTGCTGGTAAAAAAGATGTTTGCCCCTTCATTTTGATTTTTTCTTTTATAAATACATTGTGATCATTGTAGGCTCGACTTTCCACAGGGTTCCTGAGATAGTTTTTTTTCACATACCAACTAAATCTTACAAGAAGGTGGCTCCCTGGTTTGGCATAGGTAAGCCTTGTATTGGGTCGATTAACAAGGAAAGTGTTGCTGCACAAGAAGCTGAATTAGGTATCATGAACATTCTTGTTAAGAGGCCTTCCGTCAAGGTCAGTTCTTATTTCACATGAGCTATGTGATGGACATGCATATTGTGCTTATGTGGGTTCAAGTGCTGCAGAAGAAAGCTAATTATGAACATTCATATAGATAACACAAATTCCTTCTTTAGCTATTTCAGGTTTGCATGGGAAGCTAATTTATTTAACTTATTGGAATTGTGTTGTGAACCTAACCATATCTGATGGTTCCTAAAATTAGGCTAAGTTTATTAGCTTCTTTAATAGTCTCAATTGAATAGTTTAAATCTCAACTATTCATGCCTTAAGCTAGAAAATTGATATCCTGTGACTTGCACTTCATAAAATCACTAGTATTCAGGGTCCATTTGGAATGACAGATCAATTCGGCATTATAGTTGTGTTTCTAAAACCTTTATCTTGAGGGAAACATAGCCACAGAGATGTTTGCTATCTAAAAATGTGCTTTTCAAAAGAAAGGGGACCAAACACAGGTTTGAGAATCTTAAGTATTTAAGATGATTGGTTTCTACAGCTAAAATATGGCAGTTTTCGTTTCTATCTGTTATAAGTGTAAATTATTGTCTGGAGTGACACTAATGTATTGTTGAGCTGTACAAAACTTTTTTTAATTATTTTTATTAGGATAACTCTTGATTCTTAAACAAAATTCTATGGTTGAGGCTAACGCTTTTGAGTATGTTGGAGAACAAGAGTCTGTCATGAGTAGCCATCAATCTTCAGGTAGGAAGACTGAAATTTAAGATTATAACAACTTGGTGGTTACTATTATTATTCTTCTGTTGGAAGGTAATGAAAAGCTATAGGTTGAGGATGTCAAGGTTCTTAATGAAATATTCTGAAGTAGTTGATCAAATGTGTCCAGAAAAGAGTTTCTTGTGTCTAAAATTGGATTGGAAAGACTAGCTGGTCTCAGAGGCATTGCTGCTTATTGCGGAAAAGTTGATATAATGTTCATAGGTGCAGATGAATCTGTCTAAATTTAAAGCCCTTGTGGTTATTGCAGGCAGTATTTGTAGGGCACAATCATGGACTGGATTGGTGCTGTCCTTACGAGAGGCTTTGGTTGTGCTTTGCGAGGCATACTGGTTATGGTGGCTATGGGAATTGGGCAAGAGGAGCTAGAATTCTGCAGATAGTTGAGAAGCCCTTCTCACTCAAGTCGTGGATTAGGATGGAAGACGGTAAAGTACATAGTGAAGTGGTCTTGAGCTCTTGATTTCTTGCCCCTGTAATTATGTCGCGAGAAGTGGGGAAAACACAATTGAGAGAAAAGAATAGCCGATCCACAAATATATGGCTTGTGTAGAGATCACGTTTCTAAATAGAACATGCAGTTTGTAGATGAATGGACAATGGCATCATGTGCAAAAAATAATTAGCTCTTTCGAATCTCCTTTTTATGGTGCATTTGATCGAGGCCAAATGGGGGTCAAAAGTATTAGGTGCTGTATACTTATTGTTATGGTTGTCTTTTCCTTTTCTTTTTGCCTTTACAAGGATAACTTGGCGATAAGAATTCGGGTGATAGCTGTTTTGACGTTGCATTTGCTTATATGCCTTCTTCCAGACACTGTTATACAGGGCTAGTGATGGATGAATAAAGTAGAATGGAGTTTCTTTTATGTGTGATGGATGAATAAAGTAGAATGGAGTGTATTCAAGTACTCAATCACAACGTTTCTTGAACACGCAGTTTAGCTAGTAACTAATCAACCATGCAATAACTAAAACAACTAATCAAACAAGCATATAGTAATCTAATAAATAGCAGGATTAGGTATGACTTAATTGTCGCTGAGGAGCAATCAAAGTTGATGTTTAATTATTTAAAGATTGGAGTGGAAGAAGACATGAATGTTGCGAGTGGGAGTTATTATAGTGACAGCAGCACTCGATGTTCCTTCTTTGGTTTTTGGCATACTAATTATTAAGCACAGTGTCCGAGTTTCAATAATCAAAGCAGCTTGCCTAAATCTAACGTAAATGCTACAAATCATTACGAACTAAACTATTCAAAGTATAAGTCATTCGTCTAACCTTTTCGCTTCCTCGATTAAGACATAGTAATATGACGTACGGGTATTTCCTCATCTAAAACACAAATATACAAGATAAATGTATGGATATGAAGAAAACAAAATATGTGTTCTTTTTGAAGGTGAACAGATCAAAAGCTCTTAATGTCGGCTGTTACATACAAAAACAATTAATTGTTAACAAAAAGGTTACCAACTAGGAGAGAATGTTGAGTAAGTAATATTATTATTACTTGAATCAGAGCTTCAAATGAGGCGAAACAAGCGGCAAGTTTGCCCAGGTCTAAATCCATTATTAAAGAAGAAGGATCATGCTTTCATCATGCCAGCAAAGTCTTCTCAATTTTTTTTCCTTTCAAGCAACAAAAACAAAGATTGAGCGCATAGAACATTTCAGTCTGCGGTCATGTTCAGGCATTGACTTTTGAGGGATCGCAATTATATCGGCACTACCCTCGTTTAATCATACTACTTAATTCTATACAACAAATTTTTAATTTTTAGTTTGTTCAGATGTATTTACTCTTAACCAAATGGAATTGAACTTAAATATTCGATGACAAAACAATATAACATAATGTTTAACAATTTAGTTGGAACGTTTGTTATAATCCAACTTGGTTGCGTCATGGTGATTTTTATTATCGTTTGGTTAATGTCACGGGTCATGAGAGAGAGAGGGCAAAAAGCTACGGTTCAGCGAGACACTGCATGGAGAAGAAGTGCCTCCGGGTCTGTGCTAATTATTACTCTTTGCCCTTTTTCTTCTTCTCTCTTAACTAACTTGCGATGTTTTCTTTGCCTTTTAGATAGAATGAAGTGGTTAGTAATACGCTTCAATTGAGAAAATATGGAATGCTAATCTTATGGAATTATCTAATATTTTATTGCATTGTTGTACAAATGTGTGGTGGCCTGAAATGGTAAGCGATAGTCGTGGTAGACGATAAATTTGTCGATGTGTCAGACAGACTGACTTGTTCCAGTTTGCAAAGACAACAACACCAGTAGTGGATTTGATGTGCTCCCTTACAAGGGCTCTCCATCATTCATTAGTTTACATATTGGGAGAGTACTTCACTGAAACATCATTCACTGTCATCATCATCGTTCTCTTTCTACGTGGAACAGAAAGTAAAGAGTCTCAAATCTTTATCCCCTACCTCTGTTTTTGGGTTTATGTCACTCGTTTCAGTTTTGGGTGAGTACGCTTGTGATTCTTTATCCTTTTTGGAAGAAATTGAACTCAAGAATGATGACAAAACATTTTCACCTCCTACAACATTAGCTTTATCGAATATAGACAGAATTAGCTTGGAAATTGGTTTTGTATCTTTCTGTAGCTTAAAATAATTAATCCATATTTTTTTTTTCTGTGAAAACAAACCGAAGTCCTAGTATATATGTGTTTGTGCAGCAATTTCTGTAGTGGGTTTTGGTTACCTTCAGAAAAGAAATCAGCTATGGCAAATTACAGAAGATGATATTCATAGTGTTGGGTAAATGTTATTGCGCGAGTCTTCAATGGCAAAGACTCGTTCATGGTTTGACCGGGTGAAGAGATTCTGTTCCTGCGACAAAAAACCAAAAGCAGAAAAGGTCTGATGTTGCATAAAATTTACATTCGTCAATTCATAGTTGTCGCTGACATTAATAATTAAGTTAAAACATTTCTCCTTGCTGTTATCAACTAGCAAACACGTAAGTGGAGGACATGGGTTGCAGGAAAGCTCAAGTATAAGCAATGCCCTGCACTTCTAACACCTCAAAGAGCTGTCAATGAAGCAAAACAAAATCAGAAAAAGTATGCTTTGACGGTTGCCATGGCAACTGCTGCCGCTGCTGAGGCTGCTGTTGCTGCTGTTCAGGCAGCTGCTGAGGTTGTTAGACTCACAGCTGCCTCTCACTCTTATCATTCCCTTTCCAACATCCGTCAAGTTTTGGCTGCTACTAACATTCAGAGCGCCTTCCGTGGATACCTTGTAAAATTCTTGAAACCCTTTGATCTTAAACATAACTTTGATGGTTGGAAACAGCTTAGTAAACCTTTGATTGTTTAGCTTGGTAAGCTCTAGTCAGTAGTCACAAATTGAAGTCACCGGACCAAGTTAGGAGTTGAGGCATGAAAATTTTAAAACAGAAAATGAATCGGTCAATTGCAAGCTCACATATAGTTTGAAAGTCGGGTTTGAAACTTGCATTTCCACGTCTATCGGAAGTTACTGAAGAAACGAATCATGTCCTCACCTGAAATTTCTTTTGAATAACATCCGAATATTGTGATCTGTGAAATTTGTTAATTTTCTCTCTCAAGAAATACATTACTCTTTCAATCATATTAAGCTTGGGGGAATTTGAGCTTATTCTGAATTCCAACTACCTAGTCCATGTAATCCAAATGCAGCGCCTTTTGTCTGATAAACGTCCTCAAACTAAAATCTAAAACAGGCAAGGAAAGCGTTGCGGGCACTAAAGGGAGTGGTAAGGCTTCAAGCAATTGTTCGTGGACAAGCTGTGAGACGGCAGATGGCCGTCAACATGAAGAATATCCAGGATCTAGATAGAACTTGTAATGATGGTGATAATGATCTAGTCTTCAAGTCAAAGGAGTTTAAGGAGCAGGGAATTGAGGTAAGTAGCTTAGGTAATCTGTTTGGACTGTCATTCAAATTCAAGCACCCAATAAGTTTTTCTTGAATCAGATCACGGGAAGAATGGGATAGATGTTCTTTAGAAACTTTTGTTTTTTCTTTGTATGTCTTTAATCTCTTCAATTGCCAAAGATCCTACCTACAACTTAATTTTGTGTTACTTTGTCAAATTAATATGGGCAGCTCGAACACGTTGGTCAAAGAAGTTGGGATTATAGCATCCTGACAAAGGGAGCCATAGAAGCCCTATGGTCAAGGAAGCAAGAGGCCGCTATAAAAAGAAAGAGAATGATGAAGTACTCATTTTCACATCGGGTACTCCATTTCATATGCCTATTGTCAATCTTATAGAGTTCTACTTTCTGTGATGCTAAAACAACTTTTTCTAAAAAAATGTTTTCCAGGAGAGAAGTACTAAAATACTACACGGACCACTACCGAAGAAGGAATATAGGAGAACGCTCAACTTTATTGAACAATGGGCGGACAAAGAGGCTGGCCATAGAGGAGTGAAGAACTTGAAGCCGATCGCTAGTTCTAATACATTTGGTACTACTGACGCATCTTATGGGCCAATGCAATCTAAACTTACATCCATAGATGGATTGAGTTCGCCGGCCTCATGCTCTCGGAGATCATTTGCTCGCAGACGAGAGAGTATAGGAGGACATGACACCTCCGTCCCAAATTCTCCGTCGTACATGGCTGCAACACAATCAACAATGGCCAAGACAAGGTCGATGAGCACACCAAGGCAACGGATTGGACATCTACATAGTTGCTTCGATCACAGCTTGGCTTATGAGGATGGAATGTCCTATTACCATTCTTCTGATGGTGGTCAATGTCCTGTAAAGGTGTTGGCATAAATCAACACAAACTTCAAGGTTTGTGCTCGCACGTAAATAGCATGCTTAGACATTGTAATGGTTGTCGGAGATATGTATAGTGGCTGAGTTCCTGTCGGTGCATGATTGAACATGGAACTCCTGATGGTTTGAAACCTTCAAAATGCGGCTGTGTGACGTCATTTTTTCCTCAAGTTCAGTCGTTCGTGTTTGAAGAGTGTGTTATATTTTTCTTTTCGAGACGTTTGGTGATGCGATTTGGCTGGTCTTCCCGAAAGTACAAGCTTTGACCAGAAAGATATGTGGAAAGCAGTGGATTGAAAATTTAAACGTTGGCATGCGATGGAAGGGCTTGTGGTCTGTCGTATAGGCCTTATCATAGGATCGGTAAGGCTGAGAAGATGTCCATTCCGTAGATTTGTTTGGAAAATTGAGTTTTAAATAAATTTGGTTCAACAAAAGCAAATGATGAATTCATATCTCAGGCTTTTATCTGAAAGCGTTCAACAAATTTTCAACCTAATCACCAATGGCAACATTAAATATACGGCAAAATGTGATTCTTAATACTATACCAAATTGACTAATATAATTGCTAAAATTTTTAGAAAATATAATTTAAAATTAAATTTAATGTATAACATATATGTTTTACTTCTTTATATTCTAAGAAAATATATCATTATTGTAAATGTAAAGTGTATTTAATAATGACTCTTTAGTAATTTTAGTATTGTTTTCTATAAGAAAATGGTATGAATAGAAAAACTTATAAGTACTCGTAACTAGCCTAAGGATAATAAGTAAAACGATTTTTTCAATGAATTTTCGAATAAAGAAACAAAAAGTAAATCTAAATTTAATATTGAAAATAGTCCCAGACTCCCAGCAATGAATGATAAGACAATTGATTAAAAGAAAATGCAGTGAAATAATTATGTCTACTTTTCTTAGTAAATAATTATGTATACTTTTCTTAGTAGTAGTTTTGGCTTCATAATTTAATAACTTAGATTGGATATATTCTCTGGGCTGGTAGTAAGACTTTTTAGACATTAAAACCCTATTATCTCGAGCTACAACCATTTACTCTATAGTTTGTTAACCCCAATGCTAACACCTATTTGAATGTGTTATGCTGTGTGAAATCCCATGAATGGTTTCACCTTAATTAACACTAGGAAGATTACGTAGGTCCTCATCGAGTACCATGTTTAACCCTCTTTATCCAAGTCATGCACCACTCTTAGGCAAGCATTATTAAGACCTACGTATTGACGATAGATTAAGGTGTATTGATGATAGATTCAAGTGTCGATATAAATAAATCATTATTAAGACCAACAAACATAGCTCACACAAATATGAAATCAATTTGTAGAAAAGAATCACTAGGGTTTTTGATAGAATTTTATCATTAATTTTGTGAACTAGCATAATAGACATAATTTTGTACAAACCCCGATTAATTAGATGTCAAGATAATTGGGCTTGGTAATTCTCTCCAACGTGTCATTGGGCCTGTGTTCATGGGCTTGCTATGATGGGTAAGCTTGGCCTATGTTTTGCGGTGCACAAGAGGCCCTACTGCTAGCTGACCTTAAATATTTTTGCCCTATTGAGAACTGTATGGGTTTCTAATTAGGGTTTGGAATAGCAGTAGTTAATCCTCTGCATTCCTATCGCTCTGCTTCACAGAAAACAACAATGAACTTAATTGTTCCTCAATTTCCAAGGATTTGTCCATATAATTCTTGAATCTAATATGTTGCAATCATAGTGTTAGTCTAAATGTATTGATTAAATTACGAAATTAATCTGTAATTTCGTGTTGATTTTTCTTCAATTGGTATCAGAGCTTGGTTAACCCTAATTGTGACTGCTAATTTTGGGTAATTTTTGAGATGTTTATTTTCATGAAATTTGGGGTTTTCAATTTTGTTAATTGTTTTCTTTGAAATCTATTTTGTTGTTGTTGATTTGTTTCGATTTGCTGTTAAATCGTGTGGTAAGTTTGTTGAATTTTCTGTTGTTTTTTTTGTTAAAACCCAGAACTCGAAAACGCCATCCATAAAACATTTTTCGTATGAATTTTTTCGAACTTTTTTTGTAGCCTGTTTTATGAAATTGATTAAGAGCTTTGATAGATCGTTAAATTCTGAATCTAATGACACCAATTTCGTTGAAAACGGATCAAAATCGAGCAAGATATGGCCATCTTTCCAAGTCGGGTCGCGAACTGGGTCGAACGACCCGAGTACCAGTTATCCGGGTGGAGAAGACGCAACCTGACCCGTCTGGACTTTCCCTACGTGGCAGTGGTGGGTGTTGCCGACTCCCTTGGCCGTTTTGTCCCAAATTTTTTCCTGTTTGCTCCACTCGCCCAGTTCTAATTAATGATATTTTTTCTGGAATTTTTGGATAATAAACATATTTATTTTCATTTTTCCTGAATTTTAAATTTAATAAAAATATGTTGTACTCTCCGAATTTTATCTTGAAAATTTTTGTACTTGTTTCTGGTATTTTTAGGCTTATGAGGTCTTATGTACTCTCAGTGTTAATGTAGTTATGCACTAAAATTAATTTTGGATGTCGTTAAATCTTGGGATATGTTATTGGACTATTGTCATTCACTTTGTGTAATTGTGAGCTCGTCTATCGTGAGACCAATTATTACAAAATGCTATTGTGATGTTGTTATTAGACATACATTAGATACTATGTTAATGATGCACTTATCCTATCTGTTTGTCTTTATCAATGTGGTTGCTAATGCTTTGTTTAATTCATTAAATTACGTCTTTAAGTTTTCAGTATCCTATTGATATTAGCTCTAGGGCATAATTTAATGTTCTGGGTGATCTGTATTATAATTCGGGACCCTTAGGCAGGATTGCAATTGTATGAGAACCCAATTGTGTTGTTTGCCCAATTTTGCTAGTTGTTGATACATTTACTAAATCTCCCTGTTTTGTATCAATTTTCAGCTTTGAATTCTTTGATTAAGCTGAATGGGACCAATTATGAGGACTGACTTGAATCCTTAAATCTTTTTTTGTCTGTTTCTAATGTTGATGTTGCTTTCCTTGAGGGTGAGCCTGCATAACCCACTACTGAGACTTTCGCTGCAGATAAAGTTAAATATGATAAGTGGGCTCGTTCTAACATGGTCTATTTGATGAACATCAAGTACACAATGTAGAAGACTATTAAAGAGAGCATCACAGAAACTGATAATGCCATAAATTATCTCAAGTCAGTTGAAGTAAAATTCTAGAAGTTTGATAAGACTGAAAAGTCTAATTACTTGTCTTTATTATCTAAGACCAAGTATGATGGTGTGGGTGGTGTTCGTGAGCATGTTATGAAGCTTGTGAACTAGTATAACAAGTTGAAGGCCATGAAAGTTGTGCTGGGAGAGGATTATCTGATCTGGCAGGTGTTTGAATCTCTTCCATTTGAGTTTGATGTTCTCATGACTACTTATCATGCTCAGAAAGATGAATGAAGCATTGATGAATTGATTTCCATTCTTATTCAAGAGGAGCATACTATGAAGAAGGGAAAGTCCCACAATATTCATCACACTTCTCACAAGAGCGGTGACAAGAAGAAAATTTATAGAAACAAAAAGGGTAAGCCTCAATTTAAGAAGAAGGGGAATGATAAACCTGCATTACCTTCTGGGCCTAGTGAGAGTTCTGGTGCTAAGCCCAAGCCTATTTTTAATGGAAACTGCAACTTTTGTCAAGAACATGGGCATAGGCAGCGTGACTGTGTGGAGATTAAGAATTGGTTAGCAAAGAAGAAAGGTATTCCTCAAATCTTTGTCTGTTTAAATCAAATCTTGTTGATGTTCCTCTTAATTCATGGTGGTTAAACACTGGTGCCACTATTCATGTAACGAACTCATTGCAGGAGTTCAAAAGCAGGTGGAGACCTAATAAAGGGGAGTTGATGGTGCAATTAGGAGATGGATTTAATGTTAATGTTGAGCACATAGGAACAGTTTCCTTGAAGTTTTGTAGTGGACATGATTTGCTTTTGAAAGATGTTGTTTATGTGCCTTCTATGAGAAGGAATTTGATTTCAGTTTTTGTTTTACACAGTTGTGGATACATTTTTCATATAATCAATAATGGTATTGTTTTGTACTATGATTCTACTATTGTTGGTTCTGCAATTATGCGTGATGGATTGTTTATGCTAATTGCCAATTCTTCTTGTTTTGACCGACCATATGATGATGTTAATGCTGTTGTTAGAAAGAAACATGGGAGAGTTATTGAAAAATCTTCTACATTGTGGCATAAACGGTTAGGACATATCTCTAAGGAGAGAATGGAGAGGCTGATTAAGGAAACTATTTTACATGATCTGGACTTTTCTGATTTTGACGCTTGTGATGATTGCATAACAGGGAAGTTTACAGCTAAAGTAAGAAAGAAGAAAAATGACTAGGAAGGAGGAACCATTACAGATAATTCATACAGACATCTGTGGACCCATTACTCCTATTGCCATGGG
>JAOTBA010000005.1:14832818-14846559 GCA_025629845.1 Erythroxylum squamatum | reverse complement strand
GGAGATCATGGGACGGGCTTGGTTTTGGCATTTTTGACGAGTGGGCCGATCGGCCCACGGGTCGTTGTGACTGGGCCCAGACCCATCACGACCGACCCGACCAGTATGAATTAGGAAAAGATAAATACTTCAAAGGATTTCCTAGACGTTAAACTTATATTAAAGTTACAGCCACTCTATTGTGTGACAATCTAATTTAGGTCCATTCAAGTAAATACTCAGCCTTCCCATACGATCGTTGACAAATAAAACCTTGTTCTCAAACACCTCACGACCTTCGAAGTATTTAACTCATACTCTTGCAAGAATACTATGAAAGCACTAAACTATTAACTGAAACAACAATCACGCAAGAGCTATGGTAAAATCCTACCTTTATTACTTCCCCGAAAGTATATAAAGGAATGTTCTCTCTTAATGTGTTCCCTTCCCATCTATCTCTGTTCTCAAATAAGCTATTTATAGACACCTATGGATTTACAGTCTATAATCCTAATTGAACTAGACTAATTACATCACATCTTATCCTTATTAGATTACATCATATTAACTAATAAGATGACATTTCCATCTAAATAGGACCCTATCTAATGGGACTTAGCTACATCACAACTAATAAGATAAGATATTATATTTAGCTAGGAATGATACATCCATATTCATGAAGAACTTTAATATTATCAAATGATCATCCCATATAGTTTTTATTTTTTAGAGTTGATGTATATCTACTGTAATCTTATCCGTCAGATCATCTAAGATCTCTCGTTAATCTCTATTCATTGATGATAAGTCATCCAAGCTCAAAGTCTTTTATAGAACACTGATCTGGTCCAATACTTACTTATATTAAGTTCGGTAGCCATGGTCCATTTATTTGAGCACACATTAAATCCTTAGAGTCCTCACGTGTCTTCCTTATGTATGTGATCCAGCTAACCTTCAACTTAAGGTTCACCTTAATTTATCTTTTGATCTCACATCTGAATAATGCATCTCATTGAGGATTTTCACCAATGTATATCAATACATGCTAACTCTTCAACAATGCCTGTTTTCTTTGCCCACTCGTAAATTTTTACCTTGTTTTGTCATTTCAAGTGTCAAAAATTAGTTAACGCTTGTCAATATCTGCAGGATTATGATATTAGAACTTAAGGGTCTAATAGCTATTATAGATGGACAACTCCTAATAGAGCATGCAAAAAGTTAAACGTGGTAACTTGTAGCCTTTCTAACTAGACAATTAGTGTAGGTTGTGTTTTTAAATACCACTGTCGTGAGTATCTGCTCATATATGAAATAAAAACCATATCGAACCTCTGAAAATCGAGGTGGTTAAAAGTCTGCTCAAGGGAATAAAACTAGTTTAGAGATAAGCTTCAATGAATTCCTTGAAAAGACAAATATAAAGAAGATCATTTCATGGATAAACGATGATAATTATCCAATGCAATCGCATATATAAAGAAAAACTTCATATGACCTGGACATTAAATGTTAAACAAAATAGGCATACTTAAGGGTTAATTATTCTAATTCAAAGCCTACTGCCGGGACTTCATGTTTCTCTCTCCCATACAAATGTTATGACCCCATGGTACAAGATCTTGTTTTCCATAGTATTTTTAATATTAATTATATTGATCCATTTTTTCCCAAAAATAAAAACGACAGCATGTCCATGCAGTCTAAAAATCCAGAATCCAGAGGAAGTAGAACCCATTCATAATACAATGGCGACTTGTATATATACTGTACTATAATAAAGTCAAATCCTTAAAACAAAGTTGTCATAACTGTATAGGAAATAATATACAATTGAATGCTAAATTATTCATATAACTCACCACCAACGAAGAATCACAGACGAGTTACTAGGCAAGAAGCCCATAATACATCAATCAACAACCCTCCTCAAGACATCAATCACCAACCTTCCTCAATCCCAAACGAATAGTTGCTACAAGACTATATATATTATGCCATATAAACTAGTACAGGTCCAGAGACTCAAGAACCCTACGAGCTTGAATTTGTAGACCAGTTAGTCTCTGTTCTGGATCCAGCGTCGAGCCCCATATCAAGGAGGCTGACTTCTCACCAAGAAGTCGTCTAATGTCTTCATGTATGGTTGCCATAGGAGGCCTTTCTCTCCCATTAACATGGCCAATGAGCAGCAACAAGAATTCTCCACATTTCAATCTAATCAATAATCAAACTTCGGTTTCAGCTGGAAGATATAGCTAGATCAAATAAACAAAATCATACACATAAATGACTCGAACACGTGGAAGTAAACTGAAGGTTTTAGGATAAAAGACAATTTCAGATCTCAAATTGTAATTTTATGAGGATGACACTGTTATTCTAATGTTGACAGAGCTGCTAACTTAGGAATTCAACTTGTACATTGGTTTATTCAAGTTAAATCTTTTTTATACCAAGTCTAGTAAAAATCAAAAGCCTAACAGGGCTAAGATTGTCTGAAACCATCAAACCTGACTTTCCAATTGTCTGATCTGAAACCAATACATTTTTCACCTTAGGCTATATTTGGTAGAACGGTTAGTAATGAAATATAATAGAATGTAATATTATTCTATCGTTAGGAGGAGAGTTTATAATATAATGGACTAGCATAAAAGGGGAGAGATTCATATTACATCATATTTCATTCTAAACAGTAAAAATGAGTTACCTCCGATTTGAAAGGTTTAGAATAAAAAGTAAAATAAAAAATATGTACTACCTGATATACCCTCAATAATTTTTTTTTAATACCAATTATACCCTCAACTATAATAACAACCCTATCAACATATGTTTTGTTCTATAAAGGGTAGAATAATCATTTATTATTATTATACATACATTACATTTCATTTTATTCCATCCATCTTCCAAACATCATTTCACTATAGTATATTATGAACCCTTCCATCTCTTCCAAATAATAATTTTTTAATATTACATCCATTTATAATTCATTCCATTCCATTAAAAACTTTACGTCCAATCAAACATAACCTTAGGAGTGATTCCTAATCAGTAGTGATATAAGGCCATTAATTTAACTATTTTTGATCTTTTTAAATCCTTTTCTACAACAAGAAATAAACCAATTAAACCGGCCCCAAATTGATTAAAATCTAAGTTTAGGTTCTAGAAACAGAACTTTTGCAACCTCTTTCATGTCATCTAGTATTGGGACTGTCCTCTAACCATTCTATACCATGAACATCTTCATAATATAGAAAACTTCAAGTAAAATGAACAGAAGATAATAATGTTTTGCTAGCCCACTCTCACTATTGCACATAGGTGAAATACTGTCAGCATGACAAAAATGGAAAATTCCAACAGAAAAGAGGCAGAAGACAGTAACTATGTAGCTGAAAGGAATTGGTACTACAGTCACAGTAAGGTTTTTTTAAGGAAAAGAAATAATGATGAGGAAATATAAATCTGCTGACCCAAAATCATTTACCATTCAGAACTCAGATGTGTAAATCAAGTTCTACTGTACCTTACAAAATAATCCACATTCCAATACCAAATCATACCCTAATACCAAAATAAAAAAAAATGAAAAAAAATTGATGGTCCAAAAGCATATGGTAGTTGTATCAACAAAGTTGAAGTGAAACCAAATAATAAAGTTTGCAACACCAAGCAAATAGACCCTTTCCACTAGAAACTGGATCCTAAGCATCCAATGAACCACCATAATGGAAAATGCCTAACTAAAATGCCCAATGTGGCGTTATATAAAAGAAGATTTCAAGTCATTGTACCTAAGACTTTGATTTTTTGTCAAGCCAACAATGCCAAAAGTGAGAAAATAAAAGGGATGAAATGATGATTGCCAAGTACCTGAGATTTTCATCTACTTGTTTATCCCTGATGAGCATTGTCACTTCTTCAATACCATTGCACTCCTCAAAATCCTAAGGAATTACAGTGTACCATTGGTTAGACAATCAAGGTTCCTTTAATACTAAAGAAGATTCAGAACTTCTTTATGATCATCAACTATAACATATATCCCTAAAATAAAGCAATATCCAATATACAACAAGAGTACAAAGCCCGTAAACATATATGTGATGCAGGGTCATCTTAATGTAAATTCACTATATGCAAAATCCTCGTTTATGGATTGTCAAATGCAAAATGGAGTGTTTGATATTAAGGGTAGAGAATTCGAAAGGGAAGCCTAGAAACATATTTTAAATAACCTTTAGAATTTCAATAACATATTGTATTTCCATTTGACAATGCCATAGCTCCTAAATTTTGTTCCAAAACAATAGCAAACTATATCAAATCCAAATTATAGCACAACAAATGGAAAACAACAGATTCTAAAGCATGAGCATAAAAATGGATATACCATTTGATTGGCCGATGATTCTAGCATAATTGATATTAGGGCATCTAAACAGGCACCTTGTTCCATTGCATCTCTGGTCGATAATATATGCATTAAAACCTGCATCATATACCTAGTGTCTATGAGTTTAACTGATTGCGAATATCAAATGAGAGTAAAATTCTTGAAGTTCTTTCTCTTAAGAAACTAGTAAATCACTTAAGTTAAACTAATTTCCTTTTACAGGGAATTGTAAAAAATCTTCTTCTCGATAACTTAAAAAAGAATTTTTTAGAATTAACAACCTGGATGCCTGGTTTGGACCTGTGATACAACTTAGTGGTTCTCCACGTTTTATTTCTGCTATGTCTCAAAAAAAATCGGATTGCCTTGAATAGTACTAAGAGATGTGACAGATTATAGCCGGTTCCTAACCAGCTCATGCAAAGGTAGGAGAACGAACACCATCTTTACATGAATTGACATTGCAAGATAAGGGGTTAATGAATATAACAGAATTATGAACAAATCGACTGTCCTAAATCAACATCTTCATAAAGTTGTTGATGGCAGACACAGGACAAAGTGATACTAAAAAATTCATTAATCATCTAGTTTCAGTCTCAAAGAACACAATCGCTGACCTGGATTGCCTTTTGTTGATGAGCCAACACAGTGCTTTCTCTATGGAGCAAGCAACAACCCTCCAGAACACGAAGAGCAAGCGTGACCTCCGCATCCGTGGGAAGGCTAGTAATCTTCATAGGTTCAACGCCAAATACATGGTCCAAGCTTTCGACTTTATCATCCTCCGGCGAATCTTTAAGCGAATGTTGAAATAAAACAGGAACCACTGCCCTCAACAAGCAAAACCGGTGATGGGCAATCACATATTTCAAATCCTACCAACCTTTATCTAAAATTTCAAGAAAAGCAAAGGGAAAGGAGTAACCTTGAAGGTCGGGGATGGACTGGGTATGGCAGAAGAGGTTGATGGTGAAATCTGAGTAAGCAACAGATCCCAGGAAGTTGAGGAGGGAACGGAGGGAACGGAGGCGGAGGAACGAGAATTCAGCGCGAGCGTCACGAAGGCTGGTGCGGAGGGCGAGAGTGACCTCTCTGTAAACGCGCTGCTTTTTGAGCGAGTTCACAAGATCCTCCACTGCTGTCGTTGACGAAGGTTCAGAATCCGCATTATCGCTGGTCTGAGAACTCTTATTCAGTCCTTCACTCCACATCGCCTTCTTCAGGTGCATCTTTTCAAATGGATCACAGTGAAAGAGATGAAGCAATCTCATTACACAGAAAGCGAGAAGTGAAAATGAAAGAGCTGGATTTTTTTTTTCTAAATTTAGTTTAATTTTGTATAAAATATTTTTAATACTCTTAATTAGTGTTATAGAGGCGAGTGTTCTTTCTGACCGTAACGTTACATATTTAAATTACAAAAATAACTTTTTTTGTAAAAATAGAATAGACAGGTTACGTAAGAGTACTTTACTGGTATCGAATTTAATCCTAATATGGTATTATACCGATAACGATAAATATTAGATATTATTTTGAGTAAATTTTTAAATTTATAAAGTAGTCTCTTAATCGACAACGATTAATATTAGATATTATTTTGAGTAAAATTTTAAATTTATAAAATAATTTCTTATTTTTTAAAATTTTAAAAATAATCTCTCCATATATTATAATGTCTAATTTGTAATTTTATATCAACTATATTTTAAAAAATCATAACAATATAAGTATAAACTGACGACAATCTATTTATTTCTATTAATATTACTTTTCATATATTGCATATATAAATAATAAATACAATTAATATGAAAATGATCATTTAATTATCATACAAATATAAAATTAAAGACAATACAAAGTATTTAAAATATTATAATTTCATTAAATAATAAATATCTACGACTCTCTAGCTATTATAATTTACAGAGAGAATTCGTGCCAAGGAAACAATCATCCAAAAATAAAATATGAAACAAAAATATTTACAATTATATTTAGAGTGCATATATAAAATTTAACATACACGTCAAATATAAGTGAAATTAAAAAAGAATAGAAACGAAAACTTAGAACTTCATTCAATTAAATATCCACTCAAGTCGCAATGATCTTAATTCTCATTTGATATAAATCCTCATTATTGAGAGTAGTCTCATCATCACCATCATTTAAATTCACTGCACTAAATAACATATCAATACTTTCTCATCCATAACTATCTTCTAAATCACTCTTATCTGTCAAACTCAGTTTCTCAGAAACCTAATCCCAAAAAATCGATATGGTCAAAGCAAATTATATCTACATAACTACGTGTTATATTAAGAAATCTAGCAAAAAAATAACATTAAATTATTAAGAAATTAGAAAAAAAAATGTCCAACTTAATATTAATAATAATAACATATCTTTTTCGAAGCTTTAAATTGTATCGAAGAAATACCAAATCTTTTGATTGTGTGTTCCAATCTTCCTTTTTTTGGAATCGATGAATTTAAATATGTTTCATTTCCTTTCAAACCCTATTACACTCATACATTAACTTAAAATTTGAACTGCAAACTTTTGTAATGCTGGAATACCACTTCTAAATTGGTCTCACGAAGCATTGTAACATAACAAAAGTAATATTATAAACAAATAAAGTAATGATTAATTTTCAACAAATAACGAAAGAATATATATATATATATATATATGTGTGTGTGTGTGTGTGTAATATATAATTTGTCTGTTTGATGAATAGCAATAGACATCTCAAAATTACCAGAAGCATTTTTATAAATCTTCGTTTGTGAGTTTGAGTAATCTTGTATCATCTTATAGGCAACAATAGTTAATAACATTCTCCTACTAACTTCAACTTTCTTTGTAAAACTTAGTCTGAAATAGACGTTATGATTAAAAAACGCCCTAGTTGCAAACATCGGAGAGTAAAAGTGTCTTTCTCATCTCTCATTGATACTATAAGATAAGGAGTGTATAAAGAAGACCCACTTTTCATATTGACCTTAATTACTTCCTTTGCCCTCTCCATAACATCATAAAAATGACCAATTATTTCTTTCTTATAACTATCAGTTAGAGGAAGTACCCCTCACCAAAGACTCACAAACCTGGATAACAAATTCACATTGGTATCAAAATTCATTATCTTCAGGTATAATTCTAGCAACCTTTAATCTAACATTATACCTAACATGCTGAGATGTAAACCACTTATCACATATAAATATTTTCCTCAACTCCTTTATCAGAATAAAGCACTGAAGTGAAAAGAAATTAGTTGTAAATCTTTTAAAAATAAGATGACACAAATTCTTACCATTTGTGAAATTCTTTCTCATTAAATTTAGGATCCTTACATGATTGTAGATGAAGGTAGTCAGGTTTTTTGCTTTGTATACAATCCCATCAATAATAAGAAAATATCTAACATTTCCTATATTTTTCAACATTTGGTCAATATAATATGCAACACAAGGAGCCCAATAAAAAGGAATTATAGTTGCTTTACAATCTTCTTCTATTTGCTTTATAAGTAGAATCATTGTCAATAATAAACTAAACAATATTTTTTTAGCCCAACTTCATTAACTATCGAAAATAAAGTATCAACATCCCTAACAAGGTTAGATACAACAATATAGATGAAAAACATTGTCCCCTTTGTAGAATAAACCAAAAAAAAAGATTCATGTCTTCTATTTGTCCAACCATCGCACATGATTGAACACCCATAAGTAGCCTAATTCATTCTTCTTTCATCAAAATAACTTTTTATTTCATAAGTAAAGCTACTTAAAAGTATTATAGTCATCAATTGAAGGAGCTTTATATCTTGGATCGTAAGAGGCAAAACCTCTACCATAGGTTGATAATAATAAGACTGAACAACATTGAATATTATAATTAAATCATACCACCATCTAGTCGTTGCTATGTCCACATTATGAGTCACTTCCATAGATTGTAGGGCACTATAGATTGAAGGCTAAGCTCTATAAGTTATTTACGGTGCAAAAAAATTAAACACTTGTCTTTTTCTTTTCCTAACATTAGGTACAATATTCCTTTCTTCTTAAGTAGGAATACTACCACTTTTGACATTCCTACTATCATCTTGACCACCAATAAAACAACTTCTACTACCAATTTCACAATTGAATCTTTGTCTTCTATCTTTCTCATGCTAATACTATTCAAACAAAGTCTTCATTTGTCATCTTATATGATGACTCACTTTTTTACAAGGATTCACATCACCTTTGACCCCAGTTAAATGCTTCTTTAATCTGGTGATTCCTCCACCTTTTAAATGCTTGTTGCACTTGAAGTGGCTAAATTATCAGTAGTACTTGAACTTTCTTTCATTTATCTATAAAAATAAAGGAAGAAATATATCAAAATTAACTTACTAACTTCATATCAAAATAAAGATGTGTAAAAAAAAGGAGGAAATAGATTAATAATAGTTTCTTAATAACTCATGTTTCTTTTTAAACCCAAACATCAAATATATATATTAATTGTTGCACTTTCACAAGTATAACTTAATTTTTTGCGATTACATAATTCAAACAAAAGGTTACAACTATAACTATTTTGTGTAATTATATAATTCAAAAATAAACTCATAACTATAACCTATTTTTTATGATTATATAATTCAATCATAAATAAGTCACAACTATAACTCATTTTGTGTTGTACATACTTGAACTATAAACTCACATCAATAATTCAATTTTTGTAATCACATAATTCAACCGTAAAGTTACAAATATAACTCATTTTATGTGATTACATAATTTAAATATAAACTTGCAACTATAACCTATTTTGTATAATTATATGATTCAACCACAAACTCTTGGCTATAACTTATTTTGTATGATTATTGATTAGTTGATTAAATAATCAAATCATGATCATATGCTCACCACTACAACTCAATTTGTATAATTACTAATCATATAATTTAATTATAAATTAATGAATACATTTTAATGATTACAAAATCCAATTTATAATATATAACCCAATTCATAATAAAGACTAACCTTTCATTCAAATTTTAGAGTATCTTAATCTCAAATTTTAGACAAGAACCAACTCAATTAATAATTCAATACAAATTTTAAACAACAAATGAATAACTTCAAACTAGTAATCCAATTCTAAATTTCAAACAATAAATGAATGGCCTCAAATTCATAATCCAATTCAAAATTGTATTTTCCAATCATCACAAAAACACAAAAAAATCCATTTTCCAAACAACACTGTTAATTTTTATTAATGACACAAATTCAAACTTCTATAATCACAATTCACAAGCCATACACTATAATGTTAAGTCAAGATGACTTCACGTCTAATAATTTTGGTGACAATCAAATAATAATAATATTAGAAATAAATGAACTACTTTGATAAGTGTGTTAAGTGTGTAGCAAAAACACAGAAAAAGTAAAAAGACAGAAGAAGCGACAAAAGACATAAGATACAAAAAAGACAGAAAAAGTGGCAAAAGACAGAAGATACAAAAAAGACAGAAGAAGCGGCAAAAGACAGAAGAAGCAGAGAAACACAGAAGAAGCGCGGAAAACACAGAAAAATTCAAAAACACAGAAGAAGCGCGGAAAACAAAGAAGTCAAAAGCACAGAAGAAGCGCGGAAAATACAAAAGAAGTCAAAAATACAAAAGAAGCGCGGAAAACACAGAAGAAGTTGAAAACACAGAAGAAGTGCAAAAAACACAAAAGAGTAGAAAACACATAAGAAGAGTAAAAACACAGACGATACGAAGAAGAAGACACGATAGTACGTTGGACAGTTAGTCAGTAGGAGTTAGTTACAAAACTCAACTGAATAACGGGTTCTACAAGAAATAAGAACCAGATATTAAGAAGCAGTTAGAGACGAAGGCTATAAATACAAGTCGTAGTCGAAGACTGATCTAGTTTTTAGTCTTTGAACTTTCAACGTTTAGCTTTCAAGTTAAAATTCTATATTCAAAGTGCGATATCTGAGAGCAAATTATACTGTAACAAAAAAGCTCTCAATATCTTTCTAGTGAGAGAAAGGAAAGGCTGAGAGCCTGAAGAGGCTAAGAAGCAAAAAGAATACTTATGTAAGAGACCTGAAGAGGCTCTGTAAGAGAGGAAAGAATACTTGTAATTTTGGAGAAGTATAGTGAAATCTCAAACGAACTTTGAGGATTGGACATAACCCAAGGTTTGGGGTGAACCATTATAAAAATCGCCGTGTCTACTTCTAACTCTTTACTTTAATTTCTATTATTCTTAAACATGTATATAGAAGTTATTTGCGATTTAACTACATAGCCATTTTTGATATCCATTTAAGAGTTTGAAAAAGTCTGTTTTCAAAGAAATATCAAAAGGGGTTTGTATTCACAAAAAGAATACACAATTCAACCCCCCTTCTTGTGCATTTTGTATGTTGTACGTGAATTCTATAATAACAAGTGATTTACTTCAGTTGATATCAGAGCCAGGTTTCCAAGAACCACCGTTACAAAGTGAGGACAAAGTTCCATGGCTGAATCACATGTTTTTATAGCTAAAGGAGCCTCTGTCACAAGACGTCCTGCATTCAATGGTGAGGATTATCATTATTCGAAGGACAGGATGCAACTCTTCATAGAATCCACACACATTGATCTTTGGGATATCATCGAGAATAGACCATACATACCGATGGATGATGAAGGAAATACCATTCCATGTACCAGATGGTCAGCTGATCAAAAGGCTAGAATTTAACTAAACTTAAAGGCCAAGTTCTTTCTGAGTTGTGCTTTAAGCAGAAGTGAATATGATAAAGTTCATGGATGCAACGCTGCAAAGGAGATGTGGGACACCTTATCCATTGCACATGAAGGCACAAACCAGGTGAAAGAGTCCAAAATCAGTATTCTTGTACATCAGTATGATCTATTTAAGATGAAAGAAGATAAGTCTATTGATAAGATGTTTGGACGATTTCAAACTATCGTTAATGGACTAAAAGCTCTTGGGAGAATCTACGATAATCAAGACCATGTCAGGAAGATTCTCAGAAGTCTGCCGAAAAGATGGAGACCCAAAGTCACTACAGTAAAAGAAGCCAAGGACTTGAGTATATTAAAGCTTGATGAATTGCTTGGTTCTTTGAAGATACACGAAGTGGAGTTGGATGCTGAAGATAAACCCAGACGAGACAAATATGTAGCATTAAAGGCTGGCCAAAAAAATCACAAGACTAAGAAGAACAAAAGTTCATCGTCAAAAGCACTAAAGATTGAAGAAATAAAAAATGACGACACCAGTGAATCTGAACAAGATTCAAGTGAAGATGATGATGAATTATCTTTCATATCGAGGAAGATCAGAAGAATGTAGAAAAAGAAAGCTAAGGGAAATAAAGAGTTTTCTTTTAAGAAAAATAGTCAAGAATGAGAAGACTTCTATCATTTGCTACGAGTGCAACAAACTAAGACACTACAAGTCTAAATGTCCATTGCTGAGAAGAAAACCAAAGAAAAATAAAGAAAATAAGAAGAGTATGATGGCAACTTGGGAAGATTTGGACTCGTCCGAATCTGATTCAGATTCGGAAGAATCAGTACAAGCAAATATATGCTTGGTAGCTGAAAAAGAAGGTGACGAGGAGGTAACCTCTAACTTTAATGAACTACAAGATTCATATTTAGAATTGTTAGAAGATTCACATGCTATACTAAATCAGTATAGATCTTTAAAGAAAAAGTTTGTTGAAAACTTGAAGAACACGCAAGTGTTAGGAAAGAAAACATCTGCCTTAAGAAACAAGTAGACGATATGAATAAAAAAGTAACTTTAGATAAATCTAAGGAAATTAGTCAGCTAAAACAAAGGATTAATACTCTTTTAGCAGATTTATCTACCTTTACTGAAAGTACGAAGAAAATGAATGACATGATTGGAAGATATAGACACCCTAATGATAAGAGTGGTTTAGGGTTTACTAATAGCAATACTCGTTACAAAAAGAATTTTGTTCCTTATAGAAAGAAATATCACCAGTCTTCTTATTATCATTCTATGAATAATTATAAGACTAACCCCAAAGGACCCAAGAAAATCTGGGTACCTAAAAAGAACATAATATCTACTGCAGATCTCCTTCCTTGGAAAAAGCAACCAGCACCAATGGTATTTGGACAGTGGATGCTCGCGACATATGACGGGAAGAAGGTCTATGTTCCTAGACCTCCAAAATAAGCAAGGAGGATTAGTAACTTTTGGAGACAACCAGCAGGGCAAAATAGTTGGAATCGACAAAGTTGAAATATATCAAAGAACTGCTGTTCAAATATAAAATGGCAAAGGTGAAACCTATGTCAACTCCTATGCATCCTTCAAACCTTTTATCTAAGGATGAAGCATCTTTTCAGAGGAATTATTGGTTCTCTACTTTACCTTATAGCAAGCAGACCTGATATATTGTTTAGTGTTTGTTTGTGTGCAAGATTTCAAACAGATCCTAGAGAATCTCATTATATTGTTGTTAAAAGAATATTGAGATACTTGTCAGGTTTTACTGATCTTTGCTTAACGTATGAGAAAGGTAAAGATTTCAGATTAATTGGCTACTATGATGCTGATTACGCTGGAGATAGGATTGATAGTGTTGGATACCGTTTTTGGAACCCAAACCTTGCTCAAAACATACAACGGAAACAAATCAAAAGCAGAGTCGAAAGGCGGGTGAAAGCGAAAGAACGAAAATCGCAGCGCGAAAATGGGCCGAAAGAAAACGAAAAACAAAGTGGGCTAAACGACAAAACGAAAGAACGGACGGAAATCAAAAAGAGAAAGTCAAAGTAAGCGAAATCCGAAGAAAAACAAATCGGATCAAAAAGCGAAGGAATCGAAAACGCGTGCGAAAACCAAAGAAATCGATAGGTTTAGAAACCAAGAAAACAAAAAAATGCTTAAGGACGAACTCTTAACTCCGACATCCAAAAACGTGCACTTTAGAAAAATTAGCGTTGGAAACTATAAGGCACACCCGGTCTAAACCAATCCAATTCGGTATAATTTTTTTTTCTTTTTTTTCATTCATCTTTATTCAATCTCATACAAAGCAACTCAATTTCCCATTTGGAAATTCATCCTCAATCAAAATTTCTTTTCATCTCCTATAAAAACTTACACATGTCAATAAACCACAAGTCATAAACAAAAAGCACTTCAATATTTCCAATCCATCAACACAATCATTACCATCATCGGACCTCCTGTCCGGAATCCCAGCATAAACAAACACAACCAATCATCATCA
>JAOTBA010000005.1:14765511-14782061 GCA_025629845.1 Erythroxylum squamatum | reverse complement strand
TGTATGTGAGAATTGCAGATTTGGATCCTTACTTCTTACAACCTATCAAGCAGGTATAAGGATTAATCAGACAAATGAATGGGTCATGCCGAATTTTTTAGTAGAATATAGAAACGTTAGGCTTACTACGAGTTTTGGTGGCATTAAGCATACCCATTCCCTAGTGCCATCACGGTCCAAAAGGCGGGTCGCGTCACTCTGTCTCTTTAAACAAATATTGAATTTTGTCATTTAATTATAGTGAAGTAGAGTTAATATTTCCTCTTTCTGTAACTGACCATTAAAGAGAGCTTAATATATAGCATATTGAATTGTCTCAAATCCTTACTTTCCTCTTTAACCTTTTTCTAAATGTTAGAACATTTCTAATTTTTAATTATTTTAAGTTAATTCTTAACCAGTTGTAGCTTTCTTATACAAATAAATATTTTTTTGCCCTTTTTGTTCACACTAAGCTCTTTATAAAATGCTAAGTCAAAGCCTTTCATCTTAGTCAAATAATTGTTTAATTAAAATTGGAATTTCCTTATTTGCTAACCAAGAAAGCTTTGCACTAGTATTGTAGTATAATAAGAAATTAGATGACAATTAAAAAGCTATTTTACTCTCTAAAAAGATCACCATCGATAGATCATTAACCATAACTCTATCGAATTTCTTCCTCATTATACAATTACCCTTCTATTTGTTTATCCTCATGTAAATTTGCTCTTCCATTATAAGGTTATTAACCTAGGTTCAAATGGCACACTCTTTAATTTTATCATATGGATTCTTCAAGCTCACATTACCTTCAACTTCTATTAAGTGTGGCATATTGTTGATATCCCCTATGCTCATCCATGGCTCATGCATATTTCCACCCATCTCCTTAATTTTGTTCCATAATGATTTTGTTTGAAAGCTATAATTGAAAGCATAAACAATTGAGATATGAAAACTTACATTTTTATGTTTCACCTTAAGAAACAATTGTAATATTTTTTGTTCCATAAAGATTGATGTAGCTTCAATTGCATTGGTATTAAAAGCCAGCAATAATCTCTTGTTATAATGAAAATTATGGATATTAATGAAGGATTAGTTCTTCTAAAGGAATTATAAATTCTTATAACTGTTCTCTTTGATCCTGGTTTCTAAAAAGCCTATCAGAAAAGATTAGTGTAATAGTTGTTGTTCCATAAGCATTGGTGCAGCTTCCATTGCATTGGTATTAAATGCCACCAATAATCTCTTGTTATAATGAAAATTATAGATAGTAATGAAGGACTAGTGCTTCTTAAGGAATTATAAATTCTTATAATTTTTCTCGTTGATCTTGGTTTCTAAAATGTATATCAGAAAAGACTTTGTCTCTTATAAATAATCCACAATCATTTTCTATTTATTAAGGATATTAAGCCCTCTTATATTTAAAACTTGGATAGTGAGTTAGAGGGGGATATTGAGACTTTTTTTTCTTCCTCTTAGAGCTACTCTTTATGACTCTTTAAAAGCTAGAATCTAATTATGAGTCATTTATAGGATTCAAGTCAAATTACAAGGAGTTCTATATAAGCTTCTTTTGAATTATGTTCAACTATCTCTCTCTAGTTATTCGGTTTAATAATATCCATATACTTTATCTATGAGGCCTAAATTCCTTCAACTTCTAAGCTATATTTTCACCATTATTAATAGTACCATAATGTCCTTCTTTTGAGAGCATGTTTATGGAACTCTTATCTCCTTTAATGTTAGAAGAGTTGGTCTAATGATCTTCTAAAAAGGATTAGATTCTTTCTCTACAAACTTGATGATAGTGTTATTATTACCTTCCTCATTGTTAGCTTCATCATCTATGATTTCCATACTTCCTCTAACTTATAAAGCTTCCTAATTGGCTTCCGAACCTGCTCAAGTTAAATTTTATATGGCCTCCTATTATATATAACTATAAAATGATCTTCAAATTTTTTATTTGTTTCATCTTGTCTTAACAGAGGAATGTTTTCTAAAAGCTCTTTAGAAATGTCAATTAGCATACATACTTGACCATAGCTGACCCTCTTCAAGCTATTTGTAGCTTTATTAATGCATAAAGGCTTGCCCATATAGTTGGAAAAGTGACTTAGTCATTTCATAGTATAATTCTCAAGAGGTACATAATGATTATTCAACCAAATAGGGATCTGCTTCTACCTTAAATCTTGGAGCTTAATTCCTAGTTTCCTAAATTGATGGAGGATAAGCTTAAAATTGTATGCTAGGGGCCCAAATCTAATTTTTTAACTTTGCTAGAGGAGTAGAACTTAAATAGAAATAAATTATCATCATTAAGAAGTGCTTCTTACAATCCAATATGCTTCCACTAGTTATTTACCCAAGTTTCAAAGCTAATAATGAAAGCTAAATATCTATAAAGAAACCTAACATAGCTACTTACCATTTTGCTATTACCTCTTTGAGAATATTAATTTGTGGAGCTAAAATTTCCTTAGTCGAGCTGAGGGGATAATAGTAAAGGTTAAGGAATGGTAAAGGACTTATTTCTAGGACTTCCTAGTATTGGCATTAACCAATGGTATCTCTATAGTGACCTAAGGTTATATACTTATTATATAGAATAAGAAGGACCTAAAACGCTAGTTGGAGTGTTAGCCTATAAGGAGACATATGGGTTTTAGGACCTAAAACACTAGTTGCAGTGTCAGCCCATAAGGAGACACGTGGGTTTTAGGATCTATAATTTGGTCTGAAAGGGTGCCAGGAATAGGTTTGAAGTTATAAGAAGGAGGAAATTCCTCTAAAGGTAGAGGTAAGGTACCTAAAATTTAGTTGAAAAAGGAAAGAAGAAGGTGTAGAACTAGAAACGCCATAAGAAGAACATAATAGGAACTAGGAAAAGAAACATTAGTGGAAGGGTTATCTAAGCCATATGAAGAGGAAAGAAACAAAGGAAATTGAGAAGTGAAAGGAAGGATAACACTAGGAAGAAGAACTTGTAGACAAAGGATTGGATAAGGAAAAAGTCACTAACAAAGGAAGGTGAGAAGATAAACAAGAGAAAGCTTGGGAGAGAAGAGCTCAAAGTGGAGTACAGGCTTACAATAAAAGGCTAGTTTGAAGAGAGGTATGACTAAGGTAGAATCTTAAAGAAGAGAACACTAAGGAGATAGCTCAAGATTCTAGCCACAACATTAATTTTAATGCAACTCTTAGAGAAAAACTATAGCTTCACGTATTTAAGAAATATTAAATATTGAATTTTCTGCAATGCAATTGAGGCTTAATATGTATATCTTGTGATATTAACTGTTAAGCTAACTAATGATTGTAGGTTAATGTTTATTGTTATCATTTTACTAAACTATCAAGAGACTATAACTCTTTCACTAGGAACACCTAGTGGTTTAGAGGCTTATGGCATATATTAAATGCCACCATAAACTTGTAGAAGTGGAACTAATTCTTATTTTACTTGGTAGGGTTAGTTAATTAGGTTTACTTGTTGTTAATTACTTAAAGGTAAGCAATTATTTATGTGTGAAGGAATTTGATATTAATATATTTTACTTGATATTATAGGCTAAATTATTCGTAATTTAGCATATTTACATAATATTTTATATGATTTTTCCTATGTTTGATTCATTTTCCTATAGGTGATAATTTAGGTCAAAACTTTTGCTTGAGTGTAACATTCTCCATAATTGTCCAATTAAGGAGAAAATTAAGTCAATTGGAAGCTAACATGATGGATAATCTTTTAGAAGGTATCAAAGATTAACTCAGGCTTTAACATATTGGAAAATGGAGGAGAATGTGGCGGCAATGTGAATAATGTTAAACAACCAACAAAATTTGCACCAATCTTATTTGATAAAACATTTTTATTCTAAAAGTTAGCTAACACTTTTTTCAAAATGTAACAATCAACAGACTTAAAATTTGAAATCAATGGATGAAAATTTTGTGAAGTTTAATCACCTTGGCACTCTTTTATTTGACCTAATCTATAAATACTTTTATTATCAAACTTTTTTGGTGATTTTGGAGTCTTGTGACAACATCCTTTTTCACTAATTTTTTGTTTTAGTTTTTATTAACATTAAGGATGGATCAGGACCAAGATTAGAGGAGAATGATGAGAACTCCTCGAGTTCTTTCTTTCTCTTCTTTATCTTAAGTTAAGATTGATTGTTTTTGTTTTGTTTTCATTGTGTTTAGTAACTAAACCTTATCTAGGAATAACGACATAGCTTATTATGGATTCTTTAATTTTAAAAAAAAAATGAAGGAGTTTCATTAATTAGGACCAAGTAATGTCCAAATAAGGGAAAATTATAAACACTTCTAGCCTTTCATACAAATAATGAGGTACATATTGATTATATATCCTTTTATTAAAATGCAGATTGTCAATGGAGAAGATACTTGGTTCTGGTTTGATAACTGAGTTTCTCGATGTCCACTGATCAAGAGAGGAGATCTGTTAACACTAACTCCTAGAATGTCAATTCACACTAGAGTTTCTGAATATATTACACAAAATGTTTGGCTAGCTATAAGAAGGGGAGATGAAAAACTATTGAACTATTACCTCAGCTACTTGCCTAACTCCTCTATTATGAACAAAGCCATTTGGATTATCAGAAAGAATGGTGATTTCTCCAACTCTTCTTGCTTAAAACCTATTAGACCCCAAGTTTCTACCATCCCTTGGTATAACATTGTATGGAAAGGCTTATTAATACCAAAAGCATCCTTTGTCACCTAGCTGTCTGTTAGGGGGAGATTGAAAACCAAAGATAGACTTAAAGGCATCAGTGATCAGATCTGTGTCTTTTGCAACATAATGCCTAAACTATAAGTCATTTTTTCTTCCAATGCAACTTCACTACTATAATGTAGGCCAAAATGCAACACAGCATGAACTTGCTTTGTCCAGTAACTGATTGAGAAAGTATTCTAGTCTGAATTAAAAATTAATAAAAAAAGAATAAGAAAAGGTGAAAAATGCTTAAACCTTAGCTTAAACTGCTCTGTTTATTCTATATGGAATGAAAGAAACCAAAAAAAAATGTTTAATAATACTCAAACTTAGAAGCATACAATCACTCATGAAACCTACTTTTGGATTAAAGTAATACTTGTTGCACACCAAGTCACTAAAGACTTGAGCTATACGCTCAGAAGAAGATGGAACCTAAAGTAACCTCTGCTATTACATTTCTAGCAGTCGTAAAAATTATAGTTTGTAATTTTACTTGTCTTTTATCTCATCTTTGCTAATTTAGCCTTTAAAACTACTTTTTGTTACCTTTCAAGGCTTATCAATTAATGAATTATATTTTTAAAAAGAAATGTACATTATCTTACAAGAGAACCTACTTACTTCTTGACTAACTTTAGAAGTATATCTAATTTAAGTTAAGGTTTCATCAATTCTAAGGACTTTTTAGTTATGATCCTTTAAGCTAGAGCTGTCAACCTAAGCTTGTGTAGAAATTGCTTAAGTTAGCATTGATTTCCACTCTTGTATCACCAAAAATCTTACCATTCCTTTCCTTCCATATATGACCAATACACAATCCTACACTAATCCTAAAGGGCTTTTTTTCACCCATTCCTTTTATATTGACATTTGAGACATAGGTGAGAAAGGTAAGCCATTCCTATTTAGGCAGTAGAGACTAAAAAGTGTGAGTAGTTTGCTCCACAGTCTTGAGGAGAAATCACATTTGAAGAACAAATAATTATGTGATTTTTGGCCATCTCCACATAAGTCACAGTCTAGGGTATCAATCTGGAATTTTATTCTATCCTTGGTACCTAATCTTTTAGAATCAACTAGCCAAAACATAAAATAGTGTGTGAGAGGAATGTTACTATCCCATACTAATCCATAGCAAGAACTTCTTTCAGGGTTTCCTAATAATATCTTCTTACATAAGGCAGTAAAAAGAACTAGTGATTTGTATAGACACCATCACACACTATCAAGAGTGGAGAGATAAAGTATGTACCTTGGCATATTTTGAATTATAACATAGAAACCCCTTGTTGACAATAATGGCCAACACTATTCCCTATTCATTATAAGTGAATATGCTTTCACTTTAATAGGGACTATGAATTTTAATACATAATAATATCTAAGCATATATAATGAACCAAAATAGTTTCAATTATAAAACCAAAAGTTAGTGTTTACTCCATTACCAAATTTGTGTTTGATCTATGCCTACATGAAGTTTATAATGTGCAAGATATACTAAAAATTACATAGCTGAGTTGGTTTAGTTTTGACTGTCTATATACTCTCACTCTTTAATCATACATATGGATCAACTTCACCCATAGGTGTTCCTTCTCCACACATATAATCTATAGCCTCTTTACTATTAGGACCTTGGACATTTTGTAAGTTACAACTAATTCGAGCCCTCCATGCTATTTTGGGAGGCATATTTTACTCTATTTAACACTTGGGTTTTCCTTCTATTGTTAAGCCACTTTATACAAATTTCATAATTAACTTATCAATTTTATTTAACATACTCTTTGATAGAGAAAGGAGTGAGCACCAATCACTATAAAGGTTACTAAGTACAAATATTTTTAACTGTAGTCTTTTACCGTAAGAAAGGAATCTATTACACCATGAATGCACCCTCTTTTCCATAGTGGAATTGGAGTACAATCTGATATTAACTTGATATTTATAGGTCTATTAAGGTGCCAACTCTTATTGTGCAACTTAACACAAATACTTTAATTCAATCTCTCGAATTCTTAACAAGTATAAGCACGACAAATACTACTAAGCATTAATATATTAAATTCAACAAGGTAAAGTTATACAAAACAATTCAAGAATCAACCCTAATATGGATCTAGAAATCTATAATCATGTTCAAAACACAACTAATCAAAATTAACATCCAAGACAATGAAATAGATAAAGAGAAAAGAAAGAAAACAACTTGAAGTTTGATCTAGAACATCTGGAAAGTTCGAGTTGATCTTGATGTTTTCAGTTTTGATCTCCCTTTTTGTGATGTGTAGCCTTTTGTTTCGAGTTTTTCTTTTTATTTTTATACTCTTGAGTCTTCTTGGATTCTTTTTAGGGTATTTCCATTTGTTTTCGTTCCAAAAATAGCCCTGAAACATTAAAAATACAAAATATCACAAATTGGAAATTGTCAGTGCATGATCATGCATAACCATCCCATCTCTCTAGCATGATCGTGTATGGGGATGCACGACATGTTCTTATTCTTCAACTCTTTCTTCATCTTTTCTTCATTTTTTTTCTTGTTTTCACTCACTAACAAATACATCAAATACCATTAAAACATAATATTAAGATCAAATCCTTACTTTAAAACAATCAAACAATTAAAACATATAAAAATACTAACAACAACATATAGGATTATCATCAAAGAAAACACTTAAACATCTAGAACACATATTATAATATATACCTATCATCATCCTTGACCATGAGCTCACTATTGCTCCATACTTGACATTGAGGGGAACGTAAGACTTGAAGATATTGAAGAATATTCCCCATAATTTTAGTGATTTCATATTATTCTCCCATATATTTTCTGATGGTAAGATCATGTAATTGTGATCATATAATTATTGATATGATATTTTCTTTCTATTTTTATACCTATCGAAACTATATAAATAGACTATATACGTTGTTCTCTTTTATCAATAAAAACACAACTTATACATTGATCTTTTAATATGTATATGTTGGTTTTGCAATATTATAAAGTAAATAGAGTTGAATTTTAACAATTAGTTTCAAAGCAAAATTATAATTTTGAGTTTTCAAATTGTTACATGAAGAATATTTTCTAATTATGTGTTCTATTAATATCTTTGCAAATTTACTAAAATTGAATTTTGAAAACCAAAAGTATATAGTTTAACCAATCAAAATGTCATGTGTGCATTAAAAAACTCCTTATATTCATTGCAATTATAATTTTTCTCTATATTGGCCAGCGACAATTATTAAGTTTTGCGTAACTATAAAGAAAAAGAATACATTTAATAATAAGTTTAACTTTTAATTCAATGGTAAGGGATTTAGATCTAAAACTACATTTAATAATAAGTTTGACTTTTAATTCAATGGTAAGGGATTTATATCTAAAACTACATTTAATAATAAGTTTAGCTTTTAATTCAATGGTAAGGGATTTAGATCTATACAAACATATTTTAAAAGTGGTGAAAAAAGTTTGAGACTTCAATCCAATCATATTACCTAAAAAACAAATACTAAATCTCTTAAGACTTGTTTCTTTCCATTTGGTTTTTGGTTTTAGATTTCCGTTTTTAATTTCAATAAAAATATGTATATTTGAGTTTCTATTTATTGTTTTTGGTTTTAGTTTCTTCAAATTTTCAAAACTATAAAAAATAATTTTTGTTTTATGTTTCTATTTGTTTTGTTACAAACTTATTTATCATCAACTAAATATAGATTATTTAATTATTTAATATTAATTATTAATAAGAGTTATGATTAATATAATTATTTTATTTTATTTTATAAATAATTTAAAATTTTATTTTAAAATAAAAATATTTTAAATTTAGTAATTATTTAATAAATATACTTTAATTTTAAAATATCTCAAAATGTATAAATTCAAAATTAAATTTTTAATAATTAAAATAAATATCAAAATAAATATTGATTTATAAATAATTTTTTCTTATTAAATTATTTGTTTTAATAAAATTTCATACATCTTTTGTTAATAGTTATTAATAAATATTATATAAAATATTTTACTTAATTGATTATAAAATAATTTGTTTTAAAATTTTATCCAATATCTAATTTTATCAGTAATTATTTAATAAAAATAGCAATCAAAAATCAGAAAAAAAATTAAAATCAGAAAAAATACAAATAAAATTAAACGGTATTTTAAGTTTCCTAAAATTAAACTCCTACAGTAAATACTAGGAGTTGAGTAGGTGACAGAGTTGGAGCAAATCCTTTTCTTCGTTCTCTTTTGATTTTGCGGCATAAATTTCAAGGTTGTACACAACTTGTTAGCATTTTATTAATAAATTTATTTACTGTAGGACTTTATATAATATGACAAGATGACAAAGGGCCAAGCACATCTACAAGACGATTGACTTGGAACTCAGAAATGGACACTGAGTTCTGCATTTGGACACTTACGTATGTATCCAATTATTTTGATTGAAAGGTACAATACTGTTCTCAGACGACTTTCCATATCTAAAACGCTGCGATGCTATGCCTAGTGTTCGGCAAGATAATGCCAAAAACTTGGTGTGCATCTAAATTCAAAGAACTTGGCTCAATTTGCTTGGTCCTGCTCTACTACTTTAGATTGACGATTATTAAAGCTCTGGTGTGGGGCGTTAGCATTATTTGATTGCTTACCTACCAAAGAGGCTCGATTACATCACAACAAGAACTACTATTCATATTTAAATAATATTTAAAGAGTAATAAATATGATCGCAATTATGCAGATCATAAATTAAAAGCAATAATTTGCAAGCAAAGACAAAGGAGTAATGTTGCAAATATCATATCGAATTTGGGACATCAAGTTCGGTTCTTATACAGGACAATATTATTATCGGTCAAAATCGAAGACTATTTTGAATAATTTTAAAATTATAGAATAATTCTTGAATTTTATAAATTTACAAAATAATTAATTAATTTAGTGCTATAATTTTTAGTTTCACTTCAATTTGACTTAATAAATTATAATAATAATTTAATATATGATTGTCTTTTTTATTCTTATTAATATTACTTTTCACATATTTCTAATATAAACTACATTCATAATTAATATAAGAAAAGCATAATTTAATTCTCATACAGGTATAAAACTAAAAATAATATAAAGTTAAAATGTCGCAATTCATTACATCAAGAAATCATATAACAACAACAATACAGGTCCATAAGCATAACAACATGAGTTCGTACCAAGGAACACAACAAAGTAGAAGTAAAACTTGGAGAAAAATACTTACATTCAAAAATTTTATCTTTATATTGCATATATATAATTTAACATATATATCAAATATAAGTGAAATTAAAATAAACGAGAAAAAAAAACTAAAACTTTATTGCATGACATATCTGCCTAAATCGCATTGACTTCAACTTTTAATTAGTACAAAATTATCGTCATTAAGGACAGTCTCATCATTATGATCATTCAACCTCAATTTACGGGATAACATGTCAATACTTTTTCATCCAAGATTATCTTCTAAGTCATTCACGTCTATAAAACTTGGTTATTTAAAAACTTAATCTACTAAAAGAACGATATGATTAGGCAATTTAGATTTATAGAATTATTTAGTCTATTAAGGGTCTTAGTAAATAAATAAAATTAAATTATTAAAAAATTATAAGAATTATATTTAACTTAATAATAATAATAACATACCTTCCATGAAGCTTCAAGTTGTATCAAACAAATACCAGATCATTTAATCTCTTATGCCAATCTTTCTTTTAATGAATGAATTCAAATATGCTCTAATTTCTTTTATACCTAGTTGCGTTCACACATTGATTAAGAATTAGAATTATAATTTTTTTCAATTCTGAAACATCACCTTTAAATTGGTCCCACTAAGAAACTAAAAGATTAAAAAAGTAATATTATAAAAATAAAGTGATGATTTATTTTAAACAAATAACAAAAGTGAAGAAATGTATACTTAAATTAAGTTTATGTCTTTGGCGTATTGAAATGGAGATCTCGAAATAACCATATGTATCCTCGTATGGATCCATTATTTGTCCTAACATGCTAAGATATAATTCAATTATCAATTGTAAATATTTGTCTCAATTCTTTTTTCATTTAAACAAAACACTAAAGTGATAAGAAATTATTTGTAAATCATGTAATAAATGGATAAAACAAATATCTACTATTGGTGAAATTCTTTCTCATCAAATTTAGAGCTCTTGCATGATTATAAATGAATTTAGATACATTTCTTGCTCTCTATATTGTTTCATCAATGATAGGACAGTATATAACATCTTTTATACTTTTCAATATTAGGTTAATACAATGTGCAGCACAAGGAGTCTAATATGAAGAATTATATTTGCTTTGCAACACCATCCCAGCTGCTTTATAATCAACATCATTATCATATATGAATTGTATAATAAAACCTCATCGATTATCTCTAACAAAATATCAACATTACTTAAAAGGTCAAATGCATCAGTGGAAACCAAAAACATCTTTCCCTTAGAGGAATAAACCAAAAAAAAATAAAAATGGGCCCTTTAGCAACATTTATATAAGATTGAACACCCATAACTTGTCCAAGTCATTCTTTTATCACTTAAATAACTTTTTATTTTACTAATATAACTATTTAGAATATTATCTTTATAGTCATCAATTGAAGAAGTTATATATCACGGACCATAAGAGGTAATAGCATCCACCATAGGCTAGTAATAATAAAACTTATCAGCATCAAATGACACACTTGCATTATACCACTACCTATCCATTATCATGTCCATATTCTGAACTGCTTTTTTAGATTGTAATGCACTATAAATTGATGGTTGAGTTATAGGAATTATGAATGGACCCAAAAAGTTACACCCTTGTCTTCTTTTTCTCATATCAGATATACTAATCCCTTCTTATTAGGTAGGAATATAACCTTTAATGCTACAAGTATCATTCTCATCACTAAAAAAATAACTTCTACTAATAATTTTGTAGTTTAGTCTTTGTCTTTTTCTTTCTTATTTTGCTACTTTTAAAGCAAAGCTTTTATCTACCATTTTACAACATCGCTCACATTTTTGCAAGGCTTCATATTACTTTTAATCCCGGCTAAATTTTTATTTAACATAGTGATTCCCTCACCTTTCAAATATTTATTAAAACAAAAAATAGTATACTTCTTTATACCAAGAACCAATCTTATATAAACCTAAGCTAGATCACTAAATCTTCCTAAAGACGCTAAATTATCAGGATTACTTAAACTTTTCTCCATTTATCTATAAGAATAAACAAAGACATATATCAAATTTAAATTGATAACTTCATATCAAAATAAAGTGCTCTTCCAACTTAGTTTCATTATCAGCTGCAATATGCCCAATGTAAGTACATTTACTGCTTAAAAATATGAACTGATCACTAAATTAGAATTGGATGTATAGAAGTTTATTGAAAACATATGAACTCTAAACTCATTTTACTAAGTTTGCATTTTTTTAGTAATATTCCTATCTATATATGTTTGACCTTGAGAAAAATAAGAAAGAACTTAAATAAGTAAGTCTAATACTATTGAATCATTTACCCAAACAAAAAAAGTTGCTTATATTTAACAATTTAAATGTTATATAATCAAGTAATAATAAAATAATAATTTATTATTCATATTTCATAAGTAATGTTATTAATTAGATTTTAGCTTAAACTAATCTCATTACATCATTTACATAATAAATAATCTGGCCAAAATATTTATATCTTATTCTTCTTTTAAGGTTTTTTACATCCATGTGAAGACATAAATAACATAGAAACAAAGAATTAACAAATCCATAACTCTAAACAACGATTTAACAAATATATAACTCTAAGTTTTTATATAGAACTTGTGTTACCAAACAATGCTTTATCCTCATTAATCTCATATGTCCTAGACTATGTAAACTTTAAATTATTATAAAGAAACAAAATTTGTTCAAAACCTCTAGTGATGTACATACATAATCTTGTAAATTTGGTATATTAGTTATGATTGTTTTAATAAAAGGAATTAGTGAAAAATAACTGTCTAGCTTTTCTTGTAATAAAATTGTACTTACATTGGCATTTCATTCAATAATCACTAAAGTAAAATTTTCAAACCAAATGCATAATGATGGTTTAAGCATCACTACACTTTCATAAGAAAGTATGCAACATGTTACCAAGAAGCTAGTAGTAATAAGAAGAGGTATGAGGGGCAATTGGAAATTGGCGATCAGTAAATTAGCAAGCTGATAGATGCCAAATATACTATATTTCTAATCCCATTTTTATTGTATTTTGCTTGTTTATATGAGACTTTCTTTTTTTTTTGGTACTTATCTTGTTTCTGTTATATTTTTAGGTCGTATTTTCCTTCATGGATAAAAAGAAGAAGAATTAGGGAAAATCAAGACAAAAGGAAAGAATTGAACCTATTTTGGTGGTTATCTATATAAGTCTACACAACCATGTGAGTGCCTATGTAAGTCTATGTGTAGATTCATTGTAACTCTTTAAGATCATGTTTCTTTGTAATTTTCAAAGATTGAGGGACATCGTCATCCAGAAGGCCTTGTGAATGACCGTGTCCACTCCAAAAATCCTAAATTTGAGCTATAAATGCATAAAATGAAGAGAAAATGAGGGAAGTCAAAGGGGTTCGTAAGAGGCTCGTAAAAACACAAATTGATGGCCTAGAACGATAAAGATAATGAAGAAAAAGCAAGGAAACATATTTGAGGTAGATTTTCATCAATCTAAAATGGATTTTATAAAGAGGAAAAGGGATCTCACCGTGATTCTTTTCAAAAAAAATTCCTTTAGTTTTGATGTTATAATTATAAGTTAAACTTTTATTAACACTTCAATTAGATGAACCCTAGGATATACCTTATAGTGATTTTATTTTAACTTAATTCATTCTTTAGTTTCATCGAGATTCAGTTATGTGTTCTTAATTCTTCTTAAATTAATATTACCAGTGTATTATTTCACGTATGACTTCATGCAATTGAGATTAAGAAATCCTTTTATAGATTTATCATAATTGAAAGGAGTTACAAGCAAACCTAGAGATAGGTCGACATAAATCCTCTTGATTTTGATCAAAAATAATAATGAAATTCACGAATCAATTAATATAATCTTAAAGGTTTTAACTAGAAAGAGTTTTTAGTTAATCAACCAAGGATTAGTTATTAATAGTCTTGAGAAAGATATTTACATAAGATAGGAATTTTCATGGTTCAATGATCTAAAGATCAAACTGATTAGTGAAATTATGATTACATGAGAAGTCCTAAAGAGATTTGAAAACTAGGTACCAATATTTGCCTTAATTGTTTTTAGTTTATTTTTTATTTAGTTAATTGATGTTGATCTATTTTATTTTATTACTTTAAATTTGTATTTTGTTTATCTTAAACACTATAAAAGATGGTAAATATTAGTAATTTTAGTCCCTGTGAGATCGACCCGCACTTACCAATGCTATCTACAATAACACCATGCAAATGCGGTTTAAAATATAAAATTACATATCAATTTTTTGGAATTGTTACTAAGGACAAGAATATTTAGAAAAAACTTATTTTTATTAATCTATTCATATTTTTCATTTTAGTTAGTTTTTATTTCTTTTCTTTTATATTTAATTTTTTCTTATAACTTTCTTTCTTGATCTTGTGTTTGTGTCTTATTTTCAAGATTTAGGTAGTCATCATTATAGCCACAAAACAAAATGGAAGGATGGAGAAGATAATATTCTCAGGGGGACTACGGTATGTCATCGCTTATACTAGTATTGGAAGCTTGGAGTGAGAAGCATGTTGACATGTGTTCGAACACTCAATCAATATCCAATGTTGTGACATTTTCATTGTTGATCACCCTAATCATGAATGTCAAGCATCAAGAGCATCCAAATTACATGGAAAACTAGCTTCAGGATACTTCATATGGGAATATATATAATCTAAAGTGGAGCAGTTATTACGACTATACATGGAATCGTTATGCTTCATCTAGATTTCTAGAACAACAACGACAATAGGATAAGGAGCTTCATAGAGATTTCCTCATGAAAGGAATTGCTTTACAATAGGCCACCCTTTATAGACTCTAGGAGCTTGTTGCTTCTTTTGAATACACCAAGTTAAACTTAAGAGATCATGTGAGTACATTACATTAATTTTTCAAAGTATAAAGGAGGCAGAGGCTGAATATATGGGGGAATCTATGATTCAACAAAAGAAGGAAAAAGATTTAGCAAAGAAGATAGAGGTTAAAGAAAAAGAGGAAGTTGTTGTTCAAGAAGAGAAGGAAAAGAAGAAAGATGAAGCTAAAGAGGAGGAGCTAAATAAGGAGGTTATCAAGGAACTATAAACAATCATCTTAAGTAAAGAAGGCTCCTATTTCCCACAAAACAAACTATTAGAGCCAATCAAAGATCCAAGGGGTTTTTATTCCTTACTACATTGACAGCTTGTTACTAAAAAGGACATTAGTAGAGCTAATTGGTTTTATTATGTCATTATTATCTTACAATATGTGGTCTATTTATAGGCTACTGAACTTTTATATGGGAAAATGAGTGGAAACAAGCCATTAATTGTAGATCCGGTTTGAAAAAGGACTTGTTGAGAAGTCCAATTACAAGACTCGTAAAGAAGTGCTAGTTATAAGGCAACTTAATCGTTAGACTTATGTTTTGATTAAGTATCTCATAGGATTCTCGATAGTTATTTTCTTTCATAGTTTGAATTTTATAGTCCTAATTTTGTTACTTAAGATTTGATAGAGTTCCACAAGTTATAAAGGCAACATCAACCCTTGCTTTAGAGTAGAAAAGATTTCACCAGTAGTGACACTAGCAATCAAACGATTATCCTTAATCCTTCATTATTCAAAATTTTTTCTATTCTTGCATGTTTTATACATTGAGGACAATTTACAACTTAAGTGTGGGAGAAGGAATTATTTGCTAAACTTGTTATAATTAGCTTAATAATGAACAATTCATAATTTTTTTTAAGGAGGATGTTGATAAAGATAATTTAGTATCAGTTTAGATGTGACTATGATTTGATTTGTTTAAGCAAATAGTTATAAGTTTTGATGATCAAGTTGATTTCAATTTAGTTCATTATTTTCTAGAATGGATACTTGATTTTTTTTGAAAAATTAAATGAAGTAATATATTAAAGGATAGTATTAGAAAAGTTATACAACTTAAGGAGTTATACTCCTATATCAAAAGCCACAACTATGAATAGTAACCCTATTCTTAACAAAGAACTTCATTTCTAGCTCCTTTTTCTTGCTACACGGCATTGTTTGTATTTCGTTGAATGTTATGGAATAAAAAGGAAAATTCCCTTATCCTTTTCATGTCTCTCTCCATCCTCTTCCTCAATTAGGGTTGGTTTTTTCAATGGAGATGATGTCTCGTTCCTCTACCAAACCTCATAGGTGAGACTCCTATTGTTGGCCCCCATTACCGGAACCCAACCTCGTGAACCATGAACATGAATCGTGAGCGTGTTACTTTGAAGGGTTATTCCATTAAACCCTAAATTAATCGTTAAATTTTTTTTTCATTCATAATACTCATTTGACATTAATCATACATCTTCAATCTTATAATGTCTCAAAATTTCACTTACAATTGATCAATAGCGTGCCCATACAAATCAGTCATCATGCTTATACTCATATCCCCTG
>JAOTBA010000005.1:14750028-14763467 GCA_025629845.1 Erythroxylum squamatum | reverse complement strand
TCCAGCTTTTAACTTCTAATATTCCACATTTAATCCATCTTGTATCTAAACCATCTTTGTCATTTCATTTCAATTTCGAGAATTCTTAATTTCTTTACTCATGAATAATCATCAAAAATCCTCATTTAATAGCCTTAGCTTACAAAAAGATTCGGGGTCCAACACCTATGTTTGGATCTTCCTTCTTTACGTCTTCTTCATCTACTTACTAACGTCTTTTCACATACCAGGTTTGACTAGTGGGATTCTCTCTATCGCTGGATATCGCCTTCCTCAAGCAGCAAGGAGACGGATCACTTATTAGGTACCATGCTTTATCTTCTTAATCTGTGATTTCTTTCTACTGTTGCATCTCCCTGAACCTATTTTCTACTCCTCATACTTCCCTTCTATTCATCTATTTTTCCCTTGCATGCTCTTGTATTATCTCCATTAACTTCTTACACATTCAAAGAAGATCGAACTCTCCTGTTACATGCTTGATTAAGTTGTCTCAGAAGAATGAGCTCTCTGAGTTTCTGAATTAAATTTGATGCAAGAACCTCTTTGGGTAATTGGTTTCCATCAAATCGTCCAAGGTTTCTCTATTTTCATACCCTGTATATACATAGCCCTAAGGATAGGGCATAATTTTGTATCTCTTGGTTCCTAGGGTTTGAGAGGTTTGACAACTTCTGTATTACCTCTGTGATTGAATTCCCTAGATTTAGGGTTAGGCATCTGTTTGATATAGCTCCCTATACATAGCTGCTATAAGGACATGTGAAGAAGAGATGCTCTCTTGTTTCCACATGGATCTGACACAATGGGCATGTTTTCTCCATTTGCATATACGACATTATGTCTATTGTATTTAGTCTATTTTGGACTGTTAGCCATGATATAAAGGAAACTCTTAGAGGTAGAACCTTGCACCAAATTACTCCATGCCATTCCACTTTCTACTTCCTACTTCTCAGCATATCTTTAGTGGTACCATTGGCTAGTTTATATATAGGCTGATTCTGCCAGTAAAATGTATCCTGAGAGTATGGTTATGGTTGGTAGGATGGTTAAAGATACTTTAATTGTTCTGGAAAGTTCCAGGTCCCCCATAATCATAGAGGTCATTTTGAGTTTGAGTGAGGAGGTTTGAGGGCATCTCAGGCTGTTATAGTGTGTGTGATTGGTCCCATGCTTAACCAATTATCAAACCAAACATAAGTTGTTTGCTCATTCCTAATTATGCATGTAACTTCCTCCTTGATTTTGTCCCTCAACTTCAATACCTGATTGAGAAAGTGCGAATATGATGTTGATTTTTGGATGCTCCATAGACTTCTTCCTTTAAGAAAGCAAGAGTGAAGCCATTTAACCCATAGAGAATTTTTATCCGTAAGAATCCACCATAGTCTCTTTAGTATTAAAGCCTGGTTTGTGATCTTGTTAGAGGTAATATTCAACATCTTTAAGATAGCACATATTGGCCCATTTCACCTTAGCTTCCCCTTTATCCCTATTTAGATGATTCCATAGAAAGTTTTTAAGGATTCTTTCTATAGACTTGATGATTCCTTGGGACAGAAATATGTGAGAAATCTAATAAATGTGTAGAGAATTCAGTATCGATTTTATGAGTTGCACCTTCCCCGCATAGGACAAAGCCTTGTTTACCCAAGAACTGATTCTTTTCTAGATCTTCTCTAAGAGTGGAATTCATTATGCATAGGTGAGTCTTTTAGTAGAGACAGGTAGTCTAAGATATAGCAGAGGACTTTGTTTGCAACACATTCCTATCAATTGAGAGATGAGAGGACCCAATGCAGTAGCTTTCTTGGATAATAGGAAATATCTCTTAGTTGGGTTGAACTTTAGACCTAAGAATTGTTTAAATTTGCTAAGAGCTTCCATATAACTTTGTATGGATTCCTTTGTGGCCGTGCAAAATAACAGTAAATCATCTGCAAAACATAGGTTAGTCAATCCAATCTTCTTTCACTTTGATATCTGAACTTAAGATTTCTGAGCACTTCTTGCTTGATAAGAGCATTGAGAGTCTCCATACATAAGATAAAGAGGTAAAGTGATAAGGGTCTCCTTGTCTAATACCTCTTGTTGCCTTGAACGATTCGATAGGGGTGCCATTGATAAATATAGCTAAAGAGGAGGATGAGATACACTCTTTAATCCATTTGATAAATTTAGAAAGAAATCCGTGAGCCATAAATAATGTCCATATAAAATCCCAACTCGCATTGTCATAGGCTTTCAGAAAATCAACTTTGATTGTACAATTTGGAGGGTAGTTCAGTCTAGAATAGCTTTTCATTAGTTCTTGAGCAACGAGGATATTGTCTCTTATATGTCTGCCTTTAATGAACGCTCCTTGATTATTATTGATCAGCCGCGCTAGGATTTTCGTCATTATTGTAGCAAGTATTTTGGAGATAACCTTATAGAGAAAGTTTGTGCATACAATAGATCTGAATTCCCCAAAATGAGTAGGGTTGGAGCATTTAGGAATCAAACAGACAAATGTTTTATTGATTCCTTTAAGAAGAACCCCCTTGATGAAAAACTCTTTGACTGCTTGTATTACAAAGGGACCTACTTCTCTCCAAGCTTTCTGATAAAAATACCCATTAAAACCATCAATTCCAGGGGCTTTAGAACCTTCCACACCAAAAACTGCCTTTTTAATTTCTATATTTTCTATAGATTTTATAAGAAACTCCGAATCATCACTTCAGACTTGTCTCAAGGATAAGGATCTGAGTTCTTCAACTGTTGCACTTGCACTGTTAGGAGTACCTAGGAGATCTTTAAAGAAATTCACTGCCTCCTCTTGGATTTCCTGTTCTACCTGTAGCACTATTCCATTTGTGGATATTATAGACACGATCTTATTGCAATTCTTCGTTGCTATAATTGAGTTGAAAAAGAATTTAGTACAATTATCCCCCTCTTTCATCCATTGTACTATTTATTGTAATAGGGAACTGTGGTTGCATTATGATACTTTATATATATATTTACATGCATTGAGTTAAATATGAATTCTTCTTTAACATTTTTATCACCCCACATATAAAAAGAAAAGAAAAATCAATAATATGTGAATAAATAAGCATAAATAATTTCACTCTGCTAGCTTTATACCATAAAAAGGTAAAAGTTAAAAAGAGGTGTTAGTAGTAATCTAGTTAAGAAACTAAGGGCATTTATTAAAAAGTGTTTACTCTCATATCGAAGATTGTGTAACTTTTCAAAAAATCTTCTAAATGCTCATATATTTTTAAATTTAATGTTTGGTTTTCAATGAAGGGACGTGGAAGTCTTTAAAGTTTTTATCATTTTTATGTATGTTCACTATGTGCATTAAGTGGAATGGTGTGAATTGAGTTGAAATTTGAAGAATTATAGATTGAATTAGATTGATTTATAATTTCATACAAGTTGCAATTAAATGAATAATGAAGAATCTTGATGGATATCCTTTTTGTTTAATGTTTTTCCATTGTTGTTTCTTATTAAGTTGAGACTAATGAAATCGATTTGCTTGAGGATAAACAAATGCTTAAGTGAAGTGGAGTTTGATAAATGCTAAATAGACTATATTTCTAATCCTATAGTTAATGCATTTTGCTTTTTTATTTAAGAGTTTCATTTTTTGGTACTTATCTTATTTTTATTGTGTTTTTAGGTCTTATTTGCCTTTATGGATAAAAAGGAGAAGAATTATGATGAACAAAAAAGAGGCAATGTAGAATTGAAGTTATTTTGGTGGTTGTTTGTGTAAGTTTACAAAATCGTGTGAATGCCTGTGTAAGTCTACACAACCGTGTGGGTGCATATATAGCTCTTTGGGATATGTTTCTTCATAATTTCCAAATATTAAAGAAATATTAAGGGACATGGTTATGTACATGACTGTGTGAGTGAATGTGTCCACTCCAAAAACCCTAAAGTTGAGCTGTAAATGGATAAAACAAAGAGAAAAATAAGGGAAGTCAAAAGGGATTGGTAGGAAGCTCGGGAAAACACAAGTTAAGGGCATAGAATGATAGAGAGAATGAAGTAGAAAGTAAACATATTTTGGGTGGATTTTCATATATCTAAAATAGATATCATGAAGATCAAAACGGATCTCATCATGATTTTTTTAGAATTTCTATTTTTCCTTTAGTTTTGATGTTACAAGTATAAGCTAAACTTTTATTGGTACTTGGATTAGAAGAACCCTAGGATAGACCTTATTATGATTTTGTTTTAGTTTAATTCATTATTTAGGTTCATTGAGATTTAATTATATGTTTTAAATTATTCTTGAATTAATTTTTCCAACGTACTATTTCATGTTTGATTTCAGGAGTTACATGCAAACCTAGAGATAGGTTGACATAAATCCTCTGAATTAGGGTCAAACCTAGTAGTGAATTTCACAAATCGATTAATGCAATCTTAGGGATTTTTATTTGAAAGAGGTTTCAGTTAATCAGCTAAGGGTTAGTTGTTAATAGTCTTGAGAAAAATATTAATATAAGATAGGAAATTCCACTATTTAGTGAACTAAAGATTAAATTGATTAGTGATATCATGATTACATAAGAAGTCCTAGGGAGATTCCAAATTCAGGTGCCAATTTTTTTCTTGATTGTTTCTTAATTTATTTTCATGTTATTAAATGTGTTGATATATTTTTTATTGTTTTAAATTTTCCTTTAAACATATTTAAACATCATAATTTGTTAGGCTAGATAACTGAAAGACAGTAAATACTAGTAATTCTAGTCCATGTGGGATCAACCAATACTTGTTAGTGCTAACTACAATTGCATCATACGCTTGTGATTTAAAACATAAAATTACATATCACAAGCTAGAGGTGACGATTCATTGATTCAAGTGCCAGACAGCAAGAAGTAGCAATGGTGGTTGATAAGTGGATATTTTACTATATTTTTACACCCATATTTGATATATTTGCTTGATATTTTATACTTTTATCGTATATTTGGTACTTAATTAGATCTAAGTGCTTTTATAGTGATAATTGCCCTCATGGACTTAAAGGAGAAGAATTTGGATGAAAACTTGGCATAAAACAAAGATTTGAATAATAAAAGTGATGTACAGTTATACAATAGGTCATACACTTCTCTCAGGCCATGCAGTTTCACGATTTCTGGGCATTTTGGTTACGCACCATCTCTTAGAACCCTGAATTTTGCAATAAAAAGACGTTTTTGGGAGCAGATGAAGAAGAGTAGACAGAGGGAGGCGATTCCAGAAGTGGAGATCATTCTTAAGGGGTGATTTTGATCTAGAGAAGCAAAAAACGTGAGGAATTCATCGAAAGATCCTTTAGAATACAAGATCAAACCTCTACATCCTAAGAGTATTCAATAAAAGACAATCAGGGAGATTTAGAATTATGAACTCATTATTTTTAATTTGTTTTTCTTTCAGTGTATGTTTGATTTCGTGTTAGATAATGTATAACTTTAGTATTTTGGTTAGATGAGCCCTATGTTAATACTTTGAAAAGATTTGATTCTTTTATTAATGTAATTGTTTTGATTGTTATATTGTGATCTGATTATATGTTTTATTTATGTTCTAATAGACCCGAGAATATTATATCATAATCTGATTTCATACATAGATATTGATAAATTATATTGATGAATAGATCTATCATAATTGGAAGGATTTGATCACAACCCTAGAGATAGGATGGCATAAATCTTCTAAATTAAGGTTAAACCTAATAGAGGGATTCACAAATCGGTAAAGCAATCCTATAAATTTTAACCTGAGTAATTTAGTTCAAAACTTTAGGATAATTGTTAATAAACTCAAGGTCAACTATTAGCTTACCATAGATATCTCCATGATTTAATAAATCAATAAAACAATTGAATAATAAAAGATCAATATGTTAAGGGTTAGGGGGATTCGAAACCTAGATACAAATTATTGATATCTGTAATTTTCTAATTGAATTGTTTATTCTCAATATCATTGCCTATTTTATTTTACTTGCTTTAGTGTTTAATTTCTTTATTAAAATCCAAAATCAATATGTAAGCTAGAAATAGGAAAAAGGTAATTACTAGTAATCATTGTCTTTATGAGATGGACTCGTACTTGCCTGTACTAACTACAGCTACGTCGTGCACTTATAGTTATTACAATATTGACTAACCCATGAAATAAATCAATCAAGTTTTTAGCGCCATTTTTTAGGATAGTGATATTAAGAAAACCTATATTCTATTACTCTAGCCATTTTTATTGATTTTATTCTATTTTTCTTTTTTTATTTTCTTTTATTTTAATTGAGCTTTTGTATTTATTTCTTATTGTATTTTATTGTAATTGTGGTTTATTCATTTAATTATTTTTTGAACTTCTCTACTTGATCTTGAGTTTTTGGTTTAATGTAGGATTTAAAATTCATTGTCATAGTCACAACCCATAATGGAAGGATGGAATAGACACTACTTTTATGGGAGCCAGAATGTGTCTTCGTAATACATATCATTGCCTTATAGGAGAGAGAGGTGTTCTCACATATTTCTGGAAGCTCAACTGATATCTAGGTCATGTTGCAACATTGGTGGTAGTTATCACTACAATCGTAAATGTCAGACACCAGCGTATATATGGGAGCAGTTGAGCATGTACAACTAACCTCAAAGGGCACAACTATAATTTAGAATAGATCAACTCTTATGCTTATGCATGGAACAATTATGCCCCAATTGAATACTTACAACACCAAGCATCTCCAATTAACGAGCCAACTCTAGAAGGTATAATGACCAACTTTATTTAAGAGATACATTAATGGAATACCTTACTAAACTTAAAGTTAGTTGATGTGAATTCAAATAAAGGTTTTCTTCGCATGAATATCTTAAGCATAACATAAAATACTATTTGATTCTATTAACGCAATAAAGTGAAGAAACGATGACGTTTAGCTTCATGGATGAATAGGCATTCCAAGAAAATGAAGAGGTAACTGCTGCTATTATAGAGGAGGACAAAGATATGACAGAGGCAACAAATGTAAAAGAAAAAGAAATCTCCATCTAAGAAGAGGAAGTAGAGGAGTGTCAGGAAGTAATTTAAGAAGATAAACCAGAAACCTTTGTCTACAGAAAAGAGGAAGAGTTGACAGAGAAGGTTGAGGAAGAACTGGTAGAGGAACCAAGTAAGGAAACCATTAATGAGGTATTAGGGTGACCTTAAGTAAGGAGGGTTCCCACTTCCTCGAAGACAAACTGTTCAATTCAATCGATGATTCAGGGAATTTTATCATTCCCCTTTTTATTAAAAGTTTGTCATTAAAAAGGGCATTAATGCTTGCAATTGGATTTACTAATTTCATAAATTATGTCCTTATTGGCTTACTTACAAGCTACAAAACCCTTATACCGAGAAACAGGTGGAAGCAAACCACTTGTCACAGAGGATGAGGTCAATGTTTAGGTTACGTCGAGCTAAAGACATTAAAGAAGCACTACATGGGATGCAACCCATGACTTAGGATAAGTTTTAGTTTTATTTCATTTTAATTCTATTTCAACTATTAGGATAGGATTTTTATTTCATGTTATTTTATGTTTTCTTTATTTCTTTTGTTTTTTATCCTTTTCTTTTATATTTTGCAAGGATGTAGTTCACTATTAGATAGATCTGAAATTAGGAAATTGTCACAATTAGGAAAGCACCAAAAAATCCTCTCACTTTTATTTATACTTGTATTGTGTACATTAGGGACAATGTACAACTTTAAGTGTGGAGATGGGTTTAACGAACTTTTAACAATTTTTTTCAAGCTTATTAATTTTTAACGATTTCTTTATGCTTATTATAATCTTGATTATAAAATTATTTTAACTAATATTTTGAATTGGATTAATTTGTCCATGAATACTATATTTCCTTATTGAATATTGAATATTGGTTAGAATAAAATTAGTTTTTTAAATCATATTTTTAGTAATCATTGAGATGATCAAGTTAAATGATATTGCATATTATTTACACACATAATACCTACTTTTGTGAGCTTTTGAGCCTAAAAGAGCATAAATTTATATAATTTTTAAGCTCTTGTTGTTTTTTCATATGTGTTTTCAATGTTTAGTAGGATGATTCAAGAACTTGCTTTTATTATGCATGTTGAGACCATATTTGTTAAATTAGAAGCATCGACATTATGATGGCACTTAGATTCAACATCTTGCTTTAGCCTATTTCTTTGATAATTACCATGCCCATCAAATTATCCTTTAGGAATAACTAAGTTGAACCTTAGCCTTTTTTATTGATTTTACCCATATGTTAACATTTATCCTATTTTTCTTTGAAGACCTTTTTATTGTTTTGAACCCTAAAGGTTTTTTACATTATTTGCTTGTTTAAAAATTGAATTTTTGAATGCTCCAATATTTCTTTAATTTTGGTAGGTGATGAATGCTTGAAATTATTGTAAAAAAAAAAAGAAAATTTGAGCATATATATATAACAAAAAAAGGAAGAAAAGAATAAGTATATAGTACCATTAGTTTTGCAATTAAAGGACCTATGTGTATTGTGAAGAAGTTTCATTATAATGTTTTTTTTAGTAAATTTGCTTCAAATCAACCTTTTTATTATCCCAATCATACCGTACCTAAACCTCATTATAGTCTACGCAAAGACTTTTGTATTTCTGTTTCTAGTTTACACATAAGTAGTGGAGATGTGATTTTATTGCAAGCTTATGGTAAAAGTTTTACTATGCATTGATTGAGAGAATTGATACTTTTCACCCTAAATACTTGAGTGCATTAAGTAAAATCTTGGTGAGGGTGTAAAGATTATGCTTTTGATTTCAATGCGATTGTTGATATGATTACTATTAATATTGCTTAGGAAGTTAATTTTAGGATAACTTGACTCCAATTGTATGTTAATTTGATTCGATAGGATATGATGATGTATAGTATGTATAGGCATATTGAGATTGATGTTGTCAATTTTATAATTTTGATTATGGTTTGCTTAAGGACAAGCAAAAGCTTAAGCGTGGGGATGTTTGATAGATGGATATTTGACTATATTTTTACACTTATATTTGATGTATTTTTCTTGATATTTTATACTTTAAACGTATATTTGGTACTTAATTCTCCCCAAGTGCTTTGCCTTCATGGACTTAAAGGAATTTTTCGGAGGTAGATGAAGAAGAGCATACAAAGGGAGATGATTTTAAACATGGAGATCATTCTGAAAGGGCAATTTTGATATAGAGAAGTGAAGAACACGAGGAATTCATCGAAAGATACATTGGAATATAAGATCAAACCTCTACATCCCAAGAGTATTCGATAGAAGAAAATCAGGGAGATTTATAATTATGAACCCATTGTTTTCAATTTGCTTTTCTTTCAGTGTATGTTTGATTTTGTGTTCGATAATGTGTAACTAAACATCTTGCTAGTATTTAGGTTAGATGAACCCAATGTTAATACTTTGATATGATTTGATTCTTTTATTAATGCAATTAGTTTGATTGTTATATTATGATCCGATTACATGTTTTATTTATGTTCTAATAGACTCGGGAATATTATATCATAATCTGGTTTCATATATAGAGACTGAGAAATCTATTGATGAATAGATCTATCGTAATTGGAGGAAGTTAATTGCAACTCTATAGATAGGATGACATAAATCTTCCAGATTATGGTCAAACTTAATAGAGGGATTCACAAATTTATAAAGCAATCCTATGAACTTTAAATTAAGTAATTTGGTTGAAAAAATTACGATTAGTTGTTAGTAGAATCAAGGTTAGCTATTAACATACCATAAGAATCTCCACAGTCTAATAAATCAATAAAATAATTGAATAATAAAATATCAATCTACTAAGGGTTTAGGGGATTCGAAAACTAAATCCCAATTATTGATATCGATAATTTTCTAAGGGAATTATTAATTCTCTATTCATTATAGTTGCCTATTTTATTTTACTTGTTTTAGGTTTTAATTTCTCTATTAAAATCCAAAATCAATAAGTAGGGTAGATAATAGGAAAGTGGTAATTAGTAGTAATCACTGTCTTCATAGGATTGACTTGTATTTGCTGGTACTAGCCACAGCTACACTGTGCACTTGCAATTATTACAATATTGACTAACTCATGAAATAATTCAATCAGTGATGACAGAGGAGAAGACTGGGTCATTAGAGACAAAGAAAATGACAGACAGAGACGGAGATTGGTTAGCGCCAGTGACAATGGCAATGAAACAAGAGAAGCTAAAGTGAGAGAAGAGGAGTTGGAGGGAGAAGGAGTTAAAGTGATTGAATAAGAAAGGAGACGAAAAACTGCTAGAGTTAAAACTTCAAAAAATTCTATTTGATATTTATAGATTTTAAAGTTATTGTTCTTACCTAGTAAATACTGATATAGTACATATTTGTTGATATCTATTATTGGAACAGTATCATGATTTTAATTATCTTTTTTACTCATAGAAAATGGTTTTTCATTTCTTTATAAGGGAGGAAATATTTTTTGTTAACTATTATGTTGACTTGTTTCAAATATTGCAATTTGACCAAAAGTTCAATTTGAACCTCAACGTTGACATTAAAATACAACTTGAACCCTAACATTTTGAAACTTTCAATTCGAAATCTCAAATTTTGAAGCGTTTAATTTGAATATTAACATTTTCAAAATGTTCATAACATAACCTAAGTGGATGAAAATTTTGATAGGGTTAACTTCTTGTCAGTTAAATACCACGTAAATGCTGACATGACATCGTTTATTTTTTATAATTAGATAATGGACCCCACTATAATATGTCAAAGTTGGACCTACTGTCAAAAATTAAAAAATTTATTTTCATCGATAATTAATAGGTTGTAATATATGAAATTAGGGATTAGGGATTTGTCTGAATCCCTAATCGAAAATTGTTCCCCTCATTCGCATTTCTGCATTGTAACATGTCTACAGTTGCCTAAATCCCTAATTTAAAATTCTTCCCCTCACTCGAACTCCAGCACTGTAGCATCTTTTCATTTTCTCACAGCTTCCTCTTTGCTTCACTCTCTTATACTCTTGCACGTTGCTTCTCCAACTTACACAATACAGTAGGTAGACCAAGTTTACTGTCTCACACCAATAACTATTGATTTCTAGGGAAAATGGTGGTGTTTTTATATCTTCTTTGTATTTTTCTACTTGTTGTCCCTATTTGTAGTTTATGTTTTTTATACATCATTTATGTTATAGTCCCTTTTATTTTGACTATATTTGGTTACTCTTGCAATTATCTCCATTTACCTACTTAGAGAAATGTCTATATCTATCAATGCCAGCTAACTATTGAAGCATATAAATATTGATTCCTGAAAGGTTGGATTCCCCATAGGGAATTATCCTATCTAGGATTTTTTAATTGTAGGCAGCTTAGAAAAATAACTTTGTGGTTTGGATTTATAGTCATTTTCATCTCTTTAACTCCACTCACTGATGGTTCTTTAATTAGAGTTTTAATGGTTGTTACTTCCTTTAACTCTACTACTGATGGTTTTTAATTAAAATTTGAGGCATGATAAATTGAAAATGTATCGCTTATCACTCCCTTGATTTTTTATTGGTTTAGTGTTAAAGGAATTCCTTGAATATAAAGCTTCCATATGATCATATGTCCCATAGCCAAAATAGACTATTTGGATCCCTTTGTTGTGTACTTTGATAGAGTCATGTATTAAAGATTTTATAAATTAAGTGCTTAGATAGTTCTAATTTAACATATAACCTAACGAATCTTCCTTTTAATTATTTTGCAATTGCCTTATTAGCCATAACCATACACTTGAAACTATTCCTAGTTACATATAAGATTTTGTTATTATATAAACTTGGAAGGAGTCTTGACAATCTAACTCAAGCTTTAATTGACTTTGAAGGAAAAGCATCAAAGATGAACTAGTGAGTTATTTAATGATAATGTAGTTTTCCCAATTTATCCAAGACCCTCTTGTTCAAAAGTAATACAATCTTTTATTTATTCAATATAGAATTACAAAAGTAATCCAATATAATTATAACCATTGTAAAAGTATATTACAACCAATGATTCATTTCTTTTCCATTCTGCTTGTAAATTTATATAAAACTTGAAAACCCCAAGGATGAAGGAAACCTATCTTATTCCCTTCCCTTTCAACTTGTAAATCCTTGAAATAGCTCGTGTTTATTGGATTTTTTTATCTTTGTTTTTCAATTTCTCTAATAGTATGGAATAATATTGTGAAACATGGTTTCTCTTTCTTGAATTCAATTTTGGTATTTTAATATATAATCTTAATAAGCCACCTAGCGATGGAGATAAATATTCCATTTTTTTCTTGAAATGTACTATATGAAACTTTGAACAGTCTCTGTAATATACATGTGTTTTATTCTAAGTGACTACATATTTAAAGATAACAATGTTATAAATTAATCATTGGTTATAATATGCTTTTGTTCTCTACAAAAGTAAATTATAACTAATGACTAATGTTATGTTCCTTTTGGTTATAGTAATTTGAATTTGCTTTTTTTATTACTGAATTTGGTTATAATCCTTTCCCCTTCCTTGCAAACAGGTATGCAATGGCTCAATTTAGTTATATAAGGTTGTTTTATTGAGGAAAGTTCATAGTAAAGCCTTATTTGAAATATGTTGATGGGCAAACAAATATTTTTGACAAAGTAGACCTTGATTATGTCAACTATAGGTAAATATGTGACATGAGGAAGGAGTTAGGATACCTTCAAGTTCATAAGGTATATTACAATGCACCTGATTCCAAATTTAGTACGTCGTTGGGACCTATTGAATCAAACGTAATATGTTTTAGGCTCATTAACCTTATGAAAATTCATCAAATGGTTTATGTTTGTGTAATCCATTTATTAGACACTACAATCCTTGCTTCAGAGATATTACCTATAACCAGAGGAGAGGATATAGATATTAAAGGTGAAGAGGGAAGTTCTGATGTTAGGGTGGATTATGTTGATAATGAAGAAGTTATTGAAGGAGTTAATAAAGAAGCTGGTGAATGAGTTAGTAAAGGACTTGTTGAAGGAGTTAATGCAGGAGTTTATGACGGAGTTAACGAAGGAGTTGATGAAGGAGTTGACGAAGGAGTTGGTAAAAGAGTTGATCAAGACTTAAAAGGGACTAAGATGGGGGTTTATACAATTTGATATTCCTAATATCCATTAACTAGTTGAAGCCAATTAAACTGATTGTGGTAGTGAAGAATACCTAATCAAAGAAGAGCCTAATGAGCTAGAACGAATACTGATCGCGGCTTTGTCGTTCGATCCTAAAATCGACCTTGGAAACCGGTCAAATAAAATTCCAAGATTGCAGTATAAG
>JAOTBA010000005.1:14728944-14741253 GCA_025629845.1 Erythroxylum squamatum | reverse complement strand
TTGCAGCAAAATTGAAAACATAAGGTTAATAGAGTAACATTTTATATCTCAAGGTTTAATTAGCTACTTTCGTATAACACAGGGGTCGCTACAGCAATTTTGTCGTAACTAAACTTGTTCTACAATTTAAGATGACCATAATATTCTAAATGTCTGTTCGGATCATGAAATAGATAATTTATCAATAAGACCATTTTATTCATTGCACTCTTACAAATGCAAAAGGTGCTTTGGGGAGTTCAGGAAGCAATCTTTAATTTGATAGGCACTAAAAGCTAGCATGCTCTTAGTTCTCATTAAATGGATTGGAAAAGATTCAATTATCAATTTTGAGACGCCAAGCGTACGGCAGGTGGCTAAAGAATCCAACCAAATTTGTAATGCACAACTCGGAAAGCAGAGCAGGCTCATAACTCGCAGAACAAGTCACACAAGCAACCTCTAACTTGAGCTAGCGTTAAAAGGGTAATTTACCTGCAAGCTCTGTCCTAGTTAAGAGTGGAAAAGAACCCCAATATCTAGCTACCTAGGTTTGGTGAGTTCTCGCTGCCAATAAAATGGTCCCAATAGAAGGTGCCTAATAATGGTCAGAAGTGCATTAAAAGGTGTGGCCATCGAACGTATGGTCTGTCAAAAAATGAGCCATAGATGTAGATATTAAGACCCTCAAAGCGCTGTATGTGGTTGGCTTGTTTTGTCGTATCCACAACATTCTTCGTCAAAAGCTAAGCATAAATTTAATCTTGGTAGGGTTTCCTGATCGAACACCCATCAACCACCTCCCTCTTTCCTCCAATTATGAATCATTTCTATTCATTATGAGCATTCACGCATCAGTTGTCCAAGAAGTTGGTGCAAATGTATGCACATTTTCGCTATCCTCTCTTCCAATCCAGTGTCAATCTTCAGTAAGTGGTCCAACGTTATGAACGTATCATATGACAAACGAATTCCTGGTCTAAAGTTATGACTGCTACATTATACATCATGCTTTAATTAGGGCGATATTTACCAAGACGGCCACGTGAGGCTCTACCTTTTTCTATGTTCACGAGTTGTTTCCTCTCCTGGGATAAAAGTTATATGGTGTCTCTGATTGATTTTTTTCCTTTTCTATTAATTAAGGCAGGTCTCTTCTAGATAAACTGGAAAACTATCGTTACTTGTATTCACATGTACTGTGAACAAAGAAATTTATTAAATGGGCTTATCCATATGCTTTATATTGCTAATAACTTGGCTAGATAAAAGAGAGACAGTGATGCATTCTTATTAAATTCAAAATCTCTAACACAAGACCGATGGAGGAGCTCTAAAAGCTTATGACAGGATTGACTAGCAATATTTGGAATTTATTATGGGAAAGATGGGTTTTCACAGCAAATGGGTAGAGGCAATTATGTTGTGCGTCAAAACAGTGCATTATAGTGTCTTACTGATGGAGCCGAAGTGAGTTCGATAGCACCCAAACGGGGGCTTCGTCAAGGTGATCCCCTCTCCCCCTACTTGTTCCTCTTTTGTGCTGAAGGCCTTAGCTTCTTACTAAGAAAGAAAGAAGCTGAAGGTCGGCTGCATGGCATACGGGTGGTGAGAAATGCCCCGCCCGTCTCGCATTTACTATTTGCCGATGATAGCTTCTTCTTCTTCCAAGCTTCTATTTCCGATTGTGTCTCTATAAAACAAATCCTAGCTGAATATGAAGAAGCTTCGAAGCAGGCCGACAACCTTCACAAATTTGGTATTTTCTTCTCCTCAAATGTGAGTCCACAGATGACGAGTGAAATGGAGGAGATTCTTGGAGTATCACATGCTCTTGATCAAGGCAAATATCTGGAGTTGCCCTCCCTGATAGGTAGGAAAAAGAAACAAATCTTTAATTACCTCAAGGAAAAATTAACAGGAAGACTTAGACAGTGGAGTAACCGACTACTCTCTAGAGCAGGTAAGGAAATTCTCCTAAAAAATGTCTGCCAAGCTCTGCCTACATACTGCATGAATGTGTTTTTGCTTCCACTCACCACATGTGATGAACTTCAAAAGTTGATGAACTCTTTTTGGTGGAGTAGCAAGACCGATGGAGGAGCTCGAATGCACTGGCTCACTTGGGATAGAATGTGTGGGTCTAAAATTACAGGGGGACTGGGTTTCCGAAACTTACACTGGTATAACTTAGCAATGCTAGCCAAGCAAGGTTGGAAGCTTGTCCACAACCCTTCTTCTCTTTCAGCAATGATACTCAAAGCTAAATAATTCCCCAGGCACTCTTTCCTGGAAGCACTGAACGAATGTAATCCTAGTTTTATTTGGAGGAGTATGTTACAAGCTAGAGACTTGGTTAAGTTAGGCACATGGTGGAGAGTCGGCAATGGCGAGATCATATATGTTTGGAATGACCCGTGGGAACATTTAAAAGTGAAGGACCTAATACTTCCCGAAGAGAAGGCATGGGATATACAATTCATACAGGGTATTTTCTGCAGCATTGATATGGAACATATGCTATCTATTCCTTTACCCAGGACTAACTACACAGACAAGATGATATGGCATTTCACTACAAATGGCTTCTACTCAATTAGGTGTGGATATAGAGCAGCCCTCCAATGGTTAAGTACCATAAAGCATGAGCATCATGTGGGCCCGTGGCGCTTCCTCCCAAATTGAAAGAATTCCTTTGGAGAGCTTGTCGAGGAATTCTTCCGGTGAGAGCGGCCTTAAAAATGCAGGAACACTGCCCATATTGTGATGAGGCAGAAACTATTTCTCATGCATTGTTAGAATGTGGACACGTTAGAGCATGTTGGGCGTTAATTGATGTGTATCCGGTTGCCCCATATTTTGTTACCTTTTTGTAGGATCTCTTGACTGGCCAGATAGAGGAGGTGGGTTGGGCATGCGTCCTTCTATGGCACCTATGGAAAGCCCGAAAATCTTTCATTTGGAAGTAGAAAAGGCTCGACCCCAATGCCCTAGTGTCAACTCAAGCAACTACTTCGAAGAGTGGAAGACCGCCCAAAATCTGCCAGTCATTTCTGGAACACCACAAAGAGAAGCGGTCAACGTTGTGCGGTGGTCAGGCCCTACTGAAGGAACAGTGAAGTGCAACTTTGATGCAGCCATTCAAATGGCTCAGGGGACCACGTCATATGGTATAGTAATCAGAGGCGCGCATGGACACTTTCTAAACTGCCTCTCTGGCTTTGCGGTCTCCAACTACACACCACTTCTAGCCGAACCTGTGACTTTCAAGGAAGCTTTATTCTGGTTAACTTATATGGGTTTTACTTCAGTGGAGGTGAAAACAGACTGCCTTCAGTTAGTGCAGAGATTCTATGGTTCACATCAGGGCATCAATGAGATGGGCGTAATATTGGTTGACTGTAAATTAACTTTTGGTAGATCTCAATCTTGCTCTCTTAAATGGGTGCCCAGTAATATTAATATGGTAGCCCATTTGTTAGCTAAAGCAGCTACTGGTTTTCCCCATAGGACAAGTTGGGACATATCACCAGATTTTTTGTTGAACACTCTACAGTGTGATGCCGAGTTTCATCAGTAAATACACTTAGTTTAAAAAAAACAATCGCCCAACATTCACCAGATCTGTAGCAGATGTACGTGATCTTTGAAGTTTTTCAGTAGTTTAAAGTCTTAATGCATCCAATCAGACAACGAAAATTACTGCCATATGTTTCTAGGGATAACCAAGTAATTTTAGTCTAATTAAAAAAATAGAAAACAAAGAAAGTCAAAAGGAAAGTTTAAAGAGAACAAACAATACCATTTTTTCTCGTCTAATGTCTAATTTAAATTGTTAAGGAATGAAAGGAGAAAATATACTAGGTAGAAGTTTTCCTTTTTCCATTTTCATGTGTTGCCGTTATAAAATTGGGATGAGATCCGATCCCGGCTATAACATAATAATTAGGAAACTTTTTCATATTTTGATTTCTCGAAAATGAAAATCACTTTAATTATATAAAATGATTAGTGCATAAATCATAATAAAGCATGAATTGTAATTTGTACCTTATTCTGAAGCTTGATCGTATTCTTTTCATACCCCTCAAATCGTTTCCAAAACCGATCTATCTCAATCATCATAGCCTACAAGTGTCTAGCCTTTAATAATATCTATATAACAAGTTGAGATAACTGTATAACTCTTACAAAGAAGGTTAAATAAGAAGTGATAGATCCATAGAGCTTAAGTCTATTTATAATAGGTTTTGAACATTTATTCTAATTAAATACAAATTATGCCCAAATAAGATCCAATATCTCATGTTGATCCTTATTTATTAAATATCTCATATTTAACTATAAAGTTGCTCAAACTTTACAATCAAGTTCAATTTGATTAAAATATCTTTGCTCTCTTCAACCCATTCTTTATGTGAGACCCATTAAATTCTCAACTATATTGGCAATGATTATAAATTATAATTAGAATTCATAATTAGAATTAGATAAATTAAAACTCCTATTAATTTATCATTAATTCATCAATTAAATAATTTATAATCATAAATCAATATTGATGTCCAGAAACGCATGATGACCACCTAAATATTTAAAAATGTCAAAGTGATTTAGAAATGTCAAAGTGATTAGAGACCTCAAGTTAAAAGATCATTTATACAATCATCACAATGAGAACTCCATAAACATACAAGTAATATTTCAAATGGATTTTTCATATCGAGTCAATCCAATGAACTTGTTCTCTATCAATCACACATACATTTGTTTAAGCATCTCCATACTTTAGCCTATGAGATTGACTATTTCCTTCATAAGGAAAAAATATATAACGTGTGCTAGTCTTTTTACGTTCTATTAATGTCCAGTATTAATAAAACATTGACTAGAAACAATTTAGGGATAATACATAAATGAAATATGAATCTCATAATTATAATCTTATTATAATTTTATTTGCAATGTATAATTATCTTATGGACTTTATCACATACATCCAAATATATACAAGATAAATAATGTCTTTAAATTATTTTGTCACTAAACTACAACGAATCGATTGGTTGTAGGGCATAAAGTAATAATCTCCAACTTGGATTAAGCCAATCATTTAAGTATCTCATACTATATCACCATATTACGATTATACTACTGATAGGACAGTGACTTAATGAGAGAATTCGACAAGATTCTCTATAGTGAGCACTTACTTAAATCTTACAACTTTCTTCTTAATTATTATCATAATTAAGAAAATTTGCTTCAATACGTCATTGGATCTTTTATGAGACCTTAGCTCATTTTTGCATGCCCAGTGGCTCTAATGTTCTACAATACATTACTGTCTTAAACAATACAAGGAATTGTATCAAGTTCACTTAAGAACTTATTGATCCAATTAATGATTTCCAATAAATGACAAATGTATTATGGGTTTAATTAGCAACCATCGCTACATTGGAATATCTCCAATCTTGAATGATATTGTTCTTAATTAAAATAAACCAGGATTTACTTCTAAAGTAATATGCTTATCATCTTGAACTTAAATATTAACTCACATATAATAATAAATATCTTTAATACTTTATACGTATCAAATATCTTAAATACTAAACACCTTTAGTATATTATCTATATACTTATACTTAGAATAGGTGAACAACTTCTAATCTATCTTCTCTATAGATCTAACTCGCAGAATTAAGTTGTTACCTTTTCGATCCAACAAGAGTTGTTTTTGGAAAATTTTGCTTTTCAACGATTGAAAATTAGAATTATTGTTCTCTGTGAGCAACATGTCTCTAACTACTCCCACTGAAGAGGATAATTGTACTTCCACTTACCTTCTTGCAGACATGATAAATTCACAATCATCTACAAAAACAAACTCTTTGAATTCATTATGAAAGGGAATCTTTAAATGTCTTGTAGCCTTTCAACTATACATTAAATGTATCAACAAAGGCAATAGTTCTAATTGGATGCATTGTTATGAGATTTGAACCTTCCAAATTTGATCTTACTCTTACTACTTATCTTGAGAATTATTCTCCTATAAGCATACATTGAATCAAACAATTTGTTCAATGGATCTATAGGATTATATCCAATCTTTTAGATATCTCATAACCTTTTATTATCCATTTTAGTTCTAAACTTAATGGATAATGTATGCTTTAACCAAACATCACATTCTTAAATCATTAACTTTGACTCTTTTAAAGAATTAGTGTTTCATATCTAATATGAAATATTGCTAATTGATTCAATTGGAATTATTTAAGGTAAGTCATTGTACTAGGCATGGGTATAGGAAAAATTGTTATTGCATTATACAATATCTTATATTGTATTTTTCCTCCTTATATAAATCCATACTCTTATGAATTTAGTTGCGAAGGTAATCACCAGAGAATCTCATTCCTTATAGATAATTAAAAATTTAAAACCCACAACAATAATCTCATCAAAGTACTTTAACATTCTCAATGCTTAATTTCTACTTAGATTTAAACCCCTTTCAATTAATACATATGACTATATCACATAAATTCATTAGTAATATAATAAAATATAAGTATTATCCTTCTATGAATTGTTATGCTAGCTCATTCATCACATTTATAAATTTAACTATTCAATACCATCATCATCCTTTCACCAAAAGTTGATTTGGTTATTCTTCAACTTAACAAGTTTCACAAGTTTCATATGATTTATAATCAAAAGAATACACATATCCTAGTATGTCTCGTTATGTTGATTTAACCAACATGGCATAAAAGGATAGTCTCAGTTATCCAACTTTTATTCTTGTCATTTATGTTAAACATAAGCATCTTTTGATCCAATACATACAAATTATTTGTATAAGATTGGATTAACTACTTTTACTTAACAATGTTTCTTATCATGCTTTGAAAATTATAAAAATATTGAATCTAAATTCAATATCAAATACTCATAAGCATGAACTAGGAATACATATGATCTCTATCATATCTAGTATAGGTAACAAAAAAACATGCATCATTTTCATCTTATGACAACTATTATTATACTATAGAAAATGCCTTTAATTGATGTCCATGTTTGTGCTTTTAATAGGCTAAATTAAGTGGAACAATTCAAACAAAAAACTATACCTTTCAGCTCTACTCTATGCAACATTTTGCATTTGCTATCATAATGTTGAGACACATTTTACATGTTGTCGTCAAATTTTATGAGACATTAGTTAACTCAAAATGTCAATACATTTTGTCATCTATATAATTTTGACATATCTCTAAAACTTTGTCATTGAATCCTCAATAGGGATTATAGAGAAATTGCATAATAGGCATACAATTTTTCTTTTCTAACTTTGAGAATTCTTCTCAAACATAATCCTATGTCTAAGAAATATGGTTCACTAACTCTTAGTATTAACTATACTAAACAAGGTAAATTCCACTCAGAACAAAATATAAATGTAAGAAAAGCAAGTAATTAATTACATGCCATGACTACCAAATGAGATTAGAACTTTAATTATGTTCTTGGTTACTCCCACTATTTTACTCGAAATAATAGCCCTCATTACTATTTGGAAAGATTACTCTAATCTTTATAGTGGGCTAGGATCTCATTCAAATATAGTTGATCATAAGTTTGTTCAACAAATCAACTAAACTTAAATTAGATAGATAACAACTTTATTAATCACATCACATGTAACTCCTAGATTCGTTATGCGACAGCTCTTGCCAAATTATATCTTATATGTTATTACTAACCCTGCCTCTAAATTGATGTGATCATGAGTTTGCTCATCTAGCTCACAGATATTTAGTTAAGTAAAACCTACTATTATAATACTAAACATGTTCGGGTTAAAGTAGCCTTGAGTTTGTTCAACAAGCCTAAAAATAAACAGAACTTTTGTTTATTTTTATAACAATAAAAGGCAACAATTACATTCTCAATGTGTACATAATATTTTAGTGATGAATTTAATTTTGTTCATCTCATCAAATACAAAATTGCATGTAAAATATCACACATATAAAAAATACAATTTAACGTGCATCCAATATATATATAGATATATCAAACATATAAATAAAGTATGCAACTTATGCACTCATAATCAAATTACATGCATAAAACATCAAACTTTGTTTGATTTTAGTTATTGATCTTCATAATTTAAAATAATATTTCCTACTCCTTGAAAAAATTAAATTCAATTAAACTCGTAGATTTTTAAATGAACTAACTATTTCAAAGAGAAATTTATTTTGAGTTGAAAATAATTTTCAAATGCAATTGGAAACTATTTCCAATTATCTTGACTCCATTTTAAAAATATGATTGAAAACAATTTTCAATAAATTATGCTTGCACTTATTATAATTTTAAAAAACTCCTTTTAAAAAATTATATAAGTAATACATACTAATCCAATTAGAAATCTATTTCTAATCTCATTAAAAATTACTATTCTAATCTCATTAGAAAGAACTTTTCCTTAATTAGAAAACTATTTTCTAATATTAAAAAGAAACTACTTCCAAAATTAAACAAAACACCTTTAAATTTAATTAAGAAAGTTCTTTATGTTATTTATTTAGAGATTGATTTCTTAATTAATTAGACAATTTTTCTTTAATAAGTTAAAAAACTATTTTAAAAAATATTAAAGAAATCTCATTTTTCTTAATTAATAAATCAAAACATTTTTCAAAATTTAATCAAGAAAAACACTTTTTGTAAAAAAAATCAAGAAACTTATTATTCATAAATGAAGAATCACTTTTTAAATAAATTGAATAATAATTCTGTAAATAAATAAAATCATAAATTTAATTTATCTCAATCATATTGAAATAAATAAATATAATTAAGAAAGATGCTTTTCTTAATTTTAAGGAGTCTAATTGATTAATTTCAATTTAATTGAAACTGATTAATTGTAATTTTAAAAAGTACTTTTCTAAAACTTAGTAGGAACCAATATACTTATTAATCTTAATCATATTAAGAAAAATAATTACTTTAATTTTGGAATTGGTTCGATAATTAATTTAATTTAATAATTCAACTCTTTAAAAAATTAAACTAAATTTCTAGGTATTTCTAATAAATTAACCCTTTGAAAATAATTTTCAAAAAATTAGAAAACACTTTTCTAAATTTATTTTGGAATTGGTTCGATAATTAATTTAATTTAATAATTCAACTGTTTGAAAAATTAAACTAAATTTCTAAGTATTTCTAATAAATTATGTAACATCCCATGTTCAGGGCTAGACCCCAAAATAGTGAATTGAATGTACTGTGAGAAATTAGAAGTGCATTTCATTCTCATGCATTATTGTATATTTACACACATGTGAATATTTATTTTTGATACATTAAAATAATTGCACATGCATTCATTGACATTTTCTGAGTATAATTGATTGTTAAATGCGATTTAAATATGAATTATGGTTTTTATGTATCGAAAATTTATTTGGAGAGTGTCATTATTATTTCGTAATTTTTGGTGAATTTTAGAAAATTTCTGAAATTTTTGGGTAATTTAGACTAGGAAAAATGTTGAAATAATGAACCAATTATATTGTGACATGTGGCAGCTTATAGATGTGGCAAATGGCTCACATGCATGGTGACATGTGGAGAGGTGCTATACATGCACATGGTTATGTTTAGGCTAAAACAGAAATTATTGTAGCTATTGTTGTTTTCTCCACCTTTGTTCTTCACCGTATACATCAACACCAAAATTCCTTTTGTTCATACATCTCATCATCGAATCAGCTAATTGCTTTTGGTTGTGTATTTGGCTTTGGATTCTGATATTAAAGTAAGAACTTCAATCTGAATCTTGTGTTATTACTCTTTATTTTCGTTATTTCCATCCACCGAAAGTGTTATGGGCTTTGTAAATGATTTGTGTTGATGATGTTTTAGTGTGTGAAAATAGATACATGCATGAGTGCGGGTAGGAAGAAGTAGTTTCAGTGATAATTAATGGGTTAGAAAAGATGCATAAAAAGAATCAAAGTGCAGAAACTTTGATGAAATACGTGAATGGTTTTGGTTTTTGAAGTTTGAATATGAACTAGAGTATTTTTACTTAACAGCTTTGATTCTTTTGACTATAACTTTTTCATCCAACCTTCAAATGACTTGAAAATTGAACCAATACACTCCTAAGATATTGTTTTTCCTCTCCATAAAAATTTAGAGTCATCTGAATTGATTTGAAAAAGATTGATTGGATGAAAGTGAGGAAATGTGCTGGAATGTTATGAACAGGAGGATTTTCATTAAACATGCTTCGGTATTTTGATTATATCTTGATCTTTAGATTTCCAAATGAGTTGATTCTTGATTCAGATTAAACTTGAGATATATATCTACAACTTTCTTGAAGAAGTCAAATTTTAATTCTTTCAAAATTGGCATGAAATTGAGTCTTGGCTTAAGTTGTAGCACTACTAGGGACAGAAATCATGACCTATAGTTATTGAATAAACTGTATTGATGTAGGCCGAATTAGACTGAGGTGTCTTTGCCAAAGTTGTATCTTATTCTCTTAGCTTTAAATTGATATAAATGTTGTAATTTTTGGATATTAGAATTCAAAGATATGGGTTGTACGACTTGAATCCATGATCATACTCTAGCCCAAATTTCAAATGTACTCAATCTGTAGTATTTTGAGCATAACTCATAGAATAATGAATTAAATTAAATGATTTTAGTGTCATTAGAAACTTAAGACACAGAGGAACAATTGTCTGTAAGAAAGTGTTATAGGAATTCATCATTTTCTTGCTCTTATTGATTATGCAAAGTTGACCCGAATGGGATGCTTTTAGCAAAAGTTGGAATAGTGAATGAGTATGTGAATTTTGGGACTATTGGAGTACATCAATTTGTTACTGGAATATACCCGAGAATTTGTCATTGCACATGCATGATACATGATACATTTATACATGTGTTTACTCAATTACATAAGCAGTACTGTAATGTGAAATTGTGTTAATGTATATAGGAGAGTAAGTAGCACGACTACACCCTGATATTGCCAGAACGTCAAGGCAATAGGCTTAATGGAGCAATTGTGAGTAACCTAAGATGGTCTCACTTTAAATTGATCTGATATTACTGAATTGAATTTGATATGTGATGAATATGTACTAATTGTGTATTGGATTCCGAACATGAAACATCCGAGGAGTTTTGATGTATATGAATATCATTGGAAGTGTTATTTGTATGTGAATGAGACTGACTAAGTGATTCTCAACTAAATGTGACTGAATGCTAAGACTGGCTGTATTGACTGAGATAAAGTGAACGAAAGTGATTGATTGTATTGAATGAATTGTGGCATGCATTTCATTTCAATACATGTAATATAAAGGCAGTTATGACTGGTGTTGCTACTGACTGATACTGCTACTGAAAAGAGCTTAAAGCTTAAACATATGTGGTTAGAGCCTAAGGCTCACTGTGATCAATGAGCCCGGTGATACGAGATACTGAAAAAGCACACAGTCCCAACAATGTAAAAATGAATGTGAGTCTCATACATATAGCATTTACATATGAATTGAATGATTTGTAAAGATGTAAGAATGTTATATATTTGAATACATGGTATTAAATCGATGATTGTGTTTTATTCAAGTTTAATGAAGTGACAGTTTGATTAAATTATTTGACTGAAATACAATTTGTTTGTGATAGAACTTGACGCTAATCAAGTTCATATGAACTGTGTGACAATATGTTTTTTATTGAATATATTTTATAACATGAGTGAACTATCGAGGATGGTTACTCTACTGAGTTCGCAAAACTCATCAAAATTACACTGTTGACAATTTCAGGTTCGAGAGTGAGACGACCTAACTTCTAAGACTCCATAGAAGCATAGTTTGTGTGACTTTGACGATCAGATATGGCTCAAAGGTCGGTCAGTCGGGAATTGAAAACATAATATGTTATTATCTTTTGTTATTCCTAATGTTTGTAGCGTACTATGTAGATTGAGCTGTTATGCTTATAGGATGGTGTTATATAAACTTGGATGTTCAACTTTAAGCTACAATGTACATTATAGTTATGATATAAAATGAGGAAATTTGGATTTTAGCAAATGTGTGATTTGTGATTTTAATTACGATGCCATGTGATAAAGTGAAAGTGTGATAGCTAACACGCCAATTCTGTCAGGTATGTGCATGTTGTTGGATCGGAAAAAGAAAACATGCCTTATTTGGAGAAACGGTAGATTTCAAAACTTTTTAAGAAATCATT
>JAOTBA010000005.1:14693689-14714481 GCA_025629845.1 Erythroxylum squamatum | reverse complement strand
TTGAGTTTGCTGTCTTAGAGAACATTAGGCTTGTTGTATCCTAGAAGGAAATTTGTCAAAACCCTGCAGCAACTAGTTGGGGCAAATATTTCCTTAAAGATAGTGATTTTTCACGCCTCAAGCCTTTCAACTTAAACCCACTTTTCTAACACAACCATCATAAGCCAGAAAATTATCCAAGTTAAGTAGAGAAGCAGACATTACAATGTTATTGAGTGAAGAAAGTCGTGCAGATAATTGGACAACCAATTCAACAAGGAAATAGGAATAGTCACACATGCAAGCAGGAAATACAACACTTACTGATACAGAAATGTAAAGGATGCTCGGATTTACTCTTCAACGGTGCAACCAAGGAACTTGAGGGGCAAAGATAATTTTCCTATACTGATTAAACTTTTATCTGGCCAGAAGATAGACATGCAGATCCAAAAGCTACTCATCACCATCGCATGCATGATGGTCCAACAGGCAATAAATTAAGAAAGACCGATAAGAAGCAAGGTCGTTCCTAATATTTTATAGGTCCTGGGTAAAGTAAAAAAAAGTTCATTTTTTTTTTAATTTTGGGCCCTCATATAGAATAAAAATAAATAAAATATGGGCCCTTTTTGTTTTTCTTTACGAGGTTAAGAGTAAGCCTTATTTTGTTTCATTTTATTTTTATAAGGATAAAAATATGCCTTATTTTATCATTTTTAAGGATGGGCCCCGTGAAGATGCCCACCCTGCCCTTGCCCAAGGCTGATTAGAAGTATATTCTTATACATGAATTAAATCTAGCCTCTCAAAAAAAAAAATGTTCTGAGGGGAAAAAAAATGGTTCTATGAAACTGATAGTTGAAGGGGTGTTATTTTTCAAATCACTGTGAACCAGCAATCAACCACTTGTTATTTGTATATTTGGAATTAAAATTAAAAATTGATACTTTTTGGATAGTTTGACATCTATTTAACATTATCATCTTATAATTTATTTGTTCATACGAACTGTAAAATTCGTATAAAGCAAGGTGATAGATTAAAACTTTTGCAAGTCTTCTCGATTGATTTCAATATCATAGGTTATAATTAGTTAATTATCTTTTTTAGGTTTTCTTTAAAAGACTATACTTAGATACTATAATAAATACTAGTATAAAGGAAATAAATTTTATATATGTTATTGTTCATGTAAACAAATATTTGGTTAAGACTATAAGTTTTTAATATCTATTATTTTTATGGACCAAAAAAATTCTTATTAAGTTTTTTATTAAAAAATCTTTCATCGAGTATAATAATCCATACTTTTTTTTCCATCGATAAAGATTTTTAACTAAAGGATATAACAAAAAAATTTATATATTAAAAAAACTTTAAACCTTTTCTATAGTGAAAAGATAGAACGGTGCTAAAAATTTTTGGTAGAAAATATATACCTGATGATTTAAACTATTCAGCTGAACTGTCTGAGGAAGCTTAGATATAGAAATGGAATCACAGCCACTACTTGTGAGTAGAGTAACACTAAGTACTTTACATCTTCTCTGAATTAATGTTAGTAGTATCTTTTAAATGCCCATCAACATTGCACTGAGAAGGGACCACCTATGGACCATAATTGCCAAGACAATTCTTCAAACTTCTCCTTCCCAATCAAGAACCTGTGTAGTAACTTCATCACAACTTGTACTTGATCATGGACTATAGTTTTGATCCCACACCGTAACTCATAACCCTTTTCACTGTCACAAACCACAGTTATTTCTGCAACTGCAATGATTTGATCTCCCCATAATAAGTAAATTTGGCAGATTCCACAGGAGAACAATGACCTTTTCAGGTGCACTATCACGTATCGACTATACATATTATAGCTGGAGTTTGATGCTTCAGCTTTTGTGAATATCCCAACATTATACTTTCTTTGGAAATCTTCTGATTGCTACAGGTGGCTGAAAGTTTGTCGCATGAAACCAACACAAAATCGTTCAAGGCAATGTTGCAAAAATTGAACTTCATGAAAGTTACAATGTTCAAGTCAGCGAATTCCACCAATATATAAGAACATGTTGAAACCTGTAATATATGCAGGTGGTTTTTGATACAGGTTATGTTTGAGCAAATAACGTTTAGGTGTAAGGTAAGCTTGAGCAACATCATCTATATATGAGGTTCTGCAAATGGGGGCAACATTGTTACATAATACAGTCAATGGCTCAACTCTTGCAGACTAACAAAAATCAGACAATAGTATTTCTTTGACTGTATCTATCTCTCATTAATCTTCTCCCAATCAAAACAGCCTTCAATTGTAGGGGCTGTATCGCATAGGCATTCTGTATCGTGGAACCTTACTGCAACAAAGAAAAAAAAATTGGTACTGGCCCACTATTACTCATTTTAAGTGCAAAGAAAAGGGAAGAACACCTAGAAGTATACAAGTTTGTTAATAAATATGGGAGCAACTTGTGGAAATATACCCATATCCGTAAGGAGCATAAAAGTAAGGTGGCACGTATGTGCCCCTGGGTGGAAAACCCATGTAAGGATTGGATTTGCGAGGGCGAAACTGTTTCATTCCGGGTACATTGGTCCGCTTAGCAGTTACCTTGGATAACAGAAAAAAGGACAAACCCCAAAAAGGTACTAAGATTTTGAAGCCAGAGCAAAAAGAAATAGCAGTCAGATTTTAACTGTAAAGTCAAAAATTAAATTACCTTCAATTGGCGACCATGTAATTCTGATTCATTCAGATTAAGAGCCTCTTGAACAGCCTCTGCCTCAAGGAATTCTACATATGCATAACCCTTTGGTTGACCATACTTGTCCGTGCGAATTGTGACTCTATTTACTGTTCCACATGACTGGAAATGCTGCTGCACTTCCTCAGGCGTGCATGAATAGTCCACCTGCAACCAAATTTAGCACAAGGGGTTTAGGACGAGGGTTTAGGACGAGGCCAATAACACTCTGCAAAAAGCAATACTTCAAATCAAATAAACATCTAAAGGCAATCGAAAAGTAGAATAGGTTCCTGATATTCAAAAGCCAACAAAACCCTTCATCTCATATTATTTTCTAAGAAATTTGTAAAATGTCGTGTTCATAAAGAGTATCATACGCTGTCACAACCCAACTCCTTTACGACTTCACTTACCAACTTTTTATTAAGCCAATCTCATAAATCATAAGAACTACAAAGGTTATAGTCCTTGAAAGACGAAGTACCCTGAGGTTACTAAAGCATTTAGTGAACACAACTTTAATAGGTTGCCAATTGGAGCTGTTGCTTAATACTATTTTTCTTTTCCCAATTCAACATAGGTCAAGGAGGAAGCAAGAGCTTAACTGTTGACTACAACAATAATAACATCTCACTAAAAATTCTATTGAGACGCAAGATTTAGAAAGGTCCAATAATACACAACCTTACTCATAACTAATAGAGAGATTATTTCTAATAAACTCACAAAAAGAAAAAAAAATTAAAATTGTTTAAAGAAAAGCAAAGGCAAAAAATGTAAACAAATAATTTTATTAAAAGGAATCGATATAATAAAATAAAAACAAGAAAATTCAAATAAAAATAAAAACAATAATACAAATATAAATAAAAATGATGAAATAATAATATAAATAAAATACAAATACTAATGAATAATAAATAATAAATTAAAGATAAAAAAACCAAAAAAGATACTAAGGAGAAAGTATTACAGATAAAGGTGTTTATGCTAAATATAAGGCACAAGAATCGAAGGAAAAATTCAAAAGACCTAATAAAAAAAAGAAAAGTACTTCTTTATTTAATATCTTTTAACTATATTCTATTTTGCCAAAGTTTCCTATTGAGGATCAAGTCTTTGGTAAGTTCTAGCAAAACCATATTCTTTTTGATCACCTCTCCTATTATTGCTTAAGTCTTCATCTTTTTTTTATAGTTACTAAATATAATCTTCTCACATCTTTACACTGTTGATTATGGGCACAAATATTAGGCAACATGATAAATTTTTACCGCTGACTATGAGCACAAATAGTTGGCAACTGAATAAATTTTGAAAACATGTGTTGAGTAAGTTTCCAAATAGAAGAGCTACACAATACTTTTTTTCTTTTGTCAGGTTCAATATAGGCCAATGTTACATCTTCAAGGTTTACAAGCCCCACTCTCATGGGAGGTTTAAGCAAATAGATTCGGAAACAATTCAGTAGGAGAAGCAGTCCAACTGATGCAGCCTACTTTTCTATATTTATTTAGAATATTCTCTTTTATAATTAGTCATGAGCAGTTATTTGCTTGAAGCAGCTGTATTTCGTAACTATCAAACTAGTACCCTATATATTGAATAAATAGAAAACTAGCAAAGGCAATTTGTCTTTTCCACCAAAACTTACAGTCTAAGAGATCGGAGAGTTTTCAAATGAGCTCTCAATTTTCATGAGTAATTTGAACAAGAAAGGAAGAAAGGTGAAGAAACATTCAGAACCATCATCCGACTTCTTTCTACAAAGACCCATAACAAGATCATTCAACCGGGACCATAACAACTTGGTATCTTAGCCTCTTGCTATGGGTGACCTAGAATGTTTGTTTCAAAATCAATTTCAAGCCTTTCTAATTCAATATAATGAAGACCAACAGCAACAAAGGCAAGAGCAAGAATGGAATCGCGAAGAGCAAGAAAGCATTCGCAAATCTTTTGAAGCACAACGACATGACATCCAAAATCTTCAGGAGATGATGCGTGAGGTCACATACCATCATCGTGGAAAACATGAACAGGGGGATGGGAGCATCAACCGTAATTCTCACTCCAATCGCCAAAATGATGGATGTATGGAACGTGGTGGCGGCCCCGGTGCAAATAGCCACTACAAGTTAGATTTCCTACGTTATGATGGTTCAACAGACCCATTGTCATGGATCAGTCGTTGCCATTGTTATTTCAAACATCAACAAGTCTCTGATGAGGACAAAATGAGCATGGTGGCACATCATTTGGAAGACGATGCTTAGTGTTGGTTCTTAAAATTGGACAAGGATCGACCTGATTTGGACTGGGAGGAATTTAAGAATTATTGTCTCCGGTGATTTGGCCATTCCAGCAGTCGCAACAAATTGGGTGAACTGGTTAGAATTCATTAGACAGGTTTTGTAGAAGATTACTGATAAGAGCAGAGAGGAAAAAGGATGGCTAAGATATAAAAAGGAAATCAAGAACTGAAAATTAATAACGGTTGTCCAATTCGAGAAGGACTGCTCTCCAAGTACAAAGTACTTTTAGGGAAAATAAATTCTGATCTAAAACAAAGGAAACACCTGAATTATTTATACTATAAGTTCCCGGAGTTAAACTCCACTAACAATCTAAAACAAAGGTAATCTCAACTATCCCCTAAAATAAAGGAACGTGTGAAATCAGTCCAACGTGTGAAATCAGTCCACAACTTCGACATCATGGTTCCTCCTTCGTGACATCATGGTTCCTCTTTTTCAGCTAGTTGACTCAGAAAATAGTTGAACTGTTCTTTGACTTCTTCAATTTTCTTTTCAACAGCCCTAGATTTTCGTCTTGAATAAACACGCAGAGGCTGAGTTGTATCAATTACCAACGTCAATTTGAGAAGTTATCAACACGCGATTCTTTTCTTTGACCAAAGCAAGAAGTAGACAACTTTATCAATGGGTTGCAAGATTCCATTGCAGTGGAAGTGGAATTACAAAGACCAAATGACCTTATTGAAGCCATTAGTTTAGTGCGGTTATATGAACGCGACGAGCAGGAAGATGATCAGAAAACCATTCGCACAATCACCGGGTGCACAGGATCAAACCCCCAAATCGATGATGGTGTCATCATCTTGTACCAGTTCGTCCATCAGATGATTAACCAAGGCTGAAATGGCCGAACGCTGTGCAAAGAATCTTTGTTATAATTGTGATGAGACTTACTCCGCAGGCCATCATTGTAAACAATTAGTCTTCGTCTCCGAAGTTGAGGATTCATCGGCGGAAGAGGAATCCCCTCCTAATAGTGACCGAGAGCCATAAATATCACTTCATGCTATTACAAGAAATCCTAACCCTCAAACTATGCAGACCGAGAGAACTATCCCCCCAATCAAAAGACCCCTGCGAGCCTTGGTCGATTCAAGCAGTACACATAACTTTATTGATTCCTCTTTGACAATGAATCTAGACTTGATCATTGACAAGAAGGATCATCTTCAGGTAACTGTAGCAAATGGGGAAAAATTGCAGAGCCTAGGCCTTTGCAGGAATGTCTGTTTCCTCCTTGGTAAACATAAGTTTCGTTTGAATTTTTATCTGCTTCCTCTTGACTTTTGTGATCCAGTGTTGGGTATCAACTGGTTGGGTACTTTGGGACCCATTGTTCGGGATTTTAAGAAGTGCATGCGCTTTATTTGCAATTGTTTAGACCTACAATTAGAGGGTATGAAGCGTTTAGGCTCTTCCTCCTTTCACCATGTGTTGTCTTCAGAGGAGAACATTAACCTAGCATTTCAGCATCTTCTTTTGGAGTTTGAGAACCGTTTTCAAGAGCCAACTGGCCTACCTCCTCGTCGCTCTTATGACCATAGAATTACTTTGATAAGTGGCGCATACCCAATTGTTGTTTGTTCTTATGGTTGTCCTCACAAAAGACTGAGATTGAACGACAATGCGATGAGATGTTGGCAAAGGGACTTATCCGCCCAAGTCAGTCCCCCTATTCTACTCCAGTCTTATTAGTGCATAAAGAGGATTCCACTTGGAGATTTTGAGTGGATTTTAATGGAATTGATGCCAAGACCATCAAAGACAAATTTCCTATACCTGTTATAGATGAGTTATTGGAAGAATTACATGGCTATCATTTATTCACAAAGTTGGATTTGCGTTCAGGCTATCATCAAATTCGTATGCACCTAGATGATGTGTCGAAGACAACATTCCATACACAACATGGCCATTTTGAGTTCTTGGTGATGTTGTTCGGTCTAACAAATGCACCCTCCACATTTCAGACTCTTATGAATGGCATCTTCCAGCCTTATCTCCACAAATTTGAACTAGTATTCTTCGATGATATCCTTGTTTATAACAGGACATAGGTGGAACATCTGTCGCACTTACATGAGGTCTTTTCCATACTTTGCCAACACTAGTTTTTCTTGAAGCAATCTAAATGTTTTATTGCCCAACCCATTGTCTCACATTTGGGCCATAAGATTTTTGTAAAGGGGGTTTTAGCAGAAACAAATAAAATTCAAGCTAAGCTCCAATGGCAGCAACCATCTACCGCCAGAGGCTTACGCGGTTTCCTAGGCTTGATCGGTTACTACCGCAAATTAGTGAAGGATTATGGAAAAATTGTTGCTCCTTTAACCTCCATGCTCAAGAAGAATTCTTTCAAGTGGACTTTAGCTTCTACCGCAACCTTTGAGCAATTAAAATCTGCCATGACCACAACTCCGGTTCTCCCCTTACTAGATTTTTCAAAGCTGTTTAAAATCGAGTGCAATGCCTCGGATGCAGGTATAGGTGCTGTATTACAGCAAAATGGACGACCAATTGCTTATTTCAGTCGACCCTTTGCTGATCAACATTGTCGTCCTCCCGGTTATAAGAAGGAATTGATTGCATTGGCTAAGGCGGTATCTCATTGGCAACCATACCTATGGGGAGTAAGTTTCTCATACTCACTGACCATTTTAGTCTTAAATATCTTTTGGAACAACGGATCACTAATATTTGCTCAACAACGTTGGCTAAGTAAGCTTTTGGGTTATGATTTTACAGTGGAATATAAGGCTGGTCGGGAAAACGTTATGGTTGATGACTCATCCCGCCAATCTGAGGTGGATGATTAGACTCTCCTTGCCATTTCTATGCCTTTGGTAAGTATCTTTGATCATATCTACCAATAGGTTAACACCACTCTAGATTTACAACATCTTGTTGCTAAAATTCAAAGAGGTGAAGTCGTGGGTCCTTGGAAGTACACTTGATAGAACTCTAGCTTTATAAACTAGAGAAAGTGTATATTATTGAATAGATCAGAGGAACTATACTGTTATTACAAGGGTGATTCCATAGGACACCCCTTCCAGAGCTGAAATGCTCCTCAGAAAGAAGAAATTCTTTCTGCCTACAATATCTCTCTTCTTACTTTTCTCATCCCCCTCTCTCCTCTCCCTCTTTGCCTCAAAACTACCTACCCAGGCCATTCTGTTACAACCCAACCCTTGTGCCAACTCAGCCACTAACTAACTAACTCACTCCTCTCTGCCCCATCTTTCTTTCTCCTCGTGTATACTCTCCATATCCTAGGCTTATTTACGTCTCTGTTATTCTCCCCCTTCCTAAATCACCCTCAACCACATTGGTCCTAACATTGCTCCCCTCTAGAAGAGCAGCATTGTCCTCAAGGCTGCATTGAGGAAATTGACTGTGAATAACAAATTCATCCGCCATGTAGCATTCTCCATCGGCTTGCCCTTCCATTTAACTAACCATTGGCATGTTGAGTGCCCTGCCTTAGTAATTATTCGTCTAGCTAAGACATTTTCAGGTTCCACAACATCATCCAACTCCACTTCCATTCCGTCAGGCAAATCTATCTCTATAGAGTAGTTCCCCACAGCCCTCTTTAGTTGAGACACATGGAACACCGAATGGACTCTAGAATGTAGGGGTAGTTTGAGCTTATATGAGACTGCTCCATATTTTTCCAGAATTTGAAAAGGCCCAAAGTATCTTGCCGCTAGCTTTTGATTAATACGTCAAGCCACCGTTAGCTGTTTGTGGGGACGGAGCTTAAGAAAAACCCATTCTCCCACTGCCATCAAACTCTCGTTTGCATCCAGTTTTTCACATTTCTTATTTGAAGCCTTTCCATGGTCAAGCGGATGTTCCTATTCATCCTATACTACCACTTTTTCCAAAAGACGAGACACGACTTCAGCCACAAGCTAGTCTAGACCATCGTACAATTCATGGTATTTCCCAAGTGCTAGTTCATTGGCAGGGTTTATCTCCAGCTGATGCTTCTTGGGAGGATGTTGCCACTCTGAAGTAATCACATCCTTCCTTTGTGCTTGAGGACAAGCTTATTGTCGGAGAGGGGAGTAATGTTACATCTCCAAAGGTTTACAAGCGCCACACTCATGGGAGGTTTAAGCAAACAGATTCAGCAACAATTCAATAGGAGAAGCAAACCAATTGAAGCAACCTACTTTTCTATATTTATTTATAATATTTTCTCTCTTATAATTAGTCACGAGCAGCTATTTGCTTGAAGCAGTTGTAATTCGTAACTATCAGACTAGTACCCTATATATTGAATAAACAGAAAATTGGCAAAGGTAAGTTGTCTTTTCCACCAAAACTTACAATCTAAGAGATTAGAGTGTTCTCTCAAATGAGCTTTCAATTTGCATGAGTAATTTGAACAAGAAGGGAAAAAAGGTGAAGAAACATTCAGAACCATCATTCGACTTCTTTCTACAAAGACCCATAACAAGATCATTCAATCGGGACCATAACAGGCAACAAGGAAGTAAGAGTTAGGCCCAGAATATGGTACAAAAAGCTGACGGCTTAGCTAAATATAAACAAAGTATAATTTAGTAATATGATGCCAAAAGTTGTAAGCAGAATGAAAAGGTAGCACTTTCTTATTCTCTTGGTGATCTCAATGCACATCCATGTAAAACATATTTTTGCTCCCCTTCAACCACCAAACATGATAAACATGTTTGAAAGCAAGTTTTATATCCAACCATAACTGTACTGAATGTTAGTTACAAGATGTTCCATAGTCCTCGCGTATCAATCAGCAGGATAAGTAGCTTTTGCTTCATATGTTTTCAATCTTCACACTTGTGGCTTGTATTGCTCAAACATGATGGATTTTAGAGTTTAGACTCAAACCTTAACATCCTTTTTGCAGTCTAAACTCGACAACCCATTCCACAGTATCAAGCCTTTTTAAATGCTTGCTTCCCACTCCTACAGTTCTGTAACTACGACCTCTATAGGTTTGGTTTTTTCCCCCCTTCTTTCATCTTTTAGGGTGTTTATTTCAAGAATCTACAAATTTTAACTATTTGAAGTACATATGAAATTCTTGAGTGAAACGCATTCTAATGTGGTAAATAACATTCACCATATAGTTCAATCAAAACTGTTGAGATCAAGTCCATCCTCCTCTTGAGCTGAAAATAGTGGCTCAGTAAAATCTCTGAGAGAATTGGTTTTTAGTATTTGCTCAAAAAATCAACAGAAGGCTAAAAATTGGGGTCTTTTCTGTAGTTCAATCAACCAAGGTTATGCATCTACAAGCATCAACCAAAGGACTATGTCAAAGTTTATGAAAAAAGGTAACTAAAATCAAGAAGGAACAAGGAAAGCGAAAAACCAATTAAATGAGGAAACAAACTGATGACATAGAAAGCAACTTGAAACTACTAGGATATAGTTGGGCCCCGTACTACCATAAATGGATGCATTACACAAATAAAAGGCAGTGATGCTTGACAAAAAGGTTCGATTTTTGTCAAGCTAAGCGCAAACATTGAATAGTCTCCATAGGAGAATACTACCCAATTAAAGAGTGTCAAGACCATTAAGCATAGTAGATTGGTGCAACACTTTAAGCTCTTCATTACAAAGGACACACCTTATCTAGTAATCTATCAGGCGGCACCAACAGCTTCTAATTAAGGATATTTCTCTGGTTCAACTTGTGGCTGAAAAATATGACTCTGGTTACGCACCCTAAAATCAGTTACAGAATTAGTCCAAGCATTCATGTGAATAACCCACCATTGAATAGAACCAAAATCCTTGGAGAAGTTTGATTTTGGATCATATAAACAAGGCTAAGAAGAAGTTCAAAGGATATCTTAACCAAATTATTCCCTCATACAAGGCATAGCATTACTACTTTGTATTGATTGATTATGTTTTAGCACTAATTAGCTTGGCTCCAATAGTCATTGCTCAAAATTTTCAATTGTGTTGTCCCTTACATCGTTTGTTTTGTGCAGTCTATCTATTTCACTATAAGTGGAAGTAATAGACACAAAATTGACTTCAATAATTAATTGAGAACGTCTAATTGTGTCACTCTAAAACCTAATGTTGTCACATTTTTTTTGGTCCTTAAGTTACTTTAGAGTTTGATGTTTTTCTTCATTTGTTGGAGCCACAACGAATCTGTTTTTGGCCTTAGAACAAAATCTCTAAAATTACCATTTGAACGTAATGTTACTTCTTGCAGGGGCACTGATTGTCAACTTAGACTCTTACAGCCCCCATATAGACATCAATACATAATCTTACCAGCAAAAGCATTGGGTTAGTTGACAAGACCTGTAATCAATCCAGTAGATGAAATTAAATTTACCATAGTAGATGGGTTAAAAACATGCAAAAATGTTTCACCACGTGCATTTACAAGTACAGGAAGCACAATACCAGTCTTCTAGAGGACACAGAATAACTAGTGAGTGGCTACATACTGCATCGGATAAAATATTGGTTTTATAACAGCTTAACCATGCAATACGAATAAAGGAGTAATATATCAAGAATCAGCGTACCATTTATCTAAAAACTGGATATTGTTCAATACATGCAACCTGAAAAAGATAATGTGAAAAGAGAAGGCCCTCACATTGCCAATAAACACTGATCGAGAATCTACTTCCTCTCTACTTGCTTGAGATACAGAAGCAGCACCAGGATCTAGTCAGAAATTAAAGAACATAAATAAATTATAAGAGCAGAAGAACATTGCAGGGGTAGGGGTTGAACTATTTGTTTACTCTTACTCATATTGACCAGGACAAGAAACAGTAAGCAAAAAAACAAAGAAAAGGATTTAATTAAGGATCAAGCAGTTCATTGTATGACTTCAACTAATAATGTCATTGAATTTCAAACTGATTAGTACAAAAAGTAGCGTCAGATAAATGAATTACACTCTTAATTACTGCTTCCTCTTGAGACAACATAACCATGGGATTACTGGCTATTTTGATCCTTTTTAAAAGACAAATTCTTTGGGAAAACTCCACTATAACAGCAAAAGTCAAATGATATAGTTGCATCGGAAGAGTTTTTACGTAAATGATTATGGTCACTGGCAACCGGATGTAGCTCCCCAAGGTCCAATCAACAAGGAACCATAAATTAAAATAACAGACTTAACTACAGAATGCATTGAGACAAATAGTAATCTTTTCTTCCCATTTAGACCTAACAATCAAAACAGGACAGCAGAAAGCGTGTGAGGGGATTAAACCTTGTGCCGAACCCATCTCCTTCTCAACCTTGGCGTGCATCTCACGAAGAGCAGCCGCCTCATCTTCCATCTCCTTTAACCGCTTCTTCATGTCATCAAGCTCCTGCATATTGATCCACCACAGATTGACCGAAACCAAAATCAGGGTTTCCTTTTTCCCTCTAAACCCAATAAGAATGTCGGATAAATTGAAACAATTTGAAAAGTAAAATCACAATGCAAAATGACAACTAACAACACATTAACTTTTTTTTAAATGACAACTAACAACACATTTCTCTAAATAACAGACCCAATAACGAAAAGAAGAGAAAAGAACCAGAAGATAGACACAGAGAACGAACCGCTGCTGCTTCATTGCTCTCTGAACCGGTCATCTCCACATCGCCATCTTCCATTCTCTTTTGTGTGCGTGTGTGCGTGTGTCTGATAATTTTAGTAATTGGGATTCTAATGCACCTTTCGCTTATAATTTGGATATAATTAAAATTTTACCAACACTAAATATTTATAGTGAATATTTTGTTAAAAATTAAGAATTTGTTCCGCTGAGATCTCTAATAAAAACTGGAAATCAAAATTTGTTGGATTTTATTATTCTATTTTATTTTATTTTATTATAATATTAAATATTAATATTACATTTTAATTTATTTTATTTTTAATATATCAAATATATGTTTAAATTAATTAATTCTCATTATTATAAGAATGTATAAATATTTAGTATATTTAAAAAGTTTACACATCAATTCTATGTCATAAGAGTTTACAAAATGCAAAAATTATATTAACTTATTATAATTAAATAATAAAAGATGTTAATCATGTGATAATGCTTTAAAACATAATAATAGCATCCTTTGTTAAAAGAAACATATATCAATTACAATTTTCATTAATATAATTATCCCATATTTGTTTACCAATTTCATCTCGCTTTTAAGACATACTTTAAAGTTGTACTAGAGTAATATTATACTCTACTTGAAAACTTGTATCTTTATTTATACTTTCCACAATTTATTATTTTTGGGTCCAACAGAAATAACCTCTCTACTAAGTTGAGGTAAGGCTACCTATTACAAAACCTCTCAAGGCCTGCATTTTAGCAGGACTTTTACTAGGTGATTGTTGCTATTGTACAATTTACTGTTTGTTTTTAACATTACCATCTAATAATTCATCATTTTATCCATGCATTTTGATAAAATTATATATAACACAACAAGCAATAACAAAGTTTTTTTTTCTTCGTATTATAAGTTAACATGTTCGAAAGTATAAGGAATCCTATTTTTAGAATGCTAAAATATCTTCCACTAATATTTCTTCATGTAGAATGCATATAGTTAAGTCTTGAAGACTTCTTCTTCCTTTATAATTTTTTAAAAAATGATATCTTTTACATCGACGTGGTAAAAGAAATTTAAGCATATAAGTGTAGCCTAAATCAAATAAATAGATCTTACCTAAATATACAACGAACATGATATTGACAATAATGTAATACCTTGTAGAGGTATAGGAAATCAATTCATTGGATTTATCACTATTTTTAGAATTTGCAATACTTTCCCATTCATTCGTTGCATGTCAAATAACATATAATAGTTTGGGTTAGATTAGTCCTTTTATCCCTATACAGTATTTATTCATCAACTGGAACATATGCATTAATATGTGTACTATTTATTTCTCCTATCAATCTTTAAAAAATTATATTATTAAAATAATCAAGTAAATATAATGGCATTAAAAATAATAATTAAATATATGAATATATTTGAAAATATGAAAAGATTTTTGAATTATGTTGATTCTCAAGTGGTGTATCGGTAATGATGGTGGAGTAATAACTCTTTTGTACTAGACAACTAACTGCTTATAAGACTTTACACAAATATTTTGAAATTGTACTCTAGTTGTCTCTTTATGCTTATAGTCATTGAGAAAATTGCTACTAGTTCCTTTATAATCAAATGACTTGTCGATTTAAGCCTCCTAAACTCTTCATCTCATTACATAAGCCTATAAAGATTATCTTGCTCATTCTTAAGTTCTCATAAATTCTTATAGGATTCTTATTCAAAAGTTCTAATATCTAATCATGACCAGCAGAAGTTTTATATGTTTGCTTGTGTAATGATGGATATTTGTTCTCATCGTCAGCTAGAGAAAAAAAATAACTACCTTTATAGATTCATCATTTGAATCTAATTCAAAATTTGATAAGGAGGATGTGTATCTATAATATTGAAATTAAATAATTAATAAAATATTTAAATACAAATGATAAAAAATAATGAAACACCATGACATTTAACGTAAATTTAAAAAGTTCATATCAAAGATTCATTCAAAAGGTTTATACCAAACATTCATACAATTAAAACTATAAAATAGGTCTAAACATAAAAGTGCCTAAACCAATAAGACTTCAATATGCAATGACATGAAAAAATAAATAAAGAGACACCATTTAATCCATTTTCCTTGGATCTGGCATCTTCACAAAAATCTAATCCATCTTCAAAACATCTAAGTAAAGAATTATGTAAAGCTTTTGCAAAATACTATAAGAAATCTAAACTTTCGGTCATTATATTTTCTCTTGATTAGCTGATGAAGCTTTAAACCCATTCTATTAGGCGAATAATGTTGCGACCATTTTTTCTACAAGTAAATCATTCTTTCTTTTTGACTATCCACTAATTGTAATCAAGAATGTTAAATTATATCTTCTCTGCCTTCTTCTTTTTAGGCAATTTCCTTTTCTTAGAAGGAGAATTTGCAATTTAATCTCCTTTTTCGTTGAATGAACAAACTTCATCAACATCAATTCTACATTCTTCTTCTATATTGTTTGATGGAGATTTAATTGATGGATATCTAGGCAACATAATTGCAGTAGTATCTCCAAAAAAATGACATAAGTTTGAAAACTCCTTGCATCTCTTTTTCTTTTTGGAATCTATAAACCATCTTGTGTGCCTACAATGAACAAAAATGTACATAAGAAAAAAAAGTATGATATATCAATAAGCAAAGATATAGTTTACCTTAAATAAAATTTTCCAATGTTCGTCTGTAGCATTAATGCATTATACTTGTTTTTTAATTGAATATTAGTATACTCTTTACTGAATTTTGTTTAAAGACTTTCCTTAATATTATTCCAACCAAATTGAAAAAGGGTTGTATTTGTTTGATTTCCCTTCTTCACTTCTTCAATCGTTAATGAGATTAAATACACCTTATGCATCATTCCATACTCCATCCTTTTCATTTATTTTCAAATAATCATTAGAATTTTTCATATTATTTAAAGCTTATATCACTAAAAGTAATTACATATAAGTGAAAATAGAAAAAAGTCACAAGAAGATATTACATCAAGCAAGAAATTTTATTATAAGCTTCACGATCTTTATAAAAGAATGGTGGTTAAATATAAACTTGCTATAATATCATAATCTTAATGTAAACTTAAAGGAAAGTTTACAAATAATTGTCTCATAACTTGTAATCCCTACTAGCCAATCTCTGAAATGTATTAATTATACATATTATCTTAGCAAAAGAACAAATTATTCTTATATGCAATTCTTATTATTAGATCAATTCATATATGTAATAGTAGTGTCTTCGTTAGCAAAGAAACTAAATCTTTTTTCGAAGAAGACAAAATTTCATTAAGCCTTTGAGGCATACAAAATAATCAAAATACAACATAATTATTACATCATGATAAAATTACTCCTGAAATGGAGATGACCAGTCAATTACAAGACTGAATTACAGACTGCAATGTTTATCACCCTTCAGCAGGTAGTGAGTTTATAGTTTCCATGAGTTATTGAAGTAGTTAGTATCACCAAACTTGTCCTCATTGTGTAACTTGATTTATTGCATGAGTTCTTTATGGAATTTCTCCTTGCCTTTCCCTGTGTCTTGGAATATTCTTTTATTTCTTTCATCCCAAACAACAACCAAAATTAAAGCCAAGATCACATAAAAGCACAATCTCTTAGCTTTGTTTGTAAGCCAAACTGTAGTCCACTAATCTACAATTATATTCTAGGTAAACATTATGGACGTGACATAGGTCAAAGAGTGAGTTGCAGCTTTCATTAGTGAATTCACATAAAAAGAAAAGGTGTTGGATGTTCTCTTTAACTTTTCTATATAATGAGCACCAATTGGGAATTTGCAAATATTTAGAGATTTTGTCAACTGTTTGAAGCTTATTCTTCATAACCATCCATAAGATTGTTGATGTTCAAGGATTATGGTGTTTGAATGAAACTACATTGGTTTATAGGATAAGATCTATTGTGCCTGTTAAGAATTGTCTGCAAGTTGTGTTTGTAAACTTTCCTGTGCTAGAATATTTCCAGATAACACTGTCATCTTCATCATCAAGATGTGTAAGCTTTACTTCCTATTTGATGTGTTCTGGTATGAGATAGATACCAAAAACATGCTAGTTGATAAAAACGTCATCTACTAAATCCTTATTTTGTATGACTGATTCCAGAGCGTGTGTGTAAGGTTGATTTTGCAATGGTCCAATTGATAACCAGTTATCAAACCAAAAACTAGTATTTTTTTTCCATTACCAATCAGATTAATGAACTCTAGTCTGACTTTTCTCCTAGTTAAAAGAATTTTCTTCATAATCCAGGAAGTTCCAAAGGGCGGATTGTAATTCCAAATGTTATTGGCTCCAAGATAGTACCCATGTACCTATTTGGACCATCGAGATTGCTTATTACTGCACAGTCTCTAGAGCCTTTTTAATCAACATGTTTGTGTTTAGAATTTTTAAAGAAATGATGTTGAGGTCCCCTTCATATTTTGGCTTGCAAATCTTAATCCATTTGATTTTAGCTTTGCCTCAAGGGTTGTTAGTGGCATCCATAGAAAGTTCTTGACAATCCTATCAATATGTTTGTTCACATAAGCTGGAAATACCATATGTGTACCCAATATAAGTTTACTGAAGTAAGGACAGAGAAATCAATTGTACTATACCAATTAATGAAAAATTTTTGCTCATCTATATGGAGATTCTTTTGTTAATTTGATAAATGAGAAAACTATATTCTCTATAGGCCTTTTTTTTGTTAGAAATGGGAAATCCAAGATAAACCATATATAACATCAAACTTGAAGCCAGTGATAGATTTTATGTTATACTCTAGATGGTTGGCACTCTTGGAAAGAAAAAAAAATCTCCTTTTAGAGTAATTAATATCCACAATTGTAAGTCTTTTGAAGATCTTGAGGTTGAGATTAAGGCATTGATGGATATAGGATTAGCATTTATAAGGAGGATTAAGTCACCCATAAAGCAAAGATTTGAAAGCTTGAACTTCTTACACTTTGAGTGATATTTAAATGATTTGTCTTTTAAATACTTTGTTGAACACTTCCATAGCAATTGCAAATAATTAGGGTGAGATAGGATCGCCTTGTTGAATTCCTTTTATACTTTTGATGATCTTGATAGGCAGACCATTAATTAAAAAACTAAAAGTAAGGGTGGACATCCATTGTATTATCCATTTGGTGAAGGTTTGAGGGAAATTCATGGCAATTAAAGTGTTGGTGATGAAGTCCCAACTGAGATTATTAAAAGCTTTCCTTAAATCAATTTTAAGCATATATTTCTTCTTGGAGGAGTTCCTGAACAACTCTTAGATTAGTAATATGTTATCTCTTATTACTCTGCTAGAATGAAAGCCCCTTGTGTTTCATCAAAGAATTTAGGAAGCACATCTTTTATCTTATCAGCAAGAATTTTAGAGATGACCTTGTATATTGTATTGTAGCAAGCAATAGGCCTGTAATCTAGAAAAGGTCTCCTGTTTAACACCTTTGGAAACTAGAGTGATGTATGTTTTATTAAGCTTAACTAGAAACACTCCTTTCTTGAAGAATTCCAGTATCACATCAATTACCATCTACTTTGTATCAATCCAAGATTTAATGAAAAAACTACTATTAAAACCATTTGGCCTTAGGGCCCTGTGAGGATTTAAAGACTTCAGGGCTTTCTCAATTTCTAATATAGTTATAGGCATGCAGAGAGATTCCATTTCTTATATTCTTAGACTTTCATTTATCACTTCCTTTAGAAAAGGGATTGTGGAACAAGAATTATTGGGATCATTCATCAATTTGGAGAAAAATTTAAAGCTTCATCAAGTAACAATTGCTGGTCATTCAGTTTTTGATCACCCTCTAGATAGAATATTCTATTTTTGCATTTCCTAGTAGGTAATGCTTTGTGCAAGTAAAAGTTGTTTCTGTCCCCTTCCTTGAGCCATCTTATACAAGATCTCTGTTTCATTAATGAAAAGTCATAGCTTATAGCATTAGCAAGATTCCTCGTTACTGTTTTCTCCATGGCTTGAAGAATTGTAGAATGGGATTGACGTATAGCTTGGACTGAATTTTATCCAACTTTTTTTTGGCTGTGCCTAGCAGGTGATACGAAATGTTATGTTATTACCAGATTTGATGATGCATGAATGAATTGTTATGGCAAATGCTTTATTGTTGTATGGGACTATTTCAGTTATGTTGTTATGAAAATTTTAATTTTTTAGTAATCTGATTAACACTCTCTAAACTCCTATAGTTCACCCTTTTTTATGTTTTTAAATAAACCACCCCAGGTATGTGTACAAATGCTGCAGTAATTGCGACTCTACTGTAGGATTAGTTATATCGTCAGGTGTTGCTGTGCTTGTGTTATTTTTGCTATGCATGTGATATGTTTTAAATTATTTTGGAAATCAAAAGTATGATCTTGTAAATGTTTGCAGGATTGTAAATACCTTTTACTTAATGAACTATGGGGCTTTTAATCCTCAATGATGTTTTTAAAATGTTGAGAATTGTATGATTGTGATTGCTTGTGATGTGGACTTGAGATCCCATTCCAGAAGTTGAGATGGTGTATGAAATATTAAAAGTGTTTTAAATCGTGTTATGCATGTTTTGAAATTTGGGAATCTTAGAAAAATAGTAGTTATGTTGCTGAATTTTTTTAGTAAAATGATTTGGAAAAAAATTTCCCACTATTTTTCATACTTTTAACTTTTGAAGTATGAAAGGTTTTTAACAGTTAAACGACTTGGCTTTATGGGAACCTTTCGGTTGAGTTAGATATCGATTGGAGGGCTATTGTGGAAGTCACTGGGAGGGTTCCACTCAGGTTCTAGAAGGGGAATTCCAGGATGGGTCCTTTTAATGAAGGTCATAGGTTGGCAAATATAAAATATTAGAGGAATAAGTCCTCATATAATGATGCATAGGATTATTCTCGAGGAAAGAAGTAAGGCAGAGAGGGAAAGACAAAGAAGGTTAATCCCTTACATGAAAGAAGTGGTCAAAAAAGTGGTAGTGAAGTTGTTAGACGTGGATATCATTTACCTAAATTTAGATAGTGAATGGATTAGTCCAGTACAATGTGTACCTAATAAAAGAGGTATAACAATGATGGAGAGTGAAAGTGGTGAGATGATCTATACTCATATAGTCATAGGTTGGAAAGTGTATATTGACTATAGGAAGCTCACATAGTGACTAAAAAGGATCACTTTCCTTTTCCAATCATGGATCAAATAATCAAAAGGGTAGCTAGCCATACATTATGTTGGGACTCGATCCTGGAACCGGACCCCAACCGGAAAACAGAACGGAACACGGAAATTCGAAAAGCAGAAACAAAATCGAACGGAAACTTAAACCCGAAGGTGGGCCAAAACAAATGCGAAATACAAATCGGATCGGAAGTCATAAAGTGGTAACACAATCAAAAGCGAAAGAATCGAAAGCAACTCGAATTCAAATTGAACTGAAACAAATTTTCGACATCCGCGAACAAATATTTTAGAAAAGCGTCGCGTTGGAAACCCTAAGACTAAACCAATCCGAATCGGTGCAAATTTTTTTTCTTTTCTTTCTTTTTCATTCTAATCGTCTTTATTCAATCTCATACAACGCAACTCAATTTCCCATCTGGAAATTTGTCCTCAATCAAAAATTATTTCTTCAAATTCTATCATATCTCATAATTCATCAATTTAATCAAACTCTTATTATTCTTTTCTTTTTGCCTATAGACACTTAAACACATATCCATTCAAAAATTGGGCAGCACAACGATTGTATTTTTAAAAATCCCATCCTCAATTCAAAATTACTCAATCATACAAAAAAACAATTCAATAATTCTCAAACACCAGTATCATCGGACCTCCTGTCCGGAATCCCAGCATAAACAACACAACCAATCATCATCCATAATCATATACAATTTATACGCGAATCCATATCACATTCACCCATATCCAAATGTCACATTCATGTCTCAAATCGATACACAAAACTGTTATTTATACACATTATGAATTAATGCTTACAAAAATCTTAATGGCATTCCAAGCCATATACAGATCAATACCAAAAGCCTAA
>JAOTBA010000005.1:14681719-14693589 GCA_025629845.1 Erythroxylum squamatum | reverse complement strand
ATTTATGTTTCTTTTAATAACGATGGTAAGATGCAAACAATTATATATGTACCAATTAATATTGCTATTTGAAAAAATATATATTGCTATTTGAAAACGGATCGGGTATGGGTATCCATCGGTTCGAGTTTTTACTAGACCCATATCCAAATCCATATCCACATCTATTTTTTAACATCCATTTAATATCCATTTAAAATCCATTTTTTAGCATCCGTATCAATTTTTTAGGGTTGGGTAGTACGGATATGGTTCGGGTTAAAAACCCATTGCCATCCCTACCTACGACTGGGTCATCGATGTCTGGGCCTAGAATTGGGCCTTGTATGGGCGACCCAACCAATACTTAAATAATTAAACCAAAATATATGGGCTCCATTTAATGAAATTATCTAACAGACAATAGCAGCGCGACGGGCATCGGTGTGGTGGTCGTTGGGTTGGCGGCAATGACGACAACGACAATGACAAAGAGCAGAAGAAGAGAGCTACTGCGTGAGTGAGAGTGTGAGTGAGGAGATAAGATGAGAGATAGGTTAGAGAAGAGAAGAAGAATGTATGCGTTCTAGGGATTTGGGTTTTTTTTTACAGATATACCCCTAAAGTTTTAAAAATTTCCAGTACTAGTCAATATATGATCGATATTACAAATACTGTCCGTACTAGTTGGTACGGTTTGAAATAGACTGGTACAAATCAATATTTAAATTTGGTATACATGACTTTCTATTTTGTACCGTTCTTCCACCAATATGGTACGAGATGAAAAACTGGCCGATACGGTACGAGACGCAAAACCCTGATATTTAGACACCGAAGAGTAGACAGACGAACGATTAAATAGAGGAGAGTAAAAATCGTAGGTGGGTCTTGACCATTGAGTTGAAGAGAGGGCCTGACAATAATCGCGACATGGGGTTTCTTACGCCACCTCCTTACCTGTAACAGACACGTCGACAAGCTTAATTTTCCATCTATATATCAGATAGATCTTTTCCTTTTTCTGACTTTTTTGAGAAAAAAACAGAAAACAGATAGATACTCACTTAGGCTAGTTAAAATTATGTCCGAGTCTTAACAGTTTACAGATATCACATTTGTCTGTTACCTCCTATCTCTTGTTTCCTGGTTTGCATATCTGCAGATAAGAGTTTTGCTTGAGCCAAGCCAACCCTTTAAGGTACTTCCTCTAGATTATCGAACAACATTAGGATTTATTGTCTCTGCTGTAATTGAGCAACCTTAAACTACTTGTTCTCTATCTCCAAGTGCTGAAAAACAGTCCAATTTTGTAGTTTATTTGCTTGACGTGATCAGGAGGTCGGCATTTGAAGAGATGCATTTTCTTCTCTTGTCTGTTATTTTACTCTTAGGTAAAAGTGCGAATACATGAGATACCACTCATGGCCGCAACACTGTGTAACCTTGGATTTGGCTTTGGGTCTGGTCTGAAGAAAATTGAGGAGTTCTATGTGAAGCAGAGGCAAGTTTTACTTTTCCTTTATTTATGCTTTTCAATTTCCTCTCTGTGGTCATGGTTCTGACAAATTGATTTGTGTGCCTATTTTCTTGTTTGTTCTTTTTACAGATATCCAAATTTTAAGATATTTTATGACTTATTGGCATCATACAGGCAGAGTGTTACTCGCTTGAACTTGAAGTATCACTTAAACTTTAGTCAGTGAGTGTTCAAGGGAGCTGAAAGTTGTTAGACCAGATGGATATTTGAAATACGTGTAGCTTAGTTTCTGAAATTAGATTAGCAGAGCAAAAGTTTTAAGGATTACCTTACCTGTCTCTGTCAATAATATTTGGTTCAAATTTAAACCAGTGTCGATGTTGCTTCTGTGATATCCATGAACTGCTGCAAATGTCTGGTTTAACCTAAGTGATATATCAAGTAGACTAAAGTTTGAACTGTCGCTATGACTCGTTATTTTACTGGGATCTTCTTCGCCACTCTTGTCTAACCTGAGAACAAAAGAAGAGAAAATTAGTTTTTCATTGCTGAACCATTGATCTTTTCCATCAGGTACTATTCTATGGTGCTTCCGAATACATTAAAAAGATCGTCCCAGTTCTGTTGTAATGCAGCAACACTTTTGCACTCAAATCATATAAGCGGGACAGAAATTAAGAAACAGGGATGGCATTTACAGGTGGTTTCTGACAGTAGAATTAATTATTCTTATGACACCAATGGAGGGGAGAAAGCGGATGAGGTCGATAAAGTGACCCTGATATGGAGGGCAATCAAATTGCCAATATACTCTGTTGCTTTGATTCCTCTAACAGTGAGTTCCTTGAAGATTTTGAAGCATGATTTGGCTATAATTCAGAGAGAATGTTATTATTTATTTGGAAATGGAGTCCTTGTTAGTTGTTATATACGATAATGAACAGGGAGGAGAAAACAAAGATGTTATAGCAGTCTTATATGTTGCTGACTTTAAGAGCTCTGGTTATACTTAAAACTTTCTAATGTCGAACAGGTAGGCGGTGCTGCAGCATATTTGCAAACAGGTGTATTTTCAGGTGGGCGCTATATTATTCTCCTGGCTTCTTCAATTCTTATCATAACCTGGCTCAACTTAAGGTGATTTCCACAGATTTTGAAATATGATGAGAAATTTTCAAGTATTCAGGATGGTCCTGGTAAAAATATACATTAGAAACCAAGTTATATTGTTTGTTTTTCTTTCTGTGCTCCAAGCGCAGCAATGATGTTTATGATTTTGATACGGGAGCAGATAAGGGCAAAAAAGAATCTGTTGTAAATTTGGTTGGCAGGTATGTCTTTTTTCTTGCAATTCAAACATTGCCTTTATATTAATTTATATCCTGTGTTATGGGTATGCATAGTAAACTTTGACTCGTTGGTGTCTGCTGTGGCTTTGGGAAGCCGTTCAGGTACCCTTATCAGTGCTTATTTCTCACTTTCTCTGGGCTTTGCGGGGATAACATTGACATCCCTAGCAGCAGGAAAGTTGCGGGCTATATTTCTCCTTGCTTGTGCCATTATCTGTGGCTACATATATCAGGTGCAGATGATCTTAAAGATGCGTACGAGAGATTTAAAGTAGTTTCAAAGGACTGAATATACTGCCCCAATTACTGTTCAAGGATGAATTACCCATCTTGACATCTTTTTTGCTCAGTGGGTTGCCACTAGGATCAACAAATTAAAACTCTATTATGTTTGGTGGAAAAATAGTTTCATACTTTCTCTACAAGCTACTATTCTCGTTGTTACACAATTCGCTTAACTTTCCATTTTCTCTATTCTAGTGTCCACCATTCCGGTTAAGTTACCAAGGGTTGGGAGAACCCTTGTGCTTCGCAGCATTTGGCCCATTTGCAACTACAGCTTTTTATTTATTGCTGGGCCGCAAATGGTAGTGTGACATAATCAAATTAGAATTCCAATCTTCACTTTAGCTTTCTGTAGCATTACTGAAGATTCATGCGTTTCTGACATCAATCTAGTTGGTTTTGACAGTGGATTAAGCCCTCTGCCACTAACGAGCACAATTCTTTCTGCTTCAATCCTTGTTGGCTTCACCACAGCGCTAATTCTCTTTTGCAGTCACTTTCATCAGGCAATTTTCCTTTTGCTTTCATTTGTCTAACTTCATTTTATGAGAATCCTAGGATGAACACACACTTTGTTGCTAGCATGAAAATAACATGAATATGTTGTCCAACCCAGGTAGAAGGAGACAGGGCTGTTGGAAAAGTATCCCCCTTGGTTTGTACATCTGACAGCCATTCTCCTTGATCTAGTTTTGTAGTTGGCACCACTAACTCTTTCCATTTTTATTTTTCTTTATGCAGGTTAGACTTGGGACTAAAAGAGGTTCTGCTGTTTTACAACTGTCAGTCGTGACACTCTATACGCTCTTGTTTGCATTTGGAATAAGTAGAGCTCTTCCTTACACTTGCGTCGTAAGTCCTTTACTAAATTGATGAAAGTAATCGCTCCTTTCTAATTCTTAAGTTGAGTTGAAACATTTGCTTGTGAATGATTCTTCCATAGTCATTTAAAATTCATGTTTTGTTGCAGCTTCTATGTGCTATGACCATACCCCTGGGAAAGCTGGTTGTCAATTTTGTTCTAGAAAACCATGAGGTAAACTTTAAACTCGTTTATAAACCTTGTGGAATAAAACGAATGGCCAATGTGGAGCAAAAAGCATGCTGCCTCTGCCATTATGACGAAGAATCCTGATGCAAAAGAATTTAAAATCTATAAAAGAAATAAAAGAGGAAAAATTAGTTAACTACAAGTTTTAATTTGGTGGAATGAAGATTAAGAATTGAGTTGATATCAAAGATAAGGGCTGAAATTTAGATTGTGTTAGGATGCCTTATTAGATAGGAAGTGGTAGTAAGTAAAGTATGCTATTCTATTTTAGATATATTATCCTACTTGTTTAGGACATAAATATTTTATTATAATAGTATTTAAATTTGATAGGAACCCTTTCCTACTAGAATAAAAGTTCTAAAATCTTCTGTATAATTATGTGTATATTCAGCCCTTCAATGACAAGCAATTTCAAATTTTTTTACAAACTCGAGTTTTCAACTAGAAGGTGTGATGATTTCTTTTAAGATTAATTTTTAGATTTTAAAAATTATTTCTAGATTTCTATGATCTATTCTTTGTGTTCCTCAATACTTCTAGTAAACCTAACCTAAATTTTAATCTTAGACCTAACTTTCAGCCATATTGAACCCTAAAATTCTAAGCTAAATTTTCAGCGATCAAATCCTAAAAACTCAATTATACCAAATTTGAAATTTTAGCATTCCTAATCAAAATTTATACCTAAAATTTGATATTTTAGTAGCCTAATATCAATCATATTTCTTAATTTTGTAATCTTTAGCTACTAGTTAGTATTTCTTCTATTTATCCTACATTAATTTGGTATCAAAGCTTTGGTTCACGATAACATCACGTAATGGATGAGCGTATAGAAGAATGTTCAGCGACCTAGAGCAAGATGAATTACTTTTGAATTTGCAAAAAAATTGGGCATCAATGATCCTCGTTCACAAGGTGCTTCAAAAATTGACTTATATGTAACAACTCTTATAAGAAAACATGTTCGACAATTTTTAGATAGGATTGATAACGTTGACATACATTCTCTACAAGTCAAAACTTCCACATGAAAAAAATATGTAAACCAATAACGTATGCTCGATGCTAAACATGGAGAAAGTAGTAAGGTTAAGCAAGATGAAGGAACTGATTATTGATTAATAACATATAATGCAAGGAAAAATCTTTGTTGGAAAATCATATACTGATTTTGATTCCTCAAATTTAACAGGCACTACCTCAGAGGAAGTGTCTGTTATGGGTGGTGAAGACACTTCTCCTTTAACTAATCAATTAGAATCTTTAATCCTACTTGTAGAAGGAAGTCAAATACTTGATGACATGGAGAATTTGACAATGGGAGATGACAAAAGCGTTAAAGATGACAAACAAAACTAAGTGGATTCTTTAGCAAACCCTAAAGTTGGAACAACTGAATAATGAGCAACACTTAAACAGCAAGATGAAACGCCTAAGTTAGAGATTGAAACACTTAAACAATAGACTGAAACCCCTGAACAACAAATCAAAACTAATGGACAACAAGTTGAAACAACATGGCAGTGGGCTGGAAGAATAGGATAGCAAGCTAATATATCAAAACAAGGGGCTAAAAAGATTAACTAGCTATTACTTGGGATTTTGAAACTTGTTAGTTCGAAATTATTCTTGGTATTGTTGTTCATGATTATATTGTAGTGGGTGATGAAGAAGAAGTAGATTTGAATAAAGATTTGAAATTAACAAAACATATGAATAAAGGAGAAGTTGTGGGTGCACTTGCAAAGTCAAAATTTAGCAATGATGACAAGTCAGTGCATCTCACTACAAGCAGCAATACCTATGTTTTTTAGCCTATGTTGTGGAGAAACCATATGGTTTTGTTATGAAACTAGTTACAAATATATTGGTCAAGACTTATGATTTTGTCCACACAGCTAAACTATTCTTCAAAGAGGTTGTGCATCTCCATGGATTATCTTTAACCATTTTCTCTGATCGTGATATGAAGATTATGAGTTATTTTTGGAGAACTATATGGAAAACATTAAACAATAAGCTCTAATTTTTAAGTTCTTTCCATCCCTAGATTGATGGACAAACTGATGTGGTGAATAGAAGCTTGGGGGACTTTTTAAGATGTTTGGTTGGAGACAATGTAAAAAATTGAGATCTAATTCTTATTATATTTGAATTTGCATATAATAGTTCTATAAATAGATTAACTGGTAATATTCCTTTCGAGATAGTATCGGGAGTTCAAACAAGGAAACCTATTTATTTGGTTCCTTTACCCAAAACAATACAAATTAGTGTTGAAGCTGAAGGTTTTGGACAACATATAAGAGACATCTTTGATGAGACTGTTTCTGTGACTTGGACCTATGACCTTATGGTCACAAATGAGCAACTTTACCGATTGCTCTAAGGTTAATAAAAGATGTTTTTGACGAAGAAATTGTAGTCACAAAAGATAAAGGATATCAACAATTTCTTGTCAAGTAGAAAAGAAAACCAATTTTTTTTACAATACTTGGATTTTAGAATCTAAATTTTAGAAGTTGAACTCAGACTTATATGATGAGTATTTATCATATTCTATGTTAAGGACTTCAGACTTATATGATTGGTATTTATCACATTCTATGTTGAGGACGGCCTTAGATAAACTGAGGAGAATTAATGCAAAAGAACATAAAGTCTATAAAAGAAATAAAAAAAGGAAAGATTAGTTAACCGTAATTTTTAATTTGGTGGAATAAGGATTGAGAATTTAGTTGACATCAAAGATAAGTGCTGAAATTTAGATTATGTTAAGATTCTTTATTAGATAAAAAGTAGTAGTAAGTTAAATATGTTATTCTAATTGTTTAGACTTGTATAATTTTATTATAATATGATTTAAATTTGTTAGGAACCCTTTCCTACTAGAATAAGGGTTTTAAAAATTTCTATGTAAATATGTGAATATTCAACCCTTTAATGACAAGCAATCTTGAATTTTTCTACAAACTTGAGTTTTTAACTAGAAGGTGTAATGCTTTCTTTTAAAAGTGAAGTGATTATTAGATTTCTACCCTATGCTCTGTGTTTCTCAATAAATTTTAGCAAACCTAACCTAAATTTCAACTAAAATTCTATGTCTAAATTTTCAACAATCAAACCCTAAAAAATATGAAATTTCATTATTCTTAATTGAAATCTAGACCTAAAACTTGATATTCCAGTAGCTTAATATCAATCATATCTCTTAATTTTGTAATTTTTTAACAACTAGTTAGTATATCTTCTATTTGCATACATCCAATCCTCTTTTCTGATTAACGTTAAATATTAGCAAAATATAACAAGAGTTAAGAATGAAAGTGGTAGGATTTTTAATTATACAAGTAAGATACAAATTGAATCCTAGTTACAAGCCTACATTATAATGCAACTAGAATAACACAAAAATCAATCCAGTTGATTACAACAATATTTGACCACGTATTCGTATTTGTTCTCAGAATAGACCCAAATCTTGTCCTAGTCATGTCTTATGCAATTTTCAAAAACCTGGCAGGATAAAGGGAAGATATTCATGGCCAAGTATTATTGCGTGCGATTGCACACCTTATTTGGAGCTGCATTGGCAGGAGGGCTTGTTGCAGCCAAAATGCTTGGTCAATAATATGATTCAAAGCTCCATGGATTTCTCCGCAAAAGTAGAAGCAACAAGACTTACAAAGTTATGAAAATAGATGTTAGGCGCTATTATGGTGGGAATAGTTTCACTTGTATGAAAATAGATGTTAGGCGCTATTATGGTGGGAATAGTTTCACTTGTCAGTCAAAGAAACTATGTTATCTTGTTTATGGTTGTTTCATTTAGTTGCGATGTGATTTGGGAGACAAGAAAATACAACAAAAATTACTATTTTTTGAAACATATTATGGCAAACGATATTATTTTACAAGGGAATATAGTTGCTTTAGTATTTGAATTACATTTGTACTTCAACATAAAATTCACCTTGCAATTTCATTTTGGCTCAATTCAAGCCAAATTAAAAACATCTTCAAAATTGATGACGTGTTAAATAAAAGTAAATTAATTACAAAAAAGTTAAAATTCGGAAACAACATCAAATCAATGTTATTAAGTTGAACTTATCTGAGTTTATTATTACGATATTACTAATTTACTATTGTCTTTTTTTCTAAGTTTTTTTGTTAGTAAATTGTTTTTGCCAACCAAGTACTCCGTATTGAAAGTATTGTTGTCCGAGAAAATACCACCACCCAAATGATCAACTTCATTTCTTTCCTTCTCATCATAATTAATGTTTTTCTTTAATAAAAATAAAGAAATTCATATTTCAAAAAAAAAAAGAAATTCAATGTAATACTCTTATCTACTTAACTATTTTCCTTACTCATATTAAAACAATCTGTATTTTAGAAAATATTGAAACTTAAATTGCCTGTCTAATCTTATTTTTAAAAATTCATATTGAATCCTTTTTTCTTCTTATCAAAATAAAGCTGACAAACACTTGTTTTTATATAAATAAACTACTTTTGAAATCTTATGTCTTAAAGGTTCAATTTTAACTTATTTTATTGCCGAAAGTAAAGAGTTCTTTTGTTATTAGTACTAAACCATTCTTTTTAATTTACAAATTAGGAATTCTTAATTTTATATATTTATAATAAATTATTCATTTAATCATAATTTTCTTATAAGAATATTGCTTTAATATGACTAGAGCGTAATTTTTATAATCTAATTTTTATTTATCAAAGTATTGTTTTATTAAAAGATAGGAAAAAATGAGACATGCTCCTTTGTACTATTTTAATGAGTTTTAGAGTTTATTTTGTATTCCCAATTACTTCATGGAATTTGTCTGACTTGATTGGTTTAATTAGAAATTTATATGATTTGATTTACTTTAAAACAAAGAAATCATTCATCACTCACTCCCTTTCAGCCATAACTAGCATTATCATGTAAAAAATTGAAAAAGAGTGGAGCTCTACAGTGAAAGAGAATGAAAAAGAAATCATGAAAAAATAAAGAAATTTTTTATTAATGAAAAGCTCAAAGAGTTACACAGTAAAATTATAACTACCTAAAGCATAAGACAAATATTTCCTTTTAGTTTAGAGATACATGAAGGGATAACTATTTTATGAACAAAATGAGTTCCATTTCTTACTAATTCCCACATTTATAAATGGGTAAATAGCATTTAGGCAAGAAAATTCATAGCTCAGAGCTGCCAAGTACCATATATAACATGATTTCTTAATATCTTCCATTCAACATCATATTATGTCAGGACCTTTAGATAGGCAGGTAGTAGTTTAGTGTTAGACTATTCTTCAAAATAAAAAATAGTATAGAGCATTCCCTGCTTTCTATTACTACCACTAAAGCATAACATTCCTTTATTCAAGGTCTGGAAATTTTCCAAACTTTAGATAGATCATTGTTCCAGATAAGATGGATTATATCAGTGATAAGCTACTCCATGATCAAGAATATGAATTCATCGATTAGGATATGACTTTAGATTTCCTTTCCAGAGAATTATAAGGTTCCTTTCTCTTCATATATTATACATAATATTCCCAAATGCTATTTTGTATAATAAGAAGTCTCCTTTACATGTATGTCTTCTTTCAATGATCCAGTCAATAACTTCTAACCAATTCATCAAATAATTAGAGAGGTTTTAAAGTTGTTATATCTTTTGCTAGATAGTTGAGGAGAATGGGCACTCGAAAAATAGGTGGTTGATGGATTCATCCCATTGCTTTTAAAGATTACAACATCTAAATACATTGAAAATTCCTTTTAACCTATCTAAGGTATTTAACCTTAACTTAATGACTAGCCAAAGGATAAAAGAAACCTTTGGAAGTGACTGTTTAAACCACATAATTTTGTTCTACTTAACCTTTGTGCATTAAGGTCTAAGTAGTTGCTTACATGAACTATTTGTGAATTTTCTTGATGCATGTTTTAATCAAATGATTTTATCCATCATACAACAATTGGGGAAGTAGTTTGAGATGTGGTCCAAAAGCTTAGATTGTGCTCTTCTAGAAATATTTCAAAGATTTTCTCTTAAAGCCTATTTGACAGTAGCATTCCTTGGAATTATATCTCTAAGGTTAGAAATTAAGCTCACTAATGCTATATAATGGTCTTATGTTGCTTTGACTAACAAACCAGAAGATGGTTGGGCTACCGTCTCTACTCTCTAAGGTTGTACTTGATTTCTATTCTAACCTAATCCTTCAACTTAAGAATATATACCATTTTTCAAGAAGTGCTAGTCTTTGGAATGACACTCCATATGTTTTCCTTTCTATCATCAAGACTTTGTTTGTGATTATGATAGGACTAATACCTAAGTCCCCTTCATCCTTAGGCAAGCAAACATCGATCCATTTGATTTTGGTAGTTAATTTTCTTAAGAGGTCACTACATTATAAGAAGCATCTCAATTTTTTTATTAGGTTATTAGGGAATACTAAATTCAAGCACCAATAAATATTCAAGTTGTTGAGGATTGAGTTTATTAAATATACTTTTTCTACAAATGAGAGACTTCTATTTCACTATTTATTAATTCTCCTTTTGATTCTTTCAATTAGGGGGAGAAGTTTCTATCGGTTGGTCTCCTTATAATGATTGGAACACCAAAGTAAATGAAAGGATGCTTCATAACTTTGAGACTTGTTAAGTTGGAGAGACAAGTAGAGATCTGTTCAGCTCATGTTGATATAAGGATCCGACTCTTTTCCTTGTTGATATTCAGAGCACATAATAAATTGAATATAAAAATAGCTAAAATTAAAGAACTCACTGAGCTAGGATCAACTTTAGATAAAAGAGGCAAATCATTAAAAAAGCATACTAAATATTTTCAACTTTTTACACTTATTATTATACTTAAATCTCCTTTCTTGGCTTATAACTTGTCTAACAAGCCTAGTGAGAACTTCTATGCTCAAGGTAAATACAATAGGAGAGATTGGATCGCCTTACCTTAGGCCTTTCTCACCTCCGATCAACTTAGTTGTCTCCATTCACCAATATACCATAAGATACTAGAATTATACAAAACTTAATATAATTAATTAAATTTAAGGGAAAGTAGAAGGACCTTAATAAATGCAAAACGAAATTCCAATTGCTAAAGGCTTTATGGAATCAATATTGATTACATAACTTTTTCATAAAGTGTTTTTTTTTACTGTAGTTTTTAAAAAGCTCTTTTGGTAATATGATAATACCCCTAATTTTCCTTCTTTTGATAAAAACTCCCTGTGATACATGGGTGAGATTTTTTGTAGCCACCTTGAGTCTTGATATATGATATGAGATTTGCAATGATTATATATATATATATATATATATACTTATTTAATCAAGGCAAGCATGGTTTTGAAATCCGGATTGGACCGGTTGGTTCGATTGGTGACCGGTAGGCTAACTGGTCCGAGTAACCCCTAAAAATCAGTTTCCAGTTGAACCAGTACGAACCGGTTAGCCACTTGTTTAATAATTTTTTTATTTTTTATTTTACATTTTTCTTTTCTAAAATAGAAACGAAATGAATGAATCAGCATGCGCGGAGCATTTAGGGTGCGTTTACTTTATGAAAATTCTCTAGTTTTCTAGAATTTTTTTTTCATAAAATAGAAAATAATTAGAAAACATGTTTATTAATAAAAAAATAGATCAATTTTTCAAGAAAAACTT
>JAOTBA010000005.1:14652163-14669054 GCA_025629845.1 Erythroxylum squamatum | reverse complement strand
CAGATAATAGTTGCGGAAGAAATCGTCAATGGAATAGCCAGGAGAAACACAATGAATAGTAACATATAACCCTGTAGGGCTTGGAGGGTATTTTTGTCATTAATTAGGGCTTCACTTCTAAACCCAAGCCATTCCATCCTTGACCCCCCAATTTGGGGGGTCACAAAATATTGAAGTTTGGATGGCAAAGGATGGCTTTGGAAGCCATCCTTTGCCATTCCATCATGTTTTAAAATAAACTCCCAAACAATGGTCTAAATCATTTGGGCCATTCCATTCCTTGCCTTTCCACCCCTCTACCGACATCCAAACATACTCTAAGTGAACACCAAACTATTAAAATGAAACCCATTCTTTCCCGCCCAAAGAAACCTGCAACCAGTGCACAGAAATCACCGGCTTCTCTTTAGCAATCATACGATTCCTGAAAATGAACTGCAGAGGAAAAAACGAGGAAGTGAAAGCCATGGCAGAGTACCTCATATGCCACCACTCTCCACAGCTCCATTCCATCGTCCTCTCTACTGACTCTAAGCTTCATTTCCCCCTTTACGTCGAGTACTTCCTTCTCTTTATCTATTCCTCTTTTATCTTCTTTTTCCTCTGGTTAATGCTTTTCTTCGCCTTTTTCAGTTTTGCAGAGCTAATAGACGTGCTTCCCCGTCTCGCCCGCCTCATCTCCTCTCAGCCCACCGAGTATCTGCGCCATTTCGACCTAGCTGCCCTCTGGGCTCATGTAACAAACTTGTTTTTTCTTTTAAAAATGCGTATAATCTGGAAGAATATGATGTGGGTCGAGGCTTGGATTTGAATGTGTCGTCTAAACATTAGTGCTAATGACGTGTATCCATTACTTGAGGCATTTGTGGAATATTTCCATTTTGTAATTGATTTAGGATAATGTTTGTTCTTGCTCATGAATGCTCGATGGTAAGTTTTATCAAGGTCATCAACTGACGTGAGTGCTGTGTGTGTGCATGTAGAAAATCGTGCTGAAGAATTTGAATTTTGATGAGAAGGGATACGAGAAAAAGTTCATTCATATTCGGATTAATGTCAGTGGATCTCCTCTTGAGTGCCCAGGTTTTGCAGCTTCTATTATTTGTTGGTAATCCTTCCTTTTTTTCCTTTTAATTTTGCATTTTCATGTTTTCTTCCAACACAGAGTCTTTTCCAAGTATTGGACACATTCGAGTGAAGCATTGGGGGATTCTCCTTACTCTCAAGGGGACTGTTATCAGGTCTGGAGCAGTAAAGATGTTTGAAGGGGACAGGATGTATCGGTGTCGTAAATGCAAGCACGAGTAGGTTTATTTTCTGAATTTCGAGTGAATTAACTTTCTTTGTTTGATTTGCTTATGATCAGGCTATTCTTTTCTCTTTGGATTGTAGCATGAGTCGGCTATTCATCAAATTATAATGTCTTTGGGCATTCTTCGAGGAGATTGGTTGCCTAAAGCTATATAAATTATTTCTCTAACTAACTCTAGAAATATTTGGGCTTGATACCTTTTGATCAGTCAAGCTTTGATTAATCATGGAATTTGATGATTACACGTTAAAGTATATAGAGTCAGGATATTGAGGCTATATAGATCTCACCTTTCATAATCCTAGTTATTTCAAAAGTTCTATTTGTAGATATTACAAGACTAATTTGGCTAGACTTCTCATAAACTTATGCAAAATAATGTTATTGCCACTTCATTGCCATCAACAAGTCAAGTTTGTGAATGAAAATCCTTTGTTATTAATAATATCTAACTACTTATGTTAAGCATGTGAGTTGCGACAAGCTTGACTTTTTCCCAACTAATGTGAAAAATGGGATTACTTAATAACAATTGGAGATAGCTCCAAATAGCTTCATAACTGAAGAATTACTCAACAGAATCTTTTTCATTAGTGCTTTTTGTTGAGCCATTTTTGGCATCAACGAAAAGCATAAAATGGCTCAACAAAAAGCATGCCCTGGATTAACAACTTGAAATATAGGTTTATACCAAAGTAGATCAAGACCCTAATGTTGAGTGGAACTTAGATGTTCAATGTCTATGTTCTTGTTCACCTTCATTGTCAATCATGATTTGTAAAAAGTTTGCTAGCTTGGTGAACTCAAATTGAAGGATTGTTATCTTGGTGATATCTTTGTCGGATTGAAAAGTTAAAATCTTCTCTTGCATGGTTGTCAATGTTACCAATTTTGATATACTTGTAAATGCATATTCTATTCTGGCAATTGACCTCAAAATGTAATTGTCTAGGTTCCCAATTCATCCTGAGCTAGAAAGCAGAAACTCCATAACATTGCCATTATTTTGCCCTTCTCAGGTTTGTAATCTTTCCATTGTAGTCTTATTTTTCTGTCAAGATTGATACATTCCTACGGTTTGTAGGAAAGCTTAAAGTGCACTTCTTAATTATAGGATGCTATCATATTTTATGTATTTTTTTCTCAAATCACCACCACATTCATAGATAAGAGTTGGATTAGGAAATATTCTTTTAGATCATTCTTGATGAAATATTTCTTTAGAATGTTCTAGATTTATTCAAGGCTATAAATACAGGAGTTTAGGCTTTAATAAAGGCTATAAATATAGGAAGATTTATAGTTATAATTTTCTAGTGATAATTTCTTAATTTAGATGCCTTATGTAGCTATACGTATGCAAAATAGAAAACCTATACAAATATCAGCAATACAAAGAACTTCTTATTCATATCAGTTTTCATGATATCACAACCAACCTATTTTTTCTAACAAGGAATCCTAGGAGTTTCCCTTTTTTCCCCCTCTTCCTTACTCCATGTTTGAAATTATATCAGATGATACACCCCCCTTGTTTATCCATCAACCTCTCCTAATATTAAGGATTCTGTCAATAAGAAAAAGAATCCTCATGGCTTGTCTTCAAATTCACATTTAGTTCTAATTACTACGATTAGATTAAATGGAGACAATTTTTTTGCACTAGTCTCAATCTGTATTCATGTACGTCCAACGTAGAGGAAAGATGGGTATTTAACTGGTGATAAAGAACTAGACTTGGATGATCTTGCCTATTCAATTTGGGACACAGGAAACTTCATAGTTATGACATGGTTAGTAAATTCTATGGAGGAGGATATCAATTCCAATTATATGTATTATTACACATCAAAGTAATTTTGGAATAATATTAAGGTTGAAGGTATGTTTTAAACTCTAATGGTTATACTAAAATTTAATTTAGATCCTAACGTTTAGTAGTATTCAAGTACCTTAACGTTTCAAAGTCATCTGACTAATTTCCCAACTGATAGAATCTTTAAACATCCCAATTAAGTACCACATTAACGGTGATGTGCTTAATTTTTTTTTTTACCTTTATCAGGACTTACCAGTGCCATATGGTGCCCATTTGGCACTAATGGTCTGACTTCCAAAATAAATTCTCTTTCCTTCTTTTCCTTTTGTCTTCTCCGTGACACTTTGTGTTTTATTTTGTTTTATTTGGAGTTTTCTCAAGATTTTCTCACTTGTGTGCCAAATCTTTCTCATAATCAATGATCTTTGGCAGTGTTGTTTGTAACAATATGTTGTTCTCTCTTCTCTTTAATTATGTATAAGTGTTTTTGTTCTTGGCTATTTGGTTGTTATGGTGTTTGCCTATTGAGAAACTGGAGGAAATTCTTGAAATGAGGGGGTTCTAGTTTTGATTCTATTTGTTTCTTGGAGAAAAAGGCGGTAACAGTTATGTCATTACATGTTAAGCGAGACATACGTTGTTTTAATGATCCATAGAATTTGAAGTTTCTTTCTTTTTATATGGATTATGCATTTGTTTGATTTCTTTTATATCTAGGAATTCTTTTATATGATTTTGATTATGTTCATCACAAGAAGAACTACAACAATTTGGGGTAAGGAATCAAAAATCATGCCCAAAAAATCATCTTTATGCTTAATTGCAATTACTTGTGTTAAACTTTTGTTAATGGTCTTTATGTTTAGATTTGGTTTGTAAGCATGCCAAGTGCATGAGTTAGTGAAATTTGTAGGTAAGAATGCTGCTACAAGACATGATTAGTATTTCCTGAGCAAATGAGGTCTAGTTCATATCGCAATGGCTTAAAAGGGCAACAATCTTTAAAGATGAGGAAGGAGACAGTTGTTCCAAGTCATTTAAGTTAGTAATGACTACTATATGTTATTTGCATATGCTCATTTTTTAAATTCATTTGTATTAACAATCAAGCTTTGCAAGATTTACATATGGCCAAATAGCTTGTAGCTAGCAGGCAACAAGTCTTATTCCATTGCAAAAGATGCAAGAATGTCTTACAAATTGTATGGCCTTGACCCTATATCATAGGTCGACAATAGGAAAACGAAAAATATAAGCACATAACTTTTACAATATTGCTACTATAAATACTTGAAAAAAAGTATATTGTTGGTATATGATTATGGATAGTTGTGCAAAGGTACTATTTTTTATGCTTCCTTTATTGCCCTTTACGTGTATCATATAATAATAAATTGGCAAACATGTAAACAACAACAACTATATCCAGTGAGTCCCACTGAAACGCGGAGTCTGGGGAGGTCCAATAGTACATAACCTTACGCCTACCTAATAAAGAGATTGTTTATGATATACCAACCTATAATGCAAAATATTGATAATACAAAATATAAATAAATAGATATAAATAAAAATATAAAAATATGTAATGGACTACATAATATAGTATCTATAGAACATGTTAAAGATTAACAATAAAAATAAAATAAGTAAATAAATACACAAACCATAAAAAAAACAAGAATAAATTAAACCAGCTATTACAAGAAAGTAATTAGACTAAGTAAAAAATTGATTAGGCTAAATAACTAGGAGTGAAGTACTACGTAATACAAATATTAAAGTTAAATAAAATGAAAGACTCGAAGGAAAATCTTTAAAAGACTTAAGAGAATGAGAAAGATCTCTGTGTGAGAGATCCTTTATCTGTATCGTAGTATTGCAAAGTTCTCTATTATGGGCCATATTGTTCGTAAGTTCTAGCAGAGTTATATCATTCTTGATCATTTTCTCCAAGTTCTTCTTAGGCTTTTTTTTTCCTTATAGTATTTAAATACTATTTTCTCACATCTTCTCACTAGAACATCAGGGTGTCTGCTTTTAACATGTTCAGACTACGTAAGCCTCGTCTCTCTTAAATTTTTATTAATATTGACCACCTTTAATTTGTCTCTTATAAATACATTCTTGACTTTATCTTTTTTAATAAGGTTGTATATTCAACAGAGCATCTTAATCTTTGCTACCAAACTTCGTCTCACTTAGGCTTTGTTTGGCAAATAGTGGATTGCATGAGCTGTTAGCTGATTTTATCAGCGGTTAGCTAATGGCTGATTGTATCAACTGATTTGATCAGCAGATTACATCAGCTGTTTATTAAAGATGTTTGATAAAATTAGCTGTTTAGTATTAGCTGTTGATGTATAAAATGACTTATGAGGATAAATTTTTTTTAAAAATTATTAAGGACATGAATATTATATATCTTAGTATTTCGTTGAATATTCTTATAAGAATTTAAAATTTAGATATTTAATTTTACAAAAATTAAGTTTATAACTTTAATAAAAAATGTAAACCATATAATAACAATAAGGGTTAATTACCAAAAAAGTGCAAACTTTTGTCAAATTTTTAATTATAGCCCGAATTTTAAAAAGTAGCAATAAAATGCCCAAATTTTTAATTTTTTTAATTCTAACCCAAACTTTAAAAATAGTAATAAAATGTTCAAATTTTCAAAATTTTTTAATTCTAGCCTGACGTTAGGGTTTCTGTTAAGTTTGTTGATGTGTCTTGTCACGTGTTTCAAAAACCTTAACTATTAATACACGTCAGCTAAAATTAACATAACAAATAAAGATTAATGAAACGACATCGTTTACTTACATAATTGAAATGACATCGTTGTTTGAAAATGACCTAAATCAGATTATACAATCCTGATATTCTTACGCTTGGATTTCACTTTTTTTTCTTCGTTTTCAGTTTGTTCTCTCGACGCTTTCAACCTCCAATTTTCATATTATACAACCCCGATACTCTCATACTAAGAGCATTAGGAGAACGAACTAAAAATAAAGAGCTTACTATTGTAGTACGCTGTACTGCAAGAGTAGTTTGAGACATCAGAAGAACAAATAGAAAATAAAAGGTTGAGGATATCGGGAGAATAATAGATAACATCAGGCTATAGTTGAAGAAAATTGAAACTTTGAGCATTTTATTGCCACTTTTTGAAGTTTGGGCTAGAATTGAAAAAAAATAGAAAGTTTGGCCATTTTATTGCTATTTTTTAAAGTTTAGGCTATAATTAAAAAAATGATGAAAGTTGAAGCTTGTTTTGGTAATTAACCCTAATAATAATAATAATAATAATAATAATAACAATAATAATAATAATAATAATCATCATCATCATCATCATCATTATCATCATTATCATAATGATGGTTATGATGATGATACATCTAAGCATTAAATATAACAATCCAAATGAAGTTTAACAATACAATTCAAATAAAGCAAAAGAAATGAATATCATTATTTAAAGCAAAGGTTTAGAACAATTTAAAACCACGTCTAATTGTCATTAAACTAGAAGTAATATTATTACGAATAGTTGTCATCTCCTGAATTCTCTATTCTTCAACGCTTTCTTGCATAGAGTTAATTTTAACATCTTGAAATACATCTAGAGGTATAAATTTAAGATCTTGATCGATGATGTTAAAAGTTGGGTCGTCAATTATACTTCTTTTAATATTGTTATATACCGCAAAAGTGCACAAATTATTCTATTTTGATCCATCAATGAATACTTAGGCATTTTCTCTAATATCGTCCATCGAGCCTTATGAATACCGAAAGTCTTCTTAATACAAATTCTCAATGATAAATGAGCTCGATTAAAAACTTCTCGAGATCCTCTTAGATTTGCACCATGAAATTTCGATTGATGATGCCTTGTCTTTAAGTAAGGTGTCAATTATCCTTCTCTTTTCGGATAGTCTTTGCTAACTAAGTAATATTTTACCTGAGAGCCTATAGAGAAAATATAATTAGTATAGATGATATTATAAAAAGTCTAAATCATAAATAACAAATCCTTTAAATCTTAAAATTATCTATCGGTAGTTTTGGAAATTTAAGTCTCGAATTACCGATTGTATCAAAGAAAATACGAGAATCATGTGTTGATTCCTTCTAAGTTGCTAAAACATACGTAAATAGTAAGTCAAAGTTACATGCTGCCAATATATTTGTAGTCGTTATTCCTTTCCGTCCTCTATATCTCATTTGATCCTCCTCTGCAACAACTATCGCTATATGTATACCATCAATAGCTCCAGTGCAGTTCTAATATAAAACAATGATCATAAGATAATAAAACAACATTTGTCAATGAAAAATGTAATGAAGGGGAGGAAGAACATATTCAATTACCTTAAAATGTGCCATATATCTAGCATCATTGGCAATTTGGTATGGAATTTCCTTGAATTCGAGATCTTTTAGTACGAATATATCCTTTAAAAATCCATCCATGGTAGTCAAAATTTCTTTAAAAACTCTACTCATAGTTTCACCTGAATGTTGAAAGCGCTATTGGGTATCTCTATTAGGAGAACCTTTACTCAGGACATACACGAATAAACTGACTTTCTCCAAAATAGATATCTTATTCGAAGGTGTCAAACCATAATTGTTTTCGAAAACTATCCATAATTGACGAAATGTATTTTGATTTATCCTAAATGTATTAAAACATCATTTTTCATGACCATTCAATAATTCATTCATCCATAGTTCTCCTGTTTGATAGGAAGTCATGCATGATTCTTTGTATATGTGGTTAAAAAATACACACCCATATAATTTGCTACACAAGCCACCGAATCCCAAAACTCATTCTCATTGTCCAAAATTTGCTTAATTTACAGAAGTTGCATAATTTGCATAACATTATCATCCATACCTACAAATCAACAAGTAAAATTATATTCTAAATAAAGAAGACACGTAAATGTCTAAATATAAAGAAATAAATAATATAACACGTAATAAATTACTAACAAGATAACATAATATAATAAAATAAGCTAATCAAGTTCATAATGTCTTAAAACATACCATGCCAACATAAGTGCACAAATAATAAAAACAATAACTTAAACATAGTAATGCATAGATAGAAACTATGCTTAATGTTTTTTATTTTTGTCATATTCATACATAAACTTTATATATTCATCTCTCTTTGTATCATCTGGTAAATCGAAAAAAATGGCTATTCTTTGTCGATCTTCAATTAACATGCAAGAAAAGTAAAATTGAGAAGTCCCAGTCTCTAAAATTTAGCAGCTCCACATTTTTCTTGAAAAAAGAATTCACTATCATTAACTCAAATGCCATCGCAATATCCAACAAAGCAGTCTCACTATCATTCCTATTCCTATACCTGAAATCTCTATGAGTTCATGGATACCCATTAAAGATTACCCTTATATGATCATTAAAGTCTCCTCCTAGAATAACTTTCTCTTTAGGGAGAATCTACTAAATCACCTCATACAGCTCTTCCCATAATTGGTGTTAAAGTTGTTCGTCCAAACTTACTTGAGATGCATACACTCACACCATATTGAGAGCATCTTTCACGACAATCGTTATCGACATAATCATATCCTTAGTCTTCTTTACCCCTACAACATGATTTATAAATTTTTTTACCTATCTCATTTTGTCGTCTTGAACACCTTGAGTATTAAAGTTTGAACTCATTAATCCTTTTTGTGTTAGCCTTCATCCATTTTGTCTCTTGAATGTACGCTACATAAATCTTATATTTGTCTAAAATTTTTACTAATTCCGAGGACTTCTTTGTAAGGATCTCGATAAAAACCTATTTGTAATTTGTCAACATCTTCTTTTCTCTTAGACCCAAAACTCATCAAAGGACTAGCTTTTGCTCTATCATTAGTAGTCAAAGTTACCATTCCTATCCCAATGCCTAACACAAGCTAAAGAAAACAAGTCGCACATGTCCCTAAATAACTCCAATATAACTCGAGAGAGAAATCGAGGATTATTAATAAATTTCAAAAAAGGCACCTCAGAAAAAAGAGGGTTTGAAAATTACAAGTTCAGATGATTGCAAGCAAATTAAAAATTTGTTGGTCCAAAATCTTAACCACTACTAGCAATTACGATCCTGCAGAACACTAAAATTCAATATTGAACAGTTAAAACAGATTAAACAAAATATTGAAAATTGTAAACAAAAAGAGCTGAACCATCAAGGATAGTAAACCCGGACAGATGGGAAAATTTATGAAGAAAGCAGGTGTAAGGAACCAACAATACCAACAATATCCAATCTACTAAATAACTCTAAGCCTAATTAAAACTAAGCCATGTGGTGAGCTGAGAAATTTTATGACAGCCTCAAATGAAAAGTTTAGTAATAAGAACTAATAGTCACAAACAATGGCAAGGAGAAACAAATCAAGTTGGAACAAAAGTAGTGTCGACACAGTACTAGAGTTTTATGACAATCACACAAACCAAAAACCTAACAACCACATAAAGGATAAATTAATAATTTGTGACAAACCAAATAATGAACTCGGTAAAACTAGAGAGTTGAAGAAGCAGCGGTATGAGCAAGAGCAGAGCTTTGTTGAGAAGCACCTTCTGGTAGATGCAAAATGGTTTAGATCGAGTGCTCTGATACCATGAAGAATTTGGAATGCTTTTTGATTTATTCCATGACTTCTTGACTTACAGTTACAGCTAGCAAAGGCATATATATAGCCTAAATAAATATTAGCCCCAATCACAGGATTAAAACAGGTTACCTAAATCAAGTAAACAATCTTAACAGCTGGCCATGAATCAATCACAACTTTTATTCTAATTTGACTAATTCCTTAAATTATGGACTTCCACAAATCTTGCTCATTCCTAAAATCGTGGGATAACAGCCCACTAATCTTGCTCATATTTCCACAGTAGTGATAGATAGGCGATCAACATTTGGATATTGCACGTTTGTTGGAGGAAATCTAATTACTTGGAGAAGTAAAAGGCAAAATGTTGTGGCATGAAGTAGTGTTGAAACAGAATTTAGATCCTTTGCATATGGGATTTGTGAAGCTATGTGGATTAAGAAATTAATAATGATTTAAAGTTTCTTGTATCACTTCCTATGAGAGTTCATTGTGATAAGAAAGCTAACATTTCAATTGCTCATAATTCGTTGCTTCAAGATCTAACTAAACATTTTAAAATTTATAGGCACTTTATCGAGAAAAATCTTGAAAGTTGGCTAATCTGTGTTTCTTATGTTCCTACCTCTCAACAACTGATTGATACACTCACCAATAGTCTACTGAAAAACATTTTGACATTCTAACGAACAAGTTGGCAATAGAAGACATCTATAAGCCAGCTTAAGGGGCAGTGTTGGATTAGGAAACATTCTTTTAGAATATTTGGGATAGAATATTCCTTTAGACTATGTTGAAGTCGTTGTAAATATAGGAGTTTAGGCTTTAATCAGGGTTGTAAATATAAGAAAATTAATAGCTATAATCTGCTGGTGATAATTTCCTAATTTAGATGCCTTATGTAGATATCTGCATGCAAAGTAGTACCTATATAGATATTAGAAATACAAAGAATTTTCTTGTTCATATCAATTTTCAATGACTTACTGCAATATATTTCAATTTACAGTTCACATTTTTGGATCGATATATTGAATTAGTTTTTGTTCTTGGTCCATTTGAGTTTAAGATTGATATTTCTAATACAGAAGGGGGTTGTTTTCTTTTCCATGGATGTTGTTCCTTTTGGGTATATGTTGATGCTAATTATACTTTCACATGCAAAATTGCAGGGTTCTAAAACTTGCGGAGGCACTAGTTTTGAATGTTTAGAAGACAGTGTGATGCGCCATGACTATCAGGAAATTAAAATTCAAGAAAGCACTCAAGTTTTGGGTGTTGGGGTCATTCCTCGTTCAATTTCAGTCATTTTAAAGGATGATCTAGTTGACATTATTAAAACTGGAGGTGCTATTTTTATGAACCTTATCTTTTCTTGGTTATTTGGGTTTATTATTTTGGCTGTTGGTTTCTTGTTTTGAAGTGTTAGCCATTAGCGAAAATGGAATGTGCTATTGGCACAGATGATGTCATTGTTACAGGGATCTTGACTGCAAAGTGGTCTCCTGATTTAAAAGATGTTCGCTGCAATCTTGATCCTACATTAATAGCTAATCATCTCAGGTATGTGAAATAGTCTATTATAAATTAGATCTAAAAATTTCTATCTTTTGCTGAATTTGGCAAATAAATCTCTATCAAATCATTAGCATTAGTGTGAATGCTCATTTCCTTGAGATGTAATAGTTTGACTTCTTCCTTGAATATTAGTTGAAAAATTATTAACCCTTTGTTGTTGCATTTGCTTCTCGAGGGTTTTGACTTTTACTAGGATCCCTTTTGAGTTTCAATTTGGCTTCAAGTCGTTGTGCTCTTATTCTGGCTTCCATTAGCATGAAGAGATATTTAAAACAATATAGTTTTTACATATAATAGAGTCAAAACAAAAGGGCCCATTCAAGATTGGGAAACTGAAGTTTAAGGCCAAATTTAAAGAGATGTTTTGTCTTTCAAAAATTTGAAAGTCATAGGTTAGTCTAGATCTATTAACCTTGTTCTCTATTTCTTTCTTAAACTTGTTGCTTTAGGAGTTATTTCATTACTAACTGTTGACAAATATGGAATGTGTATAATTAGGATTCTTCCGTTATTATTCTTCCTTAATTGTTCTTCCTTAATTAGGATAGCTTTTCCTATATATTCATGTGTATATGCCTTGTAAATGATTATTAGAGAATGAAATTCTTCACTAACTCTTTGGTCATTATTCATCTCTAGCCAACCACCATCATAGTTTGATTGTTTTCTCAAATCTTTGTCCTTTGTCATATCTTCTTCTCTACACCTCTCTTAAAATGTGTTCCCTTTGTCATTAGGAGAACCAATGAGCTCAAGTCTGAGATCAACATCCCTGATGATATTATAAAAAAATTCAAGCAGTTCTGGTTAGACTTTAAGGATACTCCTCTAAAAGGTAAAAAGATTTTGGAGGAATACATGTTTAATATTTGTTTCATCTATATGTAATTGCTTCAGATTCAATATAGTTCCTCTTACAAATATGGAATACTTTTTGTCTGGAAACAGGTAGGAACGCCATTCTACGAGGTATTTGCCCACAGGTTTTTGGACTTTTTACAGTGAAGCTTGCTGGTATGCTGTTGTTACAAATTGTTTACGACTTTTGAAAGATTAGTGAACTTTGTAGTCATAGGACGTTTGCTAAAGAAGTCTGAATGTCAAGTATCTTTTGCTTTGTGTGCTTCCATCTAATTAGTTGCATTGGCCATAAGATCTTCCTTGGTTACAATAACATGCCTCTTTGGTCTTAGTTGCATTAACACTTATTGGAGGTGTGCAACATGTTGATGCTTCTGGTACAAAGATTCGAGGAGAGTCCCATTTACTACTTGTTGGTGATCCAGGTGATTTTCTGTCCTACCTTATGATCCTTAAATTAAAGCCAAACTTATTTATGCTATGTTTGAATTGCAATCAACATAAAGCTTGAAGTAGAAAGTTGGAACTATTTAATAGAATTGTATACTTGATTATATTTGTGAGAAATAAAGAAAAGAAGTATCATAATTAACACATGGGGGCAAATATACTTTTAGAATGAGCCAGCTTTGTGATCTTTATGGATCATCTAAATGGATATGAGAACACTAAAAGTAGAACATCAGTACACGCTTTAAGTAAAGGATATGCACTAGTAGTGCTACACTTGATGTTTTATTCTTAGAATTTGTGTAGGTTCTCCATCCCATGTACTAAGTATAAATAGGAAAATCTATTGAATTGCATATGTGATGCATGAACATTTATTGAACTACACCATGTTTTGATATTGAAAAGGATTAAGATAAGTAACCATTTAGAACATATGTGGAGAAGCTTCTTAATTTCCATTCCTCCCACTAAAAATGCAAAAGAGAAGTTGCTCGGTAAAAGAGTCGGGAAAGGAAAGGTGAAAAAGGAAAGAGTCTAGCAATATGTAGAAGATATATTGGAGTATCAAGGTATGAAAAAGTAAAGAAAGTAAAGATGACCATCTATAGCATGAGTATGATAACCGATCATATACATAATGGAAGGCATACCTTCTTTGATCTTCTACTTTTAATGGATTATTGTTTCTCACTCCATTGACTAAACTAGATGAGTCTTCACACGTATGTTGCTTGGATATCACACACATTCAAATAAGGGTATAATCCATGATCTAAAGTTCACATGGGATATAATTGATTATCGTCTCAAATTCTAGAATTCGGTATTATTGATGAAGAAAAATTGCTTAATCTTGCATAGAAATCTATAAACTTCATGAATTTAACTACAAATATGGTATGATATGGAATATATTGTTGTGCATAAACATATCACAATTTTCAGGCACAGGGAAGTCTCAGTTCTTAAAATTTGCTGCAAAATTGAGCAACCGGTCTGTTATCACTACTGGATTGGGAAGCACTAGTGCCGGACTAACTGTCACAGCTGTTAAGGATGGAGGTAATTGATATGGATGAGTGTTTTATTAGGAGTCTATTAGAGGAGTATGAGTGTTTTACTAGGAGTCTATTAGAGGAGTTTTAGTAAAAGTCTATTATTTCCCTATTATTTCTGCACTAGTTTCTGTTATAGTTATGTTAATAAAAACAACTTGAATAGGAGTCTTTCTAAGAGTCCTAAAAGAACTTGAATAGGAGTCTTTCTAGGAATCCAAGTTTAGGTGGAACTTTTGTGTTTCTTTGCCTATATAATATTATTACATTATGCAATAAAGGAAGGAAGAAGTTCTCATAAAAATTAGCTAATTAGGAGTAGAGTAATTTAGCCTAATCTCGATAGACCTTGTCCTTGAGATTAACTTTCTTGAGAATTGTCCTTGGACTCGTTCTCAAGCATAGGCACATAATAGTAATTTCCGTCCATATGAACAAGATTATGATGCTATTATTTCTCTTAAGTTATCTGCCTCCACTTTTCATATGACACTTACATCTATCTTTGCTCTTGAAGAACATCTTTCCATGCGATAAAAGGCATGCTTAGTGATAATTTTTTCATGAATGTCTAATCAAAATTCTTTGGGATTGTTGTAATGATTCTTATATCGGGGAATGAGATGAACTTGACAGCTAATAATCTAGGTGCTTTCTGTTGTATCAAAGCCCTCAATATGGTAGAAAATTTTTTTAGAAGGGACATATTGTACATGTGGGCCAACATTTGTAGCAAAAACTTAACGTATAGAAATTGTAAGGGGTTTAGTAATGTTCCCTTGCCCACTACCCTACTCTTCCTCCCATTGCGATGATGTTTGGTTTGGCCTTACTCTTCCTTCTTTTGAGTCATAGGTAAAGACGGGTTCTGCCTTGCACTTATAAAAGAGTAGGATTAGTGGGCAAGAGCTTCATCTTATTGCTCCAAGGACGAAATATAGATAATTAATACTTGAAGGTTAGGAAGTGTTCATTGTGATGTAGAATTGTTGAAATCATTCTAGAATTATGAACAATCAGGTTATTGGAGTTGTTTTCGGGTCTGCGTGAGTCCAGCTCTTTGACATAAGTAGGCTTTTAATTGTTTTGCTATTCATTACATGACCATCTTGAGGTTTTTTTTTTTGGAGGTTTACCATCTTGAGGTTTTATTTACCCTACTCTTGTCTTTCTTTTTCTTTGTTTATTTTCCCTTCTTTCTTCTTTTTTGATAAACATTTCTTTTCTACTCTTAGTCTCTATTTCAACCACAATATGGTCATTGCCCTTTCTTTTGATAGGTTTCCTCATGTTGTCTCCTTTATTGGTTTTTTGTTGATATTATGGTTTACCAGCTCTCTCTGGCCTTTGAAGAATGATTCTACATTCTTAGACTAGAAAGAGTAGTTGTTACTGTTCCAACATTGTTTGGTGATTCGCAAATTGGAAGAGCCCATTGTTGAGATAGTTTTCGGGACATTCGTCAATGACTTATTGCTGGAGTTTGACATACTCCTAGTATATTTGACAAATTTTTTGACAAATAAATGTTGGTAATGCTACCGACGGTGCTCCGGAAAACATGAAAGACTATACTAATGACAAGATATCCAGGTTTTGGTTGTATTGCGCATAACTATATGTTTGTTGCAAGGACGGAAAAGAATCACGCCTAAGAACTTCTATTCTAATCTGATCAAATATGTCATTCAATCTTGCTATGAAGCCACACACATGTTCCATTTAAATTAATTTATAAAACTTTGTTGCACCAGTTGTAAAAGATGCTTAGTCAAATTCTTGCCATAAGCCACTAAGTTTAGAAAAATATTGGGCAATAAGCATCTCACCTTGTTTGGTTTCATGAACTTTTTTTTGCAACTCATATATATGGCGTCATTACTTGATTGGGAATAAGTCTGGGATGCTACATCCCAAATTTTTGAGTTGTCTCTGGGAGACATCCTCGTGCAAGTTGTGGTTGCATTGAGTTGATAACCATGACATAATGAGAGTTTTTTGAGTCCCATTTGTTGCATCCAGAATCAGTTTCGTCTGGTTTTATTTCTCCATTATTGATATAATGTTGCAATCCCCTAGCCTAAATAAAAAACAAGCATGAGCAAGATAATTTGTTCCATCTAGTTTAACTGGACTGATTTAAAGAGAATGATTGTCAATAAAAGTGGCATGTTCAGTCGTAGACTTAGGAGATTCTTCCCTCTTTCCACTGCACATGTCCATAGAACTATTGGACTTAAAAAGAAAAATTGGTTTGACTGAAATATGCAAAGATACAGGCTGCAACTAAGGTTAGCAGTATGACTGTAATACCATGAATTTTCCAGAACAGGGAAAATTCTGAATAAAATAGGACTGTCATATTATGCCCTATATGCATTAATTACTTAATTATATGAACTTAAGATACAAATAATTACATTGTGGAAAAATTTATTAGATTATATATTCATATTTAATAGTCTATAATTTAGGGACTACTTTAGGAAGTGTCTAATTTACTGATTTGATTGTCTATAATTTAGGAGATAATTAAGGAAAGCAGAATATAAACATGTGTATATAAACATGTATTATGTACTTTGAACGGATCAGAACAATTTTCCTAAACTCTAATCTGTTATATGGTATCAGAGCATTACCTACCTTCACTGCAATTTTGTAGCCTTCATTGCTACAATTGCATATTGTGCAGCCTTCATTGCTGCAATTACAGATCATTGTGCAGTCTTTATTGCTGCATCTTTTCATCCTTTTGTTTCATTTTCTTATGATTTTAACCATATAGGTCATGTTTGAGGTCACAGAAAACCCAAACCATCCTTTCAAAGGAAGTTCAAATCCTCATACATAAGAAGTTCAACCAAAAGGTGTGAATTCCAAAATATTCTAGCAGCATACTGTTTAGATGGAAAAAACTATTTGAAGTGGTCCCAACTGATAGGAAATTAAAGAAGAGAATGTATTATTTAGGTATTGAGTAGGTACAGCAGTAGTCTTTCCCTCCTGGAAGTGTGATTTCCAGGCCAATACAAATATGTATTTCTAGAATATGAATGAAGATAATCCTCCCTCTCTATACCGAATCCTATATATCCTCTGTATCTTCTCATTCTCCCTCTCTCTCTGTAACTAATTCCTA
>JAOTBA010000005.1:14622396-14646404 GCA_025629845.1 Erythroxylum squamatum | reverse complement strand
TTAAACCTTATAACCTTATACTCTTAAGTGTCACGACCATTTTGCCCTTATGCACATCTTATAACATTAATGCTTCAATTCACTTAATTTATGTCATAACAGTCCTACTAAACTCGACATTGCAATTAGTTCCAAAATAAATCCATCAAACCTCATAATTTATTTCAATCATGCTTAAGTCAAATCCGACTGAAAATTTCATCACTCAAGACCTCAATAATAAATCGAAATTACGCTTAATGCACCAAGAGAAAGTCCGGGGTCCAACAAAAACCCTCACAAAGAGCACTGACTTGAGCGTCGGAGGGGCCTACCGGCAGTCAACCCCGGTGTGCCTTTATTATTTTGCAGGTATTTCTGAGCCAAAGTCAACCAATCTCATGGATCCAAGCAGTAGCGCCCAGCCCCAGCAAAATCAGACAGAACCAGATTCCTTTTCGATGGAGAGCAGATGTTGTGTGATCATGGCACAAATGTTTGATTTCGATGGAGTTGAACAACGAACATTGAATGGGTTGGTTGGTGGGACGTCTTAGCTTATCTATCACATTTTCAGGCGCAAGAACATTCTTTTGTTTAATTTCCTGTTAGAGTAAATCATGGCGGCTTGAAAACTAAGAGGATGAAATTGTAAACGTGAAAGTAAAAACCATTAAAACAATTCCAATCACTGTATATGCTGAAATCTGCAATTAATTGATTTTAATTGTGTAAAAAATAGTTTAACTTTTCTTAATAATTGTGTTGAATTTTGTTGCATTGATATTTGATAAAAATTTAAATGAAGATCGTTTTATTTTACACTCGGTCAATATTGCATAATTTTATTGGATGGGGATGTGAATGTAATATGAATTAAAAAAATTAAACTTAGTTCAAATTAATTTATATAAAATCTAACATTTTTTTTAATTGGAAGACATTTGAATCTGTGTACATATACAATTAAACATATTATCTCCTCTCTCTTTTTTTGGTTTGCCCATTATATGTCTTAAGAAGGTCCCAACTGTTACACCCAGACTAATCCCCGCTCGCACCGAATCCTATTTAATTTTTTAAAGGTATTGGATTATCATCCTCTTTTTTTTATATAAATACTCAAAATTGAGTATGAATCTCTTGTTAGGGATAAACTAAGTGCCCATGTAGTTCCATTTTTCGTTGTGGTTTTCAAACAAAAAAAATAAGTCATTAAAACATATTTGGACTTTGGATGAGTATTGTTGTCGTTTCTTGTTTTCAAAAATAAAAAAACTGCAACAAATTTAAGAAAACGTAAAAATATCGTTTTCGGTGATTTTTGAAAACAGGTTTCTATAAACTTTTTTCTCTTTTCGGCGTTGACTTCGTCTTCTGCATCTTCAACACCTTCAGGTTTATTTTTGTTACTTATCTATTGCTTATGCGATTTCTCTTGTTCATAACATTAACAAGACCCATAACAAAATACAAAAACTAGGCATGATAGAAGATAGATGAAAACTATGAAAAGAAAAATAGACGTAACCGTACTTACTAAAAGCAACATATAAAACTTCTGCTTTGAAAATAACATCTGCAATTTTTTGTAAAGATAAAGAAGATGATGCAATGTCGCCTCTTTAGTTTTTGCTTCACCTCCTCTACTGCCAAACTTAACAAAGGCCTCATCTGATTCTTCATAAAGAAAACAAAGGCCTCATCTGATTCTTCATAAAAAACCAAAATAATATTTCTTCATCCTCGCGTCTTTTAAATCTGGGTATAGTTGTTTTCTTGTTCGTCCGGTCTTCATCTTTGCAGCTCACGTCTCTAAAGGTTTTTTGTTCTCACTCTCACGTCTTTAATATAGAGTAGAGCACACAAGACAGAGTAGAGCAAAGCGGAGCCTAGTCTTCCTGAAGCACGCTATGTGTTGTCTTCATATTTAATTAACGCAGCTACCGTCTTTTAATGCAGCAGAGCAGAGGAGCATTTGTCTTCACATTGCAGCATCATTTAATGCAGCAGCCTAGTCTACAAAGCCTACTCTTTAAAGCCTAATACTCTTCAAAGCCTAATATTGATGTAGTCTTCCTATTGTTAAAGCTTACTCTGCCATGACTTTATTTGTTTTCATGTAATTACCTCTTGTTTCTTTTTAAGTATGTACTTGGTCTGAGAATGCACATAAAAAGTTCTTAGCATAAGTGGTTGGGTCATCTGATATTAGTAGGATAAAATTTCTAGATCTAAGTCCATATGTTAAATAAACGTCTGAAAGATGAAAGTTGGTGAAAAGGATGCAAGACGTATGTGAATCGTTCTCTAATTATACCTGAATTTTTGTACTACAAAATGATCTGTCACGTTTGTAGTTTCGATGCTAACTAATGGAATGTGTGACATGCTATATTTGATGTTGATTTCATATGATAATTAATTAATTTAAAAAATTTATTATATTATAATTATTACATATAATAGTATAATTATAAAAAAATAAAGACATGATAATAAACTAAATATGTTTTTGTTTTCAGTTTTTAATCAGAAATCTCAACCAAACAAGTTTTTGTTTTCAGTTTTTATATTACAAATCTCAACCAAACAAGTTTTTGTTTTTTTTAAGAAAAAAACAGGAACTAAAAATAGGAAACAAAAACTAAAAACAACAACAGAAAAACAGAAGTAAAACCAAACGGCCCCTTAGTTGCACTAATTGTTAGAAAGTGCCTAACTCACCCCCAAAAGCTAGCTCAAGAGGGGGAGGTTTGATTATTATAAATTGTTAAATGCTTTCATACTTATCCGATGTGGGATTCCTGACACACCCCCCTCAGTCCAGAGCAGGACTGGACATCTGATAGACATATTGGGTAAAGGGACATAACCGGGCACCGCCCTAAACCATCAAGACAAATTGGCTCTGATACCATGTTAGAAAGTGCCTAACTCACCCTCAAAAGCTAGCTCAAGAGGGGGAGGTTTGCACATTATTATAAATTGTTAAATGCTTTCATACTTGTCCGATGTGAGATTCCTGACACTAATAGCTTTCATTATTTATAAGAACAAAACAAAAACTCTTGTTGAGTTCTTAACATTCTTTCTTCAATTTTCATGTTTATGGATTGTTCATTTATATCTCTAGTTGATTCAAGTAAAAGATTTGTGTTGTCCAGAACAAGTTTGGCAAAAATGTTTAAGCCTATGCTGACCTTGCTCAAGTTCAGGTTCACCTTTGGGTTTGGGCTTAGGTTAGGTCCTTGTACCAAAAATTATTTCATGTTTAGTAGTACTCAGCCTGAATTTAGCATGATTCGAATTGAAATTGACTTCTTATACCTCTTTTAGTATAACGGGCTCGGGCTTTTGGTTTGGGTCCAAAATCGGGCTCGCATCCTCAAACTCGATCGAGTTTTGTGTTGGGTTCAGGTTTGTAAATTAAATTTGAGCTTAGGTTTTGGCCTTATAGGGCATATGACTCATGCCTGGCCTAGTCCATTGCCATTCTTAGTCTAAAACTCACTTTCGTATATCATCAAATGAAATGTCTATTATTGTTAATGGACTTTCTCAATCTGTTATTTTGTACAAAAGTTATACTTACCCAAGCAATGATTATTTGTAGGAGAATGGATGTTGGAAGCTGGAGCTCTTGTTCTAGCTGATGGCGGGCTTTGTTGTATTGATGAATTTGATAGGTACTCTTCTTGACTTGCTAATGTTGATGGTTTACTTGCCAATATTGTGATTTTCTGAATACTTCTCCAAGTCATCCTCATCATGGTTGCAATTTGTTTTACTTCTCAAATACATGTTCTTTATGTGCTTTGAGTTTTATTGCTTAGGAAAAGAAAGACGTTTTAAAGTAGAAGTGGATTTCATTTAAATATCATTAAAAAATATTTTGACACGATTAAATCTATCAATGAAAAGTACAAACATAAAAAAGTACTCTGCCTAATGGAACTCATTAGAGGAACATATTTTTTTGTTAGAAATAAGAATATTTGATCTTCTAAAAGATTTAATATAGTTGTAAATAGCTGATTAATAGCTATGATTCTGATTCACTAATTTAGGCTTACTGTAATTTTTCACTTATTTAGGCTGATTATAATTTTCTTAGTCAATGGCTAATGTAGGAATTAGTTTGTTTCCTAAAAGAGGACAATTGACTCTGTATATATTAGTTATTCAGTAGATGGAGAAAGAAGAGAAGAATTTCAGTTTCTGTTCATGGTATTAGAGCCTCTCTACAACACTTTTAAATCCAAAATCCCTCCTCTAAATCTTGTGCTCCACCGAAGCTTCCATTCTTTACATGGGGGCCTACTTGGTAAAGATAGACATGCCTTGGAGCTAGAGAAATAATCTTTGTTTCACGTGGAATAATTTATTGATCATTCTTGTATTGATAAACATTCATAATATATCTTTCCTCTTTTAATTTTTTATTTCTATTTTAGTGCTCCTAAAAAAATTTAATCAAGTTTATTTCAGTTACTCAATTGACAAAATAATGATTTTCGTCACTCCTACCCTTTTCTTTTTCTATTACTATCCTGCTATTGATGTTTCCTTTTGAAGGATGAGCTTTGACCTGGATCTTGATGCTAGGAAATGGGATTTGTAGGTCATCTTAGTTGAGAGAGGCAAAATGATTTGAAAACATTGACTTGTTAATTTATGTTTAAAAGTTGTTTCCTTATTAAGACTCCAATTACGTAGATTCTTTATCAACTAAATTGTTTTTCAGTTGGGTACTTAAATTCTATAGATATCTCATGCTTATTGTTTAGATTCAATTTTGGGCATTGAATTGGCAAGGGAATTTAATGGCTTCCCTAATATTTCGCCTTAACCTAACTTTTATCTCTTTCTCCTTTTGTTCTTTCTCTACTTTTTACAAAAAGAAGCCGATAAAGAAAAAAGAAAGAATGACACAACCAATTTACACTGGCTTGGCTTATAACAAAGCCTATGTCTAGTCCCTAAGTATCTAACTTGAGTGTTTCATTAAAAATCTCTAAGTAGTAATTTGACGAGCCTTTCCAAGCTCACAAGTACATCTTTTTCAAGGTTCTTTAACCTCCCACACTAGTAGTATTTAACAAGTCTTTACAAGCTCTCAACAAATAAAAATAGGATTTGGTCAATATGAGCTTTGATGAATATTGATCTCTCTCTTGATAGAGTGTTTTCACTTTCTAAAGCACAAAGGGTATAAAATGTAACTTTTCAAGAATAAGTATTGATGCTACTGATGTATTTTTGAAATTCTGGTGAATATTCGAATGCAGTAGCTCTCCCTTAAATAAGAATTCCCTTCAATTAGCCGTTGCTTCAATTTTATCATGGACTAACTAAATTGACTTTGAATCTATAAAAACATTTTCCTCACTATCTTTGATAGAATCTTCAAATATTTGGTTGTTTGGATAATTTTTTGGCCGTCTTGACATCGATTATCGAATCTGGTGAAGAGAAGGATCCTTTGATCTTACAGAAAAGATAGTAACTTATCCATTCTAGATTTTGTGGAACTGTTTTTGATTATTTGAACGAGTTTGTTAGGTTGGTTCCTATAAAATAGGAATTGTTAGATGTTCTTCATTGAAACAAATAACTAGATTATATAACCTCTTTTTATATCGTTATCTTTTTGAATAAATGAGGTAATCCAATTTGAATTTTGAAATGTAACTAACTATTATTGATTGTTATCATCAAAATCATTAATTTAAGAGCCTTTAGCTAACAATCCATAAAAATAAAATAGTCAAACCAATTAAGGTACATAATTAAGTTTTTCAAGACAACCCTAGATGCAATTAAGCCACTCTTAAGTAAACTAAAAAAATGATATTTAAAGCAAGCAACTCCTAATATAAACTAATCAAAACCAAGAGAACAGGAAAAGAAAAGAAGGCCAAACTTTCTTGTTAAGTTTTTGGGTCAAAATGCTTAAGAAACTAGTCGCTTTCAATAACTCCACTAACAATTTCAACACAAGTTACCCAGAGTGGCAATAGCACCAACATGTTTTGCAACACAAAGAAGCAAAGATTGGAACTCAATAACAAAGGGTTTAGTGGCAAAACAGTGGGAAACTATTTTGGCAATTGATGGCTACGAAGAAAGCAAACACCCAAGAGAGGTGGAGGGGAGACACTTGGAAAGGTGACTGGACAACATAACTCTATTGCACGCATTTCCACGTGCCTATACGTGGGACAAATGATATAATCTCTAGGCATCGTGTGCGGCTCACTTGTGGGGTTTATAGTGATCAGTCTTGGGGGAGAGGCCAATCAGTTACTAGCGAGTCAATGGTTGTCGACGATGAGAATAGAAAATGACTTTGAACAGGTGTCCTAAACAATTGCAATGTTCTACTCCCTAGCTAGAATTAAGACTGAAGATGAAAACTTCTACTCATAGGGTAAAATGAAAACTAAACCCTCAAAGAGCTAGACCAGGCTTTGATACTATGTATCAAATGTATTTGATATGTTCTTAATGATTTGACATAGTAGGGTCACACACACATAAACATACACGCACACACACAAACACATACACATATATACATACAGATAAGCCTTAACTAATTAGGGAATGTAATCCCTATAATTAGACTCCGGAATACCCTATCCTGTCTATACAATCTGTGATATGATTTCTTCAATCTATAGCATATAGCTTTTCCTATTTATCATTGTACAAGACCTTGTATATGAAGTCATTATCTCTAGAATGCAACTTTTAGATATTTACCAACATACTTCGCTTTGCTTGATTAACAAACTAATTGATCCTTTGTTTGGTAGTATGAGGGAACACGATCGAGCAACAATACATGAGGCCATGGAGCAGCAGACTATAAGTGTTGCCAAGGTTACTTCGTCTTTTGTTGATTTTTATATAATTTAATATATGGCTAATGAATTCCAACCATTGTTCCTAGCTTGCTCATTACTTTTTTGCCTTGGCATTTAAGCTTGAAGTGTCTTAATTCCTAATGGCTAATTATCACCAAAGGAAAGGTCACATTTAAGGTCTACATTAAAATTTTGTGTTCAATATACTATTTGAAGAAAATTAGAGGGAAAAACAATTCTTCTTTAATCTTTCTATGGATAGCATAGGGAATATATAAGAAAGTACAATCTTAATCACCTCCTTAAATCAAGGAGGATTCATTTATTCTCTGAGCAATTAAATCTCATTATTTCAGTTACTAATTTCTAGCCTTCTTTAAAAGAAAGGTAATTGGCCCTTAAATCAGCTAATTATCCCTAGAATATAAACACGCTCTCTCAAATTGGTGCCTAGATGTTAATAATGCCCCAACTTGTTTACAAAGAACTTAAATTTTGCCTTAGTAGTCTTTGATAAAGACATTTACTACTTGTGTTGTAGATACATATTGTATGCAAATGAGTCCACTTTCAAGTTTCTTTATAAAATGCCTATCAATTTCCTCATATTTTGTTCGATCATGCTGAACTAGATTATTATTAATACTAATAGTTGATTTATTATCACACAAACAACTTCATTGGATGCCCCATTGGTCTCTTAAGTTCTTCGTTACTTAAGATTGTTTCACAAATTCCCTTGTATTCTACCTCTGCACTCCTCTTGGCCACCACACTTTGTTTTACTTTTCCAGATTACTAGATTTCCTCACAAAAAGGTGCAATACTTGTAAGTAGACCCTTTATTGCAAACAAATCCTGCCCAGTCTGCATCAATGCAAGCTTCAACTCTTCACTGATCACTCTTCATTAACCCTTAAGATTTTGTACATTGCTTCCAAGTGTTCTTCATAGGGAGTATGCATAAACTGACTTACCATACTGATAACAAAGGAAATATCTGATGTAGTATGAGATAAATATATTAGCTTTCCCACCAGCAGTTGATATCGACTTGTTTAATTTAGTAGGGGCGTTGCTTGTCAATTGACCTCTCCTTAATGTTCGGCCACTAGAAGCTCTACATGTGAGTCTCACATCGTTTGAAGTTTTCATGCCCTTGCCGATGTGCTAGTGCTTGACAAGTTACCTACCTGTTGTAGTCTCTAGAAGTTGCTCAATTCATCACCTTACCATATTTAGTCACTGGTAGGGAATTTCACTGTTGCAAGCAACCATCTTCACATAGTCCTCCCTTAAACCCTCACCATCGATTGTTGTCAATCACACACTTGGCCTTGGGCTTTTCTCCGTTGCCCTAAGTTGATCCTCCCATAGAGCTCATCTTGGTCACCTATTATTGACTACTTGACTTGTGCTTTTGACTTGGAAACCTGACAACCTAAAATAAGGGTTCTTAATTCATTGGGTCTATTTGGGTGGCAAAATTTTGTGGTGCCTTACTTAAACTAATATTACGGTTACTGTAACAATATTAAAGGGTCTTTAACCATGTCACTTTTCTTTTACTCTAAAATAGAGAAAATTATTTTAAAGCTTTTGGTTTGCTATTTTGAATGTTATATGGCTGATGAGCAAAAGAATTGGGTTGTGACTGATGTAATTCATGTGACGTCTAAAAATGATTCTAACGACTATCACCTCATTGACGATCCACCATTAGACAACACTTACAAGGAATGGTTGTGAGATGATGCCAAATTATTCTTGCAAATCAAGAATTCTATTAACACTAAAGTAGTTAGCTTGATTAATCACTATGAGTATGCCAATGAATTGATGGAATATTTAAAATTTTTGTATACTAGAAAAGGGAATGTTTCTCATATAATCGTGCTGAAACATAATGCTCTTCAAGCATATTGTATGAATTTCAAAAAGACCGATGAATGATTGAACTTCTTGTTACCCTTTGGTCTTGTTGTCAAAGTTTAGCAAACTCAATAGGAGCAGATAGCAGTAATGAGCTTTTTGGCTGGTCTTAACTCTCAGTTTAAAATTGCTGTCTCGGATTTTCTCTAGTGCTAAGGTCTCTTCCTTGTACAAGTTCTTTACCCGGATACCTTGTACAAGTGCTAATATTTAAATTCTTGGTGCTCTTCTTAGTCAAAATAATGGATTTGACATTGGGAAGCCAATTCATAGGAACAATAGTAGAGGAGGAGGGGCAGGCAACTAGGACAATAGGAATCAAGATTCGAGAGGAGTTATCTGTCAGTATTGTTGTGAATTGGGCCATACAAAACGCACTTATTGAAAGCTGTAAAACAAAACTCAAAAATCTCATTCAGCTCATATTGCAGCTACTAATACTACAGCTAGGTCATCCGTTGAGAAAATCATTGTTTGTGTGGATAAATTTGCTAAATTCACTTAGTACCAAGAAGTGTTAAAAAAGTACATCTCACCCTATCATTGCTATTGCTAACTCAAGTAGCAAACTTCCATATCTTCTCCCCTCTTCTTCATAATGGATCATTGATTTTAGTATCTAAGATCATATGGCAGTAATTCTAATCTTTTCTCTACTTTTTAGAAACACTCTTCTTCTTCCTATGTTACTTTAACTTATAGATCTATTTCCTTTATTATTGGTTCTATTGCTATTAATCCTACTCCATTACCTTCCCTGTTCTCTATTTTGAACCTACCCCTTATACATCATATTGTGCCATATGTGCAGTCGTTTAATTTTTCATTTACATTGTTTGAAGCTTGTCTTTTCAAAGTTTGTCTAGTATATTAGGATCCTATCACGCCCTATTGAAATTTTATAGTTATATATAAGCAACACTCATTCTTAACTTTTACAATAATTTGTGCATCATTGCTACGTTAGATGTTTTAGTTTCTTATTTTAATTATTTTTCTTGTATAATTTACTTCCTCTCCAATTCAGTGCTTGGTTCTATCTTATTTACTGAAATAATGCCCATTTCTCCCCTAGGCTGGTCTTGTTACAACTCTCAGTACTAAGACAATTGTCTTTGGTGCTACAAATCCCAAGGGCCAGTATGATCCTGATCAAAGTATCCTGTTTCTTAGAAAGTTCATCAGTTCATATTAGTAAATTGGTTTGCCTTTTTATTTGACAATGGCATGTTGCTCCTTGTTCCATTTGATATTGACATCATTTGAATTACAAATGTAGTGCATCTTTTTAAATTTTTATTTGTCTAACTATACATTTTATGATTTAAAAAAAAACAAAAAGTTTGTTTTCTGGACATGTGCATAACCATACTATTTTCATATGGGATAAACATATTTTTGGTGCTTCAACTTAATGTATTGTTTCCTATTTCAGTCCTTTGATCAGCAAATTTTCTAATGGTCTTTGAACTCTACTAGTCACTCTATGTTAGGATTTTTATTCACATATCTCAACAAATATCCTACATTGCGTCAAAGTTGGACAGACACATCATTCCAAGTGTTGTGTCCAGTTTGGATTTCATTGATGCCACATGGGGTTTCCATTGAGCACATTAATGAAAGTCCCTAACATAAAGTGACTAACAAAGTTCACGGATTATCTTAGAAGGTTTAATAGTTCGGGGACTGAAATAAGAAACAACATTAAGTTGAAGGACTGAAACTATGGTTGTCCCATTCTCATGTACACAGTGCTATGCCTCTTAACCCAATCTAGCTCTCTCTGTCAACACTGCCCTCTCTGGTCCATTGTTGAGCAGATTTGATATAGTCCTTGTGCTTTTAGATACAAAGAATCCAGAATGGGATGCTGTTGTGTCATCTCACATTCTTGCTGAGGTACTGTGCTTTAAAAACACTATCTAGTGTCACAGGGAAAGCAATCTTTCAATTCATAGATTACATTACTGGTGTTCGTGAAAACAATTTGCAGGCAGAAGCAGGAAAGGACAATCATAATGAAGATTTGGCTGACATGTGGACCTTGTCAATGCTTCGTAGGTGTGTTTTTTCTCAGACCCAAGACTAAATTAGGAAGCAATTGAAATGTTTAAGCGCAAATATGTGATGCTTGTTGATTTTTCTGGTCATTATTGTTTTTATATCTTTTGTGACTATTATAGTTAAGATCACGATGATTTAATTTTCTAGTTTTAGTGTGGGTATTCGAGGCAGATGAAAGAAGGAAGAATTGAGTGGAAGACTGTTTTCACGTATCATCTTAATTTGATTGCTTGAGCTCTCTTTGTACTTTTTACTGTCAAGAGGGAAACAAGAGGGAGAAAATCATAATCCTTCAAGATCCCAAAACAAATGCATCATTGAGACTAACGAATATTTTCTGATTCAAACTTTGAACAAAGCATCTTTCCCACTTTTCACCTGAAATTTTACCTCTAGAGGCTCCACAGTACCTCTAGACTATTAACACGGTTCATGCTTTCCAGTTTTAGATCACCTGAATGATGTGCTTTTGTATTCTAAAAATGGCTAGTACAGCTGTATGCTATCTTTGTTATGGTTCCAATTATATGGTCTTTTGTTGGGGAACAAAATGCAGCACAGTTAATCTAGTTACCAAAAGTTCTGGGAGTTACCTTTGTCTTAGTGAATTACATGGCTCTAGTTGTTATGTGGCCAAGAATATTGGTTGAGTTCTCCAGTAAAATCATTGCATCCTATTTTGTCATAGATTTAACCAATCTACAGAAGAGTTGTGTACCTGGATTTTCAAATTTCCGGTATGGACTATAGAATTTGCAGACTAGATGTGCATTTTCTTCTGCAGGGCATCCTTAAAGTCCAAATTTGAAACCATTTCTAAATTTGTAATCTATCCTTAACCTTGCACTCTGCAGCGAGATGAATGTGATAAGGCATAAGTCGGCTTCTGTGATAACATCTTGCAGGTATATTTATTTTGTAAAAGGGTACTTCAGACCAATCCTTACAAAGGATGCAGAAAAGGTTATCTCAAGTTATTATCAACTGCAAAGAAAATCTGCTACACATAATGCAGGTTTATAAGCTGTTATCTTCCGAGCTCATGAATTTATTGGTCTAGTATATTTCACTACATTTCTTTGTGCAGCAAGAACAACTGTGCGCATGCTTGAAAGTTTAATACGCCTAGCTCAAGGTATATTCTAGCATTTTTCAATCATTACTCATTCTATAGAAATTTAACTCCCTCAATATTGCAGCTCATGCAAGACTTATGTTCAGAAATGAAGTAACCAGACAGGATGCTATTATGGCAGTTTTATGCATTGAATCATCTATGACCATCTCAGCCATTGTGGACAGTGTTGGGAACTCCCTGCACTCAAATTTTATGGAGAACCCTGATCAGGAGTGTATCCTTGACACTTAATTGCCTATGCATTATAATAACATGCAAAATGTATGATTCATGCATCCAGGCATCACAACTCTATGTTACTTTAAGAGACAGGACAACAGATAGATTTAAGCAATCATGGTTGTTCCATCTTGACTTTGCTTTCAGAGTAACAAATTGCTTCTAATAGGCAGTATTTCAAATATTATATTCATAAACAACTATCACTGATTGTCCATTGAATTTGTTACTTTTGGAGTTAAAAAGCGCAGACAGAAATTCTACTATGGACAATTCGTTTAAACATATTATTATTGGAGACTAATTTGTGTCAGTGAAGGAAAATGATAGAACAGTGATTACCATATTTGGTGAAGGGTATTCTTAAACTCTACAGCATGTATTTTTAATTGATTTTAGAATATTCCAAATTTTATTACAAAGGTTGGAAATCATTCTGAATAACAATCAGACAGCTGGTGCTTGCAAAAACTAGTTAGTTTTCAGTGTGTAGTGGCTGTCTAAATGTCATTACCAGGAAAGCATGTGTAAGAGGGCACTTATCTATACTTGTGTGGAGCATTTTTTATTAATATGATTACTTAGTCTAGGAATGAATCTCTAGCATAATGCAATCTCTATTTTTTTTTTCACCATCATGATCAGTTTGTCTCCTTGATGGCCAGCTGCAATGATCAGTTTGCCTCCTTGATGGCCAGCTGCAATCCTTATTGAAATTTTGGATACAATTTGTGGATGTGTGTGTGAGCAACTGTATATGGATCCTGTAATTATGCCTATATTCACCAGACCTAAGTTGTCCATATTTGAGCCACAATGTTCCTTTTCTTCTTCTTTGTATTTCATAGTGATCTGTGTGTAGGGATAGCGATCTGTGTGCAGGGATAGAAAATTGAAGATGATTCATTTGCAGCTCAGTTGTTAGGATCAATAGTTTTTTCATCTATGGATCTGTTCTGTATATTGTTTTTATCTTGACTGTCAGTAATACAGATATCAAGCAAGAGAAAGTAATCCTTCAAAAGCTCAGATCAATCGATGAATTTCCCTATGTGACCATGATAGAAGGTTTGTCCAGATGAGAATCACAGTAATTAAACCCTCTTGGCTGATGAAATGCTAAACATGGATTTTACACTGGTATGTTACTGATTAACACTGTTAATTATCCTTTCAAGAAAATTTTCTTCTTTAAAGACGCATATTCTTAAGGAATATGTTATGCTCGTAGGTTCTCATGAACTGTTTAATGCTGAAAAGAGGCATCTCAAAGCTTTATGCTTAGGGGCATAGTAGAAAAGGAAGAACCAAAAGCATTTATCTTAGTGATATTTATGATTAATCAAATGATTCTAGTCATGAAGAGCTCCTGTATAAGCTTAGGTGATCAGAAAATTATTCTTCAAAATCATCAGGAATATGCAATATCCTCAATAAAGGTCATATTATATTGTTGGTTAGTAGACATAATTTTTATGTAGGAGGCATTAAGATTAGTGGTTATTACAGCAGTATAGAGCTCCTATTTAGCATAATGGACAACTAACAAAACAAAAATGTCCTAATTAAGAGCCTTTATGTTCATGACTAACTTGACAGATTGCTGACTTTATATCTTCAGTATAATGTAATTACACATATATAGATTGTATAAAAGTAAGCAAAAGTTGTGTTCACTGTTGTCAACCGAGAGATTTCATGTGATGGACTGCCCCAAGTTTATGAACTTCAATTTTCATGTGGAGATACAGTATCTCTTTAGGAATTGGGAGGATGCAAAAGTTTCTATGCTTGGGAGTGCACTGTGTCGCAAATTGTTCAAAACTGTACAAGACATTACATAGAAACAGTATCTTACAATCACACATAGGGATTGAGAGGAGAGTTACTTTTGTAGATTCCTCCACTTGTCAGCGCGTGTAACGTGTGACATCAACTTCAACCACCGTCCGACTTCGTTTTTTGGCAGCCCTATTCGCCAGCCCTTTTTGATTCCGACCAACTACTTTTTGGTCATTTCCGACGTTGCTATTTTTTCTAGACCTCGTGAATAGATTCTGTCATTTTTTTCGGAGTCGTTTTTTGGTGGTTCCTTCTTCACTTTTGTCGTGGAATTATGTCAGACACTAAGGAAGCTTCTAAGGAGGTAGAGAAATACTATCCACTTAATGATAGTCCCTATTTGTTGATTACTCCTATTAAACTAGATGGCAGTAGCACTTATTTAGCCTGGTCAAGATCATGTTTGCTGTCTATTAAGGCGAGAAGGCTACAAGGTTATATTGATGGGAATAAGAAACCACCACCTGTTATTGATCCTTCCTTTAGTCAATGGGACTCTGAAAATTCATTGGTTATGTCTTGGCTTCTTAATTTCATGCATCCTAAGATTTCCAGACAATATTTACTACTTCACACTGCGGAGAAGATATGGAAAGCCACAAAAGACACTTATTCTCGTATGGGAAATGATGCTTGGAACTTTGAACTGCGGAACAAAATTCATGGCACAAAGTAAGGTGAGCTTGTTGCTTCAAATTACTTTGCTGAACTGGGTAGTTTATGGCAAGAACTGGATTATTATCAAGATTTTCAGGTCAAGTGTATTGATGATGCGGTACTGATTGAAAACTTGCTTAAAAAGGAGCGAGTCTATGTTTTTTGTCTGGCTTGAATCTAGAATTTGATCAGTTGAGAGTTTAAGTTATTGGCAGATCTCCTTTTCTCTCGCTTAAGGAGGCACACTTTTTAATCCAACGAGAAGAGACCAAAAGAAATGCCATGCTTTATATTGCACCAGTTGAGAAGTCGGGCTTAATAGCCTATATTACTCATGAGTAGCCGAAGGATGTTACTTTTGATAAAGATCATTTGCACTGTGATTATTGTGAAAAGGCCAGATATACAAAAAGAGACTTGTTGGAAGTTGCATAGGAGACCTACTAGGGGCCGAAGGCGAAAACGAGCTAACTCCACAAGGGCGCAAGCAAATTTGCTAGAAACTGTAGAACCATCCAAGGAATCTGCTTCAGTTGATAGTCTTTCTTCTGATGAAATTCAACATTTCAGGCGCCTCATGTCACAACTCAACTCTTCCTCCAGTGCTACCTCCAATTTTGTCAAGTCAAGTAAGACTTTTGGTCGACTTGACTCATGGATTATTGATTTTGGTGCGAATAGACATATGAAAGGCATTTTTAAAGGCTTTCTTAACTACTCTACTTGTCTAAAGGGGGAGATAGTGATAGGGTGGCTAATGGGTCTTTAACTCCTATTTCTGGGAAAGGTTCCATTGTTTGTACTTTTAATATTATTTGTCTTCTGTTCTTCATGTTCCTCAATTCCTTGTCAATATCACCAAAGCTCTAAATTGTAAGGTCGAATTTTTTCTTAGATTATTGTATCTTTCAGGACCTTCAAACAGAGAAGAGGATTGGCAGTGGTAGAGAGCATGATGACTTATACATGATGGAAGATAGTCAAGGCTTGGTCGTTTTTGAGGAATATCAGAATGTAAACCAGGAAATAATACAGTGGCATAGGCGGTTAAGGCATCTATCAATTTTTTTTATAGAAAAACTATATCCCAGTTTATATTTTAGAGCTCGATTTGATTCTTTATCTTGTGATGCTTGCGAGTATGCTACGCATACTAAAAATTCTTACCATTCAAGTGATAATAAAGCCATTGTTCCTTTTATGCTTATTCATTCTAATATTTGGGGGCCTACATAGACTGCTTCTTTGTCTGGAAATTGGAGGTTTGTTACTTTCATTGATTGTTGCACTAGAATGATTGGGGTGTATTTGATTAAAGCAAAAAGTGATGTTTTCTACTGTTTTCAATCTTTCCATAACATGGTGCACAATCAATTTGATGCTAAAATAATGGTGTTGTGAACTGATAATGGGACAGAATACATGGATAGTAAGTTGGTACTTATTTGGAGTCTCATAGGATTATGTCTTATACTAGTACTCAAAATGGGGTAGCTGAAAGGAAAAATAGACATTTGTTGAAAGTTGTTAGATCCCTTTTGTTTACTATGAATGTTCCAGTCATACTGGGGGGATGCTATACTAGTGGAAGCCTATCTTATTAATCGAATGCCTCTCAAAACTCTCCAATTCTGAACTCCTTTAGAAGTCTTAACTGGGAAACATGGCTATACGATTCCACCAAAGGTTTTTGGGTGTGTCTGCTTTGTCCACTTATTTGGAGTCTCATAGGATTATGTTTTATACTAGTACTCAAAATGGGGTAGCTGAAAGGAAAAATAGACATTTGTTGAAAGTTGTTAGATCCCTTATGTTTACTATGAATGTTCCAAAGTTATACTGGGGGGATGCTATACTAGTGGCAGCCTATCTTATTAATCGAAGGCCTCTCAAAACTCTCCAATTTTGAACTCCTTTAGAAGTCTTAACTGGGAAACATGGCTATACGATTCCACCAAAGGTTTTTGGGTTTGTCTGCTTTGTCCATATTAGGAATGATGAGAAATTAAACCCGGGGGCCCTGAGATGTGGTTTCATTCAGGGGGAGAGCAGTGAAGACAAAGTTGTGCCTGTGGTACTTCATGATCTTTTACAGAGGGAGAATGAGGAGACTGATGTTCAAGGGGAGACTGGTTTTCAAGGGGAGAATGTTGTTGGATGTTTAAATAAACCTAATTTGTTGAGATACTCAAGGAAGAATAGGTTTGAAGAAACCATCGTGCTTCCTACCCTGCAAGCATCCTCGGATGAGTTATCTTTCGATTTTGATTTAAATTTACCCATTGCTTGGAGAAAAGGGGTCAGGTCCTGAACAAAACATTCCATTACTAACTTTGTTTCTTATGATTCCTTGTCTTCCTCCTATGGAGCCTTTGTCTTATCTCTTTCCTCTATGTCTATTCCACAGGATTGGAGGGAAGCTATCACAGATCCAAATTGGAAGGAAGCCATGGTAGAAGAAATGAAAGCTCTCGCTAAGAATGAAACCTGGGAACTAGTTACTTATAGGCTACAAGTGGGTGTTCACCGCAAAACACAAAGCTGATGGTTCAATTGAAAGATTCAAGGCTAGATTAATGGCAAAGGGATTCACTCAAACCTATGGAGTTAATTATCAGGAGACATTTGCACCTGTTGCTAGAATGAACACAATCAGAATCTTACTATCATGTGTAGTTAACTTGGATTGGGATTTGCAACAATTTGATGTGAATGCATTCCTACATAGAGGTTTGGAAGAAGTTTATATGGAGATTCCTCATAGTTTTGATAATGAGAGAAATTGAGGAAAGGTGTACAGATTGAAGAAAGCCTTGTATGGATTGAAACAATCTCCCAGAGCTTGGTTTGACAGGTTCAGCAAAGCCATGATCTCTTTTGGGTATCAACAAAGCAATGTGGATCATACCCTCTTTTTGAGGCCTAAATAAAGATGCACAAGACAATTTTTTAGTTAGAAGATGCTTCATTCAATAGCTTGTGCATAAAACAATTTTAGATAATGATGATATCATTTAACAATTTTGTGCTCCTAATAGTATTTCTAATTTTTATTTATCTTTTTCCAATTAAAAAAGGGTAAATCATATTTAAAATCTTGTACTTTATCTAATTTTACAATACTAGTCAAAACTACCAATCTTGACAATTAAATGCCCAAACTTTTAATTTGTTGCAAAACTAGCCCATTGTTAAGTTTATGGTTAACAGTGCTGATATGACCTAACATGTAAACTCAACCTTTGACAAATCAATACTCTAACATGAAAATTATTAAATATATTAAAAATATTTTCTAAAAAAACTCTAATGTGTCCCATAACATTTTTATGTTTTCATTTTCTAAACATTTAGCCTAAATTACTCTATGGCTTTAATCTTTAAAATTTAAATTATTGTACAAGAGATGTCTATTAATTGGATGCTGTTAGCCTTCCATATAATCTTCTTACAAGAGGCATGCTCGTAGCCTTAAAGGTCATCTCACTGATACTTACCAACAATGGGTTGTGCAACTCTATAATTAGGCTAATAACCTTTTACCAATTAACCTTCTTATAGTTTCTTACTTTCTTGCTTCATTCACTGTACCTTGTAAAGGGAAGGGATGGACAAGTTTACTATGGTGGAAGTACAAGATCAGATCTATCAATGGGGTTCACACAAATTACAACAACTTTGAGGGGCAAGAATGTGGTGAATTGCTTTTACCATATGACTAAACATGAAACTTAGATGTTTTGGACATTTATCTAGTTGGGATTAGGCTCATTTACAACTTATTGTTTGTGATTTTCCATCTATAAGGTATGGAATTTAGTATCCTATTATTCCAAACAAATGATCTTCTTTCTACTTGTAAGAAGTAGATATTGTGTATTTACATTTCTCAATTATTATATTGTGTACATTTTTATCTTATGAATGATACATATTACATAAGTTTGGCAACAAATTAAAAACCTCATGTAATAAAAATTTTGGCTAAATGTCTAAAAAATGGAAGTAAAAGAAATAGGACCTAACATATAGACTTTTCTATAGATTTTATTTTTCTAATATTTTAATATATTAATAATTTTCATGTCAAAGCATTGATTTGTCCAAGGCCAAGTTAACATGCTAAGCTATGTCAACACTATTAACCATAGAGTTAACAACATACTAATTTTACAACAAATTAAAGTTTGTGCATTTGATTGCCAAGATTAGTATTCTTTACTTGTATTGTAGAATTAGGCAAAATTTGAGATTTTAAATGTAACTTACCCATAAAGTAACTCTTATATATCTTTCTTAAGTGATGTGTTCTCATTTGGAAATCCTATATTTTCTTGGCATCATTTATATTTTCATGGATGGAGTCATTCATATATTTTAACTCATCTTTCAATTTTTCATTTTTAAAACATGCATTTAACAATTTTCATATTTACTTACAGTTGGAAGATAACCACTTCCTTTCCTAAATCAAGATCAAAGATGCTTAAGCAATTCATTATAAGTCAAATCATCATTCTCATTAACATCATGATTTATATTTGGTATCAAATTATTATGTTTCATAAAGTACATACTGAGAACCTTTGTTCAAATGCATCACTTTCTAATTCATTTGTATGATCTCATATAATTTTGATGGCTTACTTTTTTAAATATGCTCTATTATTTTCTTTATATTTATCCATTTAAACTTCGCATATGCCAATTTAATAAACAATATTAAAAGTGAGTTTTCTAATACATATCACTACTTCGATAAAAATAGTATTACTTCCATAAAAATAGTGACTTGTAAATGATTTTTCCCTTTTAAGAAAAAGATAATCCATGTGAAATAATCTAAGTGGTTAGATATGTAGGATTGGTCTTGAATATAGCAAAAATAAAATTCTTACTTTGAAAATAGGATAAAAGAAATAACAATCCTTCATGATTTAAATCACTCTAAAAATTCTTATGATTTTTAATTTTCTAGAAAGATCTCATCTCTTAAAGTTCTATTTGAAAATGTAATAGTAGAACACTTATGAGATAAATTGAAAATATGAACTAATCAAATGTTGTTGACATGATTACTTTTCTCATCTTTTAAACCCGAAATGAATCTAACAAACTCGACCTGAACTGATTAAAAACTCAATTTGTCAAAGAAGGTTGTAACCTTCTAAAAATATGTATTAACCTAGTTTTAACTAAAAATAAAGTTGCATGCCTTGATGAAATCTTTAATTTATTGCTTAGTCAGTTGAACTTTTCAGTTTAAGGTTGTTGGATTGCTTGATATTTGAGTTATAGATGGGTGAGTTAGGTTGGCAGAGGAAAGTTGCGAGAATGGACTATTCCAAACTTGTAATACAAAAACTAATAAAGGTATGTTTTTATAGGTTTTATGTAACTTGTAGCAGACTGCGATGTGAAATGAGGTAGAATGTTTTTTATTTGCAAGAAATTTTAGTGATTTTATGCTAATTTTTGAAAGAAAATGGGGAATGCAAATGTTAGGGTTTTCTTATAAACATTTATGGATTTTTATTGTTAAGGTTCGATCACAAATTATTGATATATTTCTTTCATTTTTACTATGAAAATAATACTTACAATTTTGGCATTAATAATATCTACTATCCAATTTTGCTAGCTTTCTATCAATTTTTATGTGGTCCATTTTAAATGGAATGATTGGTATATGGAGTGATTTATTTGTTTTCACTTCTTTGTCATATAATATTGAGGACAATATTTAATAATTTGTGGTTGATTTTATGTTGGCCTTTAGTTATTTTTCATTACATTATGGACTAACTAGTATAATTCTCTTTTTATTACCCAAATCTATAATTTTATGGGTTTTTTTTCCATATTCAACAACAATCTTTATTGATAGTATATAAAATATATTTTAAATCTTGTCTTGAGGCGGTAGAACATAGTGATAAAAGTTTAGGGTTTTGTTGAACTTAATTTGATGTTTATAACCTTAAGTTCATTAAGTTTAAAACTTTTATGGCATAAGTTAACAATAATCACTATCTACTATAATTTGGAAAAGGTAGAAAGCACAAGTGACTTATGTACTTGTCTCAATACCTAAAGCTACAAGAAACTCGATACTATAACAATCGTTACCCGAGATAAGACATTTTTACAATGCAGTGTGATTCAAATTTCTATGCCTTTTGATCTCACATTTGATGTTCGAGAAAATAATAAAATATCTTATATGCAATATCTATATTCTTTTGGAGTGGTAATTATATTCTAAATAAATTTGGCAGTATATTAATATTATATTATGATTGAATTTGTGTATGCTAAGATAAGGCTTTGTATGTGTGTGTAGTGTTTATGTAGTGTTTATGTTGTGATTGTAATATATTCCTTTGAATTAAGGCAATGAAATCAGTTCTAAGGTTCATTTTTTTCTTAAAATGATAGGTTCTTTCCTTATTTTCTAAGTATTTCATTAATAATTGTTCTTAAGTATGTATGTTCTTTTAAACAACTGTTAGGAGGATATGAGACCATCAAAAAGAGATGACATTTTTAAAATAGGGGAAGAAAGGATTAATTTCCTTTAATTAATGATTAAATGATAAAAAACATTTTATGCTTTACTTTTTTATTTATATTGAAAATGCATAAATAAATATGTTTCACTTTTCCTTTTAAGTTTTTCATATTAACATGCAAGAGTAAAATCCTTTACTTATATATATGTAACATAGCTGATTTTTTGTTTTAAGCTTTCGTAACATGCAGATTTTATTGAAAATGTTATCTTAATTTAATTTTTTTAAAGTATTGACATGTGCCGAGTTAAGATCTAGTTTTGGCATAATGGGACCTTCAAATTTGTTTCTCCTATATATTATGAAAGAGGAGAAATGTTCAGCTTTGGGATGCAATCAGATCTTTTGACTGCTACAGTTCATTTTCACAACAAATACTTACGTTATAAAGAGTTTTTGCAAATTAATTACAATTTTTCGTATGAATCTTTTGAGGATGACATTAGAGTCTTGAGAAATGAGATGAAAATCATTGATATGATCAAATTAATTGAAAAGAACAATTATGAGCTTGTTGAAGTAATTATGGACAACAATGAATATCTTTTTGTTGAGACATAATGAAGGATACGTACAAGAGGTTATGGTAGTTAATGGTCATTATATTGTTGGTTCTTTTTGTGAGGGAGGCCAATCTATTGGTGCTTTTAGCAAACAATTTGTTTTTGAGGTTGAAAAAGGTGAATAGTTTGATTGTGTTATAGAGAGGGAAAATAGTTTTCTTATGTTATAAAGAGAAAGAATAATGTGCTTGTACTTATATAGAGGTGTTGGTTATTATGTATAATTAGTAATTACAGGTAATAGTGTATTTTTCCTATATTAGGTTAAGTGTATAGGTTATTTGTATATAACCCTTTGTAATCTTATGTTTAACGTAATTGAGTCATGATAGGTGTAGAATGCATTGTATTTTTATAGGTAATTTGATATGTGTTTAGTGGTTAAGTTGATAGTTTAGTGTGCGTTTAGCTTAAGATTTGTGTTAGTTCATAAACATTTGTGTTTTAAGTGTTTTTTGGGTGATAACATGTTTTTGAGCTTCAATTATATATATATGAAGTGTTGTGATGAGTTTGCTAGTGTTTTAGGGAATTCAAAAGAGTTTCGGAGAAGAATCGGACCTAAACACATGGCCACGATCATGGGGGACCTGCCACGATCGTGCACCAAGGGGCCATGATTGTTGGAACCCCTCCCTGGTGCGACACGTGTCCGACGTCCTACGTGACATCTGGACACGCACGTCACAAGGAAGGGATTCCTCACCAGTAACGAAACCTCAAATGAGCTTATTTCACTGCCATCCGAATAACCTTTGATAATTTACCCTAATTATCCTCCAATAAAATTGATCTGCTTAGGCCCATAATTAAAATCCAATTTCTGAACTAATACGAAATTTCATACCTCTAGGTCAAATAAGAGTAGAATCGGATTTTACCAAAAAGGGATAGAAAATGTTACTAGATAACCCATGCTTCGAATTTCATGCAAATCGGAGGTCAAATGGAGAAGAAACAAAGAAAATAAGAAAAAGGGTATTATACGTTTACTTAAAACCGACTTTGCTTATTTAAAACCTTTTTACCCCGGAATCCGAAATTTCGACCGTTTAGTGCCTTTCGAAACATAAGTAGAAACTATATAACATTTTAAAAGGATGTTAAAAACAGATTCATTCATTAAGGAGGTTATGAGTTGTTTCAAAGCTTTGCTTAAAGATATACCAAAAGAATAGTACCTTTTTACCAAATGAATAGTAACCAGCCAATTTCCGACCCTCATAACTTTTTCGTCCTAAATCGAAAAATGACCCATTTTATACCATTTTAAAGATCTTGACAAGCTCTACAAACCTTAAGAAATACCTCTCACTCACATTTAAACCCTAATATGGCCTAAAACCCAAAACAAGGTGGCTGCCCATTTTTACAAAAAAATGGACAGCACCTCCCCTAAAAATGCTCTAGCCCAAAATTTTCAAGTTCCAACCTAACTTCCACCTGCACAAAAATCACTTCTATCTTCCATATTCTCACAAGCAACCAACACAATTGTCCCAAACACCAACTCACAAAGCAACATCGCAATCTTAGACATTCTAAACATTTCAACCTAATTCCTAAACATCAACTCATTTACAACTCATAAAGGATCTACAAGCTCATACTTACTTTTACATTTTCAAACATACAACCATACATCCATACATGCTTAGGAAATACATACAAATATACAATGGAAACTTCAAACCGTAATCTTTACATGAAATAAGCAAATACAATGCTTTAAAGAGCATTTTAGCCCGAATACATCAAAATTCCAAAAAAAACGTTTACAAAAATACAATCATGCTAAAATGCTAGTCAAAGCATCGTTTTCAAAAGTTTGACTTCAAAAGCAAAAGCATCGGAGTAATGCCTCATTCCCGATGCGACGACCCGGTTTCTCGCTCAAGACCTGTGGAGGGGAGGAAGGGGGTGTGAGCACGACGGCTCCGTGGGTAACAGTTTAATATCTAAGCATAAGCTAAAAACATTCATCGACAATTATATTTTCAAGTCATATTCATCAATTTCATTTTCTAATATATCAAACATTTACAAAAATCAACGAATATCATATAACAGCACATAATCACATAACAGACGGTTTGAGTGATCCTAACATGACGTACTACACATGTCCGACAAGCGACCATGTGTAGCCGTGAACAGAGGGGAGTCC
>JAOTBA010000005.1:14558234-14588087 GCA_025629845.1 Erythroxylum squamatum | reverse complement strand
GGAATTGACCTAAAATCTAATGTACTTGATATGTACAATTCAGGCTCAGCTATTCTCGGAGCAGATACATGAATTAAGAGCTAAGGTAGACAATATCATAAAAAAGATTATCAAAGTTCATAGTTCAAAGGATTCAGGTTGTTTCATCTTCTGTTACTTTGATTCCTGATTTTCTACTCGTAAGTGATGCTTTCAGGAAAGGCTTTTGTTGGACGATCATGCAAGATTATGTGAAAAGGTTAGGAACTGTCTTCTCCAACGAGAACTCTCAACTTTTATGCCTTTTAAGAGTTTATTCTTATGGACTAAGATTAGTAGAATATAAGACTCAGACAAACTAGAACCATGAAACCAAGAAATTCACTGTGAAACTGGTTATGACCTTAGCATTCAGCATTAAGAAATTCACTGTGAAACTGGTACTAGCTTGTCTATGCAAGTAGTGAGAAGAATTAATAGTGTAGAGTCTTGAAATAAAGTTGGGTTGTTTATTGTAGCAGATACTTGGTAAAGAGATATTATACCAGAAGATTGAGATAAGAATATACTCAAGAAGGTTTGAATCAGAAGGTTTGAATCAGAGAATCCATCAATTGCCGACAAAATTTCTTCGTACGTGAAAACCATAGGCTTATCCACGTCAAACACATCAGATCCTAGAGCTGTAATATGAAAGCTAATCACATATATAAACAAGCTCAAATCTGCAGAATTATCAGAAGCTTCTTCAATGAGCATTCACAATCGGCATCTTCTAAGTTCATATTTAATGACAAATGCTAACAAACTCCTAACAAATTAATAATCAAGGGCATAAAGGTCTCAAAAATTTCTTTTATCCAATGTAAGTTTCAATTCCCTCCTTTAACAAATTAGGAAAACAAACGAGGGAAAGGAAATTACAATTCTCTTCCATTCTTTTCTCCTCTTTTTCCCTCAATATTTCATTTCCTTTCCCTTGTGCAATTAAGGATCCAAACAAAGGCTAAGAGATTGAACATTAAAACTCAATGTTGTAAGCGCCCTTCAAGAACCAGAAGACCATTGGAATTAACCATATTTTTGACAGTTGAATCTCATATTTGAAATAGTAGCTAAAAGATGAAACCTTCTGATACAGTTCCAACAAAAAGCAGGAAATACGAAAGACTCCATCAGAGTTGAATTACAAGAAGATTTTGGGCCACTGCTCACCAACAGCTGCAAGCAGCCCCCCGTCATAACCCCAGAAAGAGAGAGATATGGGAGCAGAAAAACGAAAGAGACGCAACAAAGCCAGAGAGCATTTCGGAGATTTATAAATAATCAAACATGGACAGCGAAACCAGAGGCAAAGAAGGGGAGATTCATGAACAAAGCAAACAATTACCTGCGGAGACGAAGCAGAGGGAAGAAGGAAGGAGAGCTGCGCAAGAGAGGGTTCGTGATTTTTAGGTTTCAGACAACGTGCCGTTTGAGTGAAGAGAGGGTATTTCGGAGATTTCACTATGTGTTTTGTTTTTGTCCCTAAAACAAGAATTTATGTATCTAAAGTAACAAAAATTTCTGTACTTGTCTTCTGAAGACAGAACGAAAATGAGTAAGAACGGCAAGCAAACAAGACGAAGGACAGAATTTTTGTGCCCTTGTTATCCGTCCTCACCCCTGAGGACGCTAACCAAACACAGGGTTCTCTCGTCTTATGTTGCCGTTTGCTTTTTCTACTCCGTCATCTTTCCTGCTGCTTCTCTACTGGTGTTGGGTCTCTTCTCCATCGTTATCGCTGCTCTATGCCACCGTCGCTGCTCTTATCCTGTCGCCTGCTTTATCTTCTTTTAGTTCTTCTGCCTTGTATCTACCGTGAACCGCCTATTATCAAGGTTGATGGTGATACTCAAAGATGTAGAAGGCATTTTTCGAAGCTTATTTTGTTTATACTTCTTTTAAAGCTTGTATAATGTATAGACGTAGATTGATGTGTGGCTTTTATAATTTGTGGCTTTTTATCAACTACAAGTTTACAGCCTAATTTAATCTATCGTGTCAAAGTGTAAGGTGACTTTATTAATTATCATTAATTAACTATCTTACTTTAACATATCAGATTATTTAGCTCTAGAATTTAGAGATAAATAAATATTTTAATTTTATTTTTGAAAAGTTTGACTATTTTCTCAAGAATCATACCTAAATTATATACATTAGTGTGATTTTTTATTATATCTAAATCTTTATTATTGATTTATCTAACTAGTTTCCCAAATCAATTAATATTAAATTAAATTAAGAGGAATCATTTTTAAAATAAAAGTTTAAAGATAGCTTAAGGATTATTTTATATACATGTTTGTGTTTATTCTTTATGACTTATGGAGGAAAGCTAGAAAGAATTATATTGCAGAAAATCAATTTGTAACATTGATTAAAAAAGACAGAAAGTTGTGAGTTTATGGTTCAATTATATAATCATACAACTTGAATTATAATTGTAAGTTTATGGTTGAATTATGTAATCACACAAATAAGTTATAGTTACAAGTATATAGTTGAACTATGTAATAATATAAAATGGGTTATAGTTGTGAGTATATGGTTGAAGTATATAATAACACAAAATGGGTTAAGTTTTGAGTTTATAATTGAATTATATAATCAAACAAAAAAGGTTATAGTTGTGAGTTTATGATTTAAATATATAATCACACAAAACGAGTTATAGTTTTGAAGTGCAGCAATCAATGGATTTTTTATGTTTAGGTTGAGAAACATCATAATTAATGTATATATGTTTGGGTTAAGAAACATAAAAATTTCTTAGATAGAATGTGCTTAAGTCCTGAAAATTTTTAAGGAATCATTTATATAAGTTTATGAAGCTCACTTTGATGTCTATATCATATGATTGTTGAGAAGTTATTCCTCTATTTATTCATGTTATTTTACACAACTTATTCAACATTTTTCATGTCACTAGTAGTCGGAAATAATGATTTTTAGACTAATGACATTGATTATAAGATATATGTATATTTTTAAATTTCAAGTTGTGTGTATGCTTTTAAAATCTAAGATATACGTTTGTGTTTGTTTTGAGTTGAACAATACACATTTTTTTTATAGTAGTTGATAATGAAGTTATTAATATAATTTTGACATATTTCTTCATTTACTTTTATAGATAAATAGATGGACGTTCAAATACTCCTGAAAATTCATCCGTTTCAGGAAGATTCGATGATTGAGTTTGAGCTTATGCTAGATTGGTTCTTGGAATGAAGAATTATACCATTCGCTTGTATTATAACAAGCATTTGAAAGGTGATGTGGGGCCTTATAAGAAAATAGGAAATAACGTGAAATGAAAAATGAAAATTTTGCTTAAAGAGTATCGACGTTAAAAAGACGAAGGATAAATTCTAAACTATGACATTGGTGTGGAAGTTCTTTTTTACTGTGGTCAAAATGATACTTGAGACATTGAAGGTAGTATTCCTACTCAACAAAAAGGGGTTGTTGCATATGATTTGAGAAAGAGAAGAAGACATGTATAATCGTTTTGCACCACGAACACCTTCTAGAGCTCAACCTTCAATTTATAGTGCCTTACAATCTATAGAAGCAATTGTAATATGGACATGGCAATAGCTAGATAGTGATATAATGTAGGTGTATCATTTAATGTGCTCGGTCTTACTATTACCAGCTTATAGTAGATGTTATTGCTTCTTATAGTCTAGGATATAAGGTAAGTGTATCATTGATGACTACGGAAGTAATCTTCTGAGCAACTCTATTTATGAAATAAAAATTTATTTGAATGAAAGAATATTGACTTAAGATAGCTTATGAGTGTTCAATCATAGGTGATAATTGCCCAAATAGAAGACATGAGCATATTATCATTTTCTATTTATTCTACTAAGAGGAAAATATTTATGAAGTATATTGAACATCTGGTCTTGCTAGAAATGTTGATACTCTATTTTAGATATTTGATGAAGTTGTAAATAAAGTTGGGCCTGAAAACAATGTACAATTCATTATTGGCAATGATTATGCTTATAAAGCACCTGAAAAAAGTTTATAAAACAAGTATAATTCTTTTTATTGAACTTTTTGTGTTGCACATTGTTTTGAACTGATATTGGAAAATATAAAAGACACTAGATACTTTCTTATCATTGATGAAATTATGTAAAAAGTAAGAAAAAGGGTCAAGTTCATCTACAATTGTATATGAGTCCTAAATTTAATAAGAAAAGATTTCAAAAGTGGAAGGAATTTGTATCGTTTCCTGCTATTACAATATTTACAATTAATTTCTTAGCACTTCAATGCTTTGTTCTAACGAAGAAGCTGAGATATATGTTTATAAGTGATAAGTGAGTTGCATGTCAATATATTATGTTTAATACCAAAATGGATGTTTTTATAATTAGACTTAAAGATCATAAATTTTGGTCCTAATATCAATTTTTCATTCAAGTTTATGAGTCCTTAGTGAGAGTAATTCATCTAGCTGATAGTGACGAGAAGGCAACAATAGGTTACTTTTATAATGCCATTGAGAGGGAGAAGGAAGCAATCAAAACCAATATGAAAATTAAGTTTTCTTTGTATACACCTTATATTTGCGTGATGAAATCAATTTGGAAGTGATGTTCCAAAATTGTGAGGTTTGTAATTCAAATTCTGAGTCAATGCATGAGTGCAACAGAGTATGCATGGAATTGGAACACATTTAAATTGATCAATTTCAAGAAAATGAATAAATTGGAACACAAAAGATTGAACACTTAATGTTTTTTTATACAACTTAAAGCTTTGAGAAAGATATGCTATTATTCATTTTTAAGTTGAATATAATTTTTGTAATTTCTTAATAAGTTAATTTTATTTATTTACTATGACTTTTAATAGAACAAATAGTTCTATATATCGATCTTTTAGTGGATTGAGTTTCTGATAAACTAACTTTGATAAATGATAGTGATTTGGAAGATAATCTTGAATAAAAAAGTGTTGACATATCATTTAGTGCAATGAATTTAAATGATAATAATTACGAGACTCTTCTCAATGGTGATGATTTTGTATCAAATGAAAATTAGCATCAATACGAATTGAGCAGATGTTCAATTAAATGAAGTTCTAGATCTTTCATTTCTTCTTGTTTTTTAATTTCATTTGTGCCTTATGCATATGTTAAATTATGTATATGCACTATAAATATAAAATTTTTAACTATAAATATTTTTATTTCAGGTTCCATTAGTACTTGGTTGTGAAACACGAACTCTTTTTGTAATACTTATAAAGTTTCAGACCTTTATTGCTGTTACTAAATGATGTTTTGATATAATTATTCTTTATTGTATGAAGTAAATTATAATATTTTAATTACTTTACATTATTCTTAATTTTATATATGTATAATAATTAAACAAAAACTTTTAACTTTCGACATTAAGAAGGAAAAGGGTAAAGGGTCATAAAATTATTTTCTTGTTTGCTTTAGCTTAGAGAGAGCATAGTGACCTAGTGTAAATGTTGGATTTGAATCCGACTTGGCTTATTCTATATTGATTGACTACCTATAGTTGTTATTTTAAATTTATATTATTATAATTCATAACATTAGTGTTAACAAAATGAAAAAGTTTGAATGAAGTTTTGGAATATTAAAAAAATAAATTATGACAAATGTCATGTCACTATTGAACTAATAAAATGTTCGGAATTTAGCTTAAATTTTAAAATGTAAATAACTCAGTTACCAGGAATACAATTGGAAGTAACGTTTTACTTGTTTCTGCAAATTGAGTACAGATCCCTCTGGTTGGAAGGATCTTTAAGGAGATTTCTATGTATCCCAATGGGCATTTCCTGTTTCCAACAAATGAACAAATGATCTAACTGTACAACGGGGCAGGGCTATGCAGGCAATCTTTTCTTCGAAAGTTTTTCAAAAATAAAATAAAATACTAGCCCTTCTCAAACATATGAAGGTGGCATATCCTGCAGCATTTGGATAAATGCCACGGGAAAAGATACATGCCATCCACATTTCCATAAACATGACGGACACAGGACGAGGTACAACTCGAGGAAATTCCCCAAAAAGCATAATCTGCTTACTCGTGTAATCAGATCCAGGCATCAGATCCAGTCGCATTCTCGATTGACTATAGTCTGCCAGACACTGCCCGTTCAAAACTTCGTTGTGCCCACAATTGAACAAAACTTACTATTTACATCTTCGTTACTCTTCCTAGAGTTCCACCTCATGAAGATCATCTCCAGAATCGCCGCGATTAATGGGCATATGTGTCATTGGAGGGCCATTGGACACAAAAGATGATGGGGACATGCCCAATGACTCTCCTAAAGACTTGGTTTCTGCCATCCTAGGAAGGCTAGATGAATCATTCAAACTTCCACCCCATGATGCTGTTCGCCGTGAATAATATGACACAGGGCCATCGCTTTTTGTCCTCTCTTCCTTTCTTGTGATGTTATCCATGCTTGGGAACCTCTGCATGGTCATTGATGATACAGATGCCGAAGATGCATAAGAGTCTCCCAAAGCAGATGTTGAAGGATTTTCTTTGCTTGCAGCTTCTTTCTGCACATCTTCTGTTAAATTGTCCACTGAATTTTCCTCTGAAAGTACAGGTGCTGGAACAAAAAATTTCTGATTTGCAGCAACAGGTTTAACAGATGGTACTAAAGGTGACTTGAACAAGTTTGTAGAGGTTCCTCCACCTTTGTTAAAGGTGTCAACATACCTGAACATCCATAAATCTCTTAGTGTCCAAGATATCAAGCTGATCATTAACTTATGAAGTAACAAAGAACAAAAATAAGAAATACAAAGGCTTGCAGACTACCTTGCTCGTACACCCATCCGCCCACGAGCCGAAAATTGATTTGTTGTAGATGGAGTTGGAGTCTGATTTGAGGTGGTTGGAATTGGTGTGGTCCCTGAAATATGTTCTGATGGAGAGGGACTCTGAAACGTACGACCCTGATCAGGGGGGGATGAATCAAGCTTCAATGCAGATTTCAAGTTGTAGTCAGATGTTCCATTCTGGAAAGCTCCAGTCATAGGGGGAGGTGGCAAAGCTGCCTCTTCTGCTGGGGGTTCAGCACCTTCCTCCGCCCATCTCTTAAGTTTTTCATCATAATAGAACCTGTTCTTCTCTCCCAATTTAGCCTTTAACAAAGAAAGCGAACATAAAAGAAAAAGATGTAAACAAGTAGGTTTGTGATGAAAGTATAAATTAAAACAAAATCACAGACAAAAGGTAAACCTGACAATCACTGCGAGGTCCTAAGACTAGCCCAACAGTCTTCTGAAGAAGCTGGGTACCAAAGCCAAATCTGGCAAAACGAGATCCCACAGCTGAACCTGATGCATTACCTTGTGCACTGGATGATATCCCATCCTTTGATGAATCAACCTGATTCTACTCAAAATCAGATAGGCCTCAGCAATTTTGCAAACAAGACGGAGGTGAATCAGAAATAAATATGAAAGGAAAATTTAACTGTATAAATAAATTTCACACCTGTCGTGGACTTCTACTGAAGTCTGGCTCAGAAACGCTTCTATTTTGGACAAACATTCTATTGCCATCAGTGGCCCATTCAGTTATAGGTTCCTTTGACGCAGAAGGCACTAACGATGACATTGCCATCGTTGATTGACTAGCTGTTACTCTAGAAGCCATTGCAAGCTCATAATGCTCATTGCCATGCACAGTTGCATGTGATCCTGATGGTGCAGGCGGTGGAAGACCCCCAACTACACGATGTGCAGTGCTATCAAAAAAGTTGAGTAATTTACCTACCAACTTTGCAGGAGCCAAATTGGTAGCATAGCCACCCTAAAAAGAAGTGTATTTGTGATCAGCAGATCACCCAAAGTAACCCAAACACACACACACAGAGAGAGAGAGAGAGAGAGAGAGATGCCTGCTGATGAGTTCTAATCCTCTCTTCAAGAGACAATAGTAGTTGTTTCCATGTCTCTACTTCAGCAGTTCGACCAGTTTTCAGAGATTTTAATACTGCTTGACAATACCTGAAAATAATTGCAAAGCTCAAAACTCCGATATAACAGTTAGATCATTAAACATGGAGATTATTCACTACTTACTTCAATGAATCTGAAACTTTGCCCACTTCAGCTAGCATATAAGCATATATGAGCTTATAAGGCTGAAAGGGAAGCAAGATAAACTGGGCATTACCAAGTACCTTCGAGTATTCATAAAGTTCAGTTCTCTGTCCACATATTAGCAAAAGGCACATTAGGATTTCCTCAAAAAACCCTTGAACAAGGTGATCTACACTTGTTTTCCTTCTTGATGTTTCTTTTATAACCAGAACTATGAATAAATTCCAGAAGCACTTAAACCATGAACTGCAAGCAAGCACACAAAAGATACCAATACGGCATACAAAAAACTAATATTTTAAACATTTAAAAAGAAAAAAAAATAATACTTAAGAGCACCTGAATAGCCTCTGGACTAGTATATGTCCTAGGATGCTTCAAGTGATCTGCTCCAACAAGGCATAATCTTGCACTGTCTGAATATGACTCAAAGTTGGCTTCAGCAACTAAGTAGCAAATGTGTGCGGCAATTATCTGAGTGGTTACCCCCGTAAAAATTTCAAATATAGGCTTATAAAAAGAGCAGGTAAGTTCAGGACATTCACAATCAATATACCTCACTTCTATCTTTCCATAGGCAATCCCCAAGATGAATAACAACAAGCTCATCATCCTTAGTCCTGTTAGCAGTTATCACAGCCAAATTCTCTTCCCAATCATCAAGCATGCTATTTGCTCCCACCTGTATTTCACAGGTCAACACAGATATGCATAGCGGCGCATAACTGAATACATTGTTCTAACAATTTGAAAGAGAAGAATGTAGCAATTTTTCCAGGAAATTCAGTAAAGAATTGTGAAAGTAGATGGAGATATTGGAATCTGACAACAGTATATCACATATGCATTCACAAGATCCTAGTAACAGAAATTGGAAAAACTACAGATTTCTAGCTACAAAACCAGCAAGGCAAACAGAGTATAGCCATCAACAATGTTCTTCTACAGTTGTAAACTCTCTCAGTTAACTGCAATTAATCTAAGAAATTATTGGTTGCTACAGGTCATTCCTCCTTCAAGGAGGAAGGATTGATAACATAGAATGACTCTAACTAATACAGTAACATAGCATGGCAGGAGGACCCTTCACACGTGAATATATCACCTGTACAGGCTGTGGCGTCATATTTAAGACACCCGGAGTAACAATGCCAGCAATGGTGTCAGCAGCAAATACATCTGCCGGTTGCCCTGCAATTAGCAAGCATAGTGTCCTCAAAGGTGATCCTGCTACCAAGTGGTGAAGTGCCATTTGCCTGACCGTATCAACATAGAACTGCAATTTACAAATGGTAATCATTGTAGCCCCAATATTGTTTTGCAGAGTGCTGAGGAGAGAGAATCTGTGCCTTCTTCAAACATAAACTAACTAAATAAATCAGGTGACCGGGTATAACAGATAGAAGACCTGATCACCAAGCTGTGAGGCAAGAACAAGGGCCGGTCCCCAAAGCTGACCTTCTTGTGCACATTGCAGAGCCTCTTTTTTTCTACCAGATACTAGAAGATTTTGGACTTCAGAAGCAGTTGCCTAAGGAAAACAACAGAATCGTTTAGACAATAAAGAAATCCAAAAATAAAAGAAACCTTTCTGTAATTGATGGGATACCCAAATTTGTCCTTCAGATGGCAAATTTTGCACGCAGTGGCTAGGAACACCATACTCATTGAATTGACTGTCATTCCTCTTAGCAGATGCAAAAAGTTTCGCAATTGCTGATTCTGGAGTGTCACGCTCCTATCAAGATACAAAAAGATAAAATACCAAATTTCAAGTCATTAGTCTCCATAGATCACCCTTCAAAGAAGTACTGCATGGCTTGGACCAGAACCCAATTACAGAAAATTATATATGTACCTGAGGATTAGGGATCCCTAAGAGTGTAATCAAATACAAGAACAAACTAAAAAGATCCCAAATGGAACATATATAGAAATTATACATGTAACAGAGGATATGGGATCTCTAAGTGCATATAATCAAATAAAAAGAAAGAAATATTAAAAAATCCCAAAAGAGTGAAAATTTTGAAAAGGAAAATTAATTTACAAGCATTACCACCACTATCATCATCACCACACTCTTTACAATCTTTATCAACAAAAGATGATTACAAGACACAGCATGGGATGTGCAAGAGATGTTTTAGGTAGCTCAGGTGTACATAAGCGTGTTGATCTCCACTCTTTCTAGTTTAAAGGCCTTCTGCCTTATAATCAGTCCTTTTACTCTGTTCTAGCCTAGTCTCTCTCTTATAATTCATATCATTCAGACAGGAAACAGAGTGGCATGATGAACATTCACAATAGAAGATGGCTCTAAGACGAAAGGAATAAAAAACACAATACATCATGGTGCCTTTGTTGGGAAGGATAAGACATTATAGAGCGTCTAGCCCTAACCTTAGGAATATCCAGGCAGTAATTCTCAAATTCCTCATCCTGAAGAAAAGCTCAGCAGTAAGCTAGTCTACAGCCGACCTATTAAATTAATTTAGGAAAGGTCACCTGAAAATCATTTGTTTTTAAGGTGATTCGCAATTATAACAATAGAATGCAATGGTCAGTTCCTGCTTAAAATTTGGCTTCCATAAATAGATATCTACAGCAATACATGGAAGCTCCAGAAAACTGCAGATATAATGAAGGATTTTGTCCAGATAGGACAGAAGAAGTACGCGAATTACCTTCATAGAAGCATCAATGCCAAAAGGATATCGAAGTTTTCCATAATGCTGACATGCTATTTTAAGCAAAGAGAGAAGCAACCGCAATGCTTCACCTTTTCTATGATCCATCTCAGATAATTCAAAGCTAGCTATCCTCTCATCAATCCACTTATTCAACTCTTTATTTCCAACATTCCCACCCACCAATGGACCTGGAAAGGACTGTTGGCAAAGGGCATGAAAATAATTGTATGTGTCCCCTCTAATGCTTGAAGCATTTTCACCATTTCCAGGGACAACCTCCATCAAATTCAGAACAGAAACAGAGCCTCCGACAGGTTCCTTTTAGATGGGATCAAACAAGAAAAACAAAATAACATGATTAACAATTATGAAATACAAAGTTTAGGAAACTACAATAAACTTTTCTCAGGATTATCTTTTCTTTCTCTCATTTTTTATCCACGAGAACATCATCACTCAACTATTAAGTGATGTGAGACAACACAAAGAGAAATAGAGTAGATAAAGAAGATAAAGGGAAGGGAAGGGGTGCAAATAAAGTTTCATCTATTGATATTTTAGTAGTTAAAAGGATCTCTACAAAAGCAGGGAGGGAAGCATTCAATAGCCTCACCTGGTTTCCAAAAGATGAGCTCCCAAAAGAATTACCATTTTTCATTACAATCAATTTTCCACCAAAGCCAAATGTAACCAAGGCATGTGGTGGACGGCCAGCAGATGATCCCCCAATGCCAGAAGAATACTTATATTGCTGGTTTCCCTCAAAAGATTGCTGGGAATGGTTTAATTGCTTCTGATTGCTAAAATAATCTGTTGAAAAGTTCATTAGCTCATTTTGGGTCAAATTTCCCTGATTAAACTGTTGACTGATGTTACCACAAGGTACAAACTCTTGTGATCCAGTAAACCCATTAGCCTCAACATGACTACCTTTCTCATTAGATGGAGCTGTCCCTAACGAACTGAATGATTTATGCTGTTCCACATGGTTGCTCATGGAAACATCTGATACATAGGAATTCAGCGTTCGTGTTCTTTCACCAATATCTTGAACAGCATTGGACTTAGCAACGGTATGTGGTTGCCATACATTCAGGCCCTGGTTATCGTAGCTATCATTACTACCATAGCCTTGCGGCACATAGTTTTCAGCTTGTCCATAGTTGGCATAGGTACTGCTATACATATCATTACCATTTTTAGAATATGATCCACTGAAAGCAAAACCATTCTGACTATGGTGATCATGACCTTGAACTACCGTTGATTCAACTAATGCTGTGTAGCTTTCAAGTGTGCGCCATTCTTGAGCAATTGTGTCATAATACCAACCAGGATAATTGGGGTCAAAAGCCATATGGGCCGGATAGGCATTATTATTACTCTCCTGTGGAGCCTGGTTCCAGTAACATACACTTCCATTCGTACTGCAGTCAGGCACAGTTCCAACCACAGACTGTAAACTCTTCTGTAAATAACTTACTTCTGCATTTGCATCAGAAACTGCTGCACATTCCCTACGGGAACTAAAATTATAATCTCCTTGCGCACCCACTGTCACATCATAATTTGCTATTTGGAACCACTGCCCAGTATTGGTATCATACTTCCACCCCGGATACATACTATCCCACTTCTGATTGTCATACGTATCCTTCTCACTCACATTGCCCTCCATGGTTCCCCCATAAATCTGAGTGCCCTGTTGATATTGCTCACAACTAGTTGAATTCTCCGATCCCTCAGCAATCTTATTCTCTTTAGTAGCACCACTGTCATTAACTTTACCACCAAAACCCCCCGAATTGTCCCCTAGATCGTTGAAAAAGTCTGAGTAGGAACCAAATTCGTGATCTCCCTCCTGTGAGGTATCAGCATAAAATGAACTCCATCCTATCTCCTGCACTCCTGATTTCAACAAAACATTACTTTCACTCATTGCAAAATCCGACAGACCATCTGATCTAATTCCATCTTTGTTTGAATCAATTGCACTCTGACAGGGAGTCCAATTCAACAAATCCAACGTATTACTAAGCGCTACCCGATCTTGAACTGAACCAGTTTCATTTTTCCCACCAAACCCCCCATCAACAACATTATCATCAACACTCAGATTAGCAAAGGCCTTGGCCTCATCAGAATCACTGCCTTCGGTGAACTTAGGATCAACGGAATCAGAATTGGTGGGACCAAAATCATCATCCACTAATTTATCAAAGAAATCTTCGTCCGTCTGATCCTCCATCACAACCAATGGAGGATTTGAAGCCATAAACTAAACGATCTACGAAAAAAGACCTTCCAATTTTACTCAATTCACCTCTCTCCTTATCCAAAAAGCTCGAATAGGAGTCCAAAACCTCGAGATCCAAACACTAAAACCCAGAATTAAATTCAAAGGACTGGAAAACCACCAGAACGACGAGATGTAGGGTTTTATAAGAACGAAGGATCCCTAGATATCAGTTATGGAACGATATAAAACAGAGGAAAAGAGTGGGAACAAATGGGCTTCAATCCAGGGCATCTGGAGTCAACGGGAATTCATCGGGAAAAACTAATTTCACATAGAGAAAAAGAAAAAGAACAACTTACAGAGATGTAGCTCATTTTGGAACCACCCAGCAAACCAGAGGAGTTTCCGTTTTCAGCTTTTTTTTTTTAAATTTTTAATAACAGGAATGTGACGGAAATAGGGAAAAAGGAGCTAAGAGGTGTTTTGTTGTGAAGCGACAGGTGGACTTCTCGGGCATTTCATCTGATATTGCTCGTAATCGATGCTGACGCACTGTACTGTATGTTTTTAAGTCCGGATAGGTTTGGATTTAGATAGGTAATACCGATACAAACGTTAACTTAGATATTAATGTTTGCAATAAAATTTAAATTACTATTTAATTTGAAATTTAAATTAAATTTTCTATCAATTCTCCCTTGTCTAATTGAGGGAATCTTTATCAAATATTTATTAAATAGGCCCAAAAATTAAAAAAATAAATACAATAAAATTCTCTCTCTCTCTTCTATAACTCCTGTCCTCATGGTTGCTCTTGATAGAGTTTGATATCACCACCTTGCTCGTTCTCGCCACTTTCTCCTGCCATAACCATCATATGGTATGTATGCCTTCTCAGGCAGTTTCGCTTCAGAAGTTACTTGGAATATAATAAAATGGTGTTAAGGAACAAAGAATTTTTTTTTTTTTGGGATCAGGTCCCTGTAAGTGAATGGTGGTTTTGTCGTCAATGCGCATGGCTTGTCGAGAGGGATCAACATCGGTGAAGAACTGGCAGAGATAAGAGCTACAGAGGGATGCGAAGCTGAGGAAAGAGAGTGTCAGAGCGTGAGTGGGTTGGTTTGAAGGCTACTTAAGGATTAGATGGGTTAGTGTTGCAATACAAAATAAATACGCAAGGCCATGTTTACTGCTTTTTTAGAATAATTATAGCATCTTTGGACTCCAACTCTTTTGATATTTTTAGCAGTTCTTTGATGATTTCTCTCTGCATCAAAGCTACTACCTTTAGGTATAATTATTCGCTAGAATTGAGATTTAACTGTTTTCTACAGATATCATTACAAGAAAAATGTTTTTTTAATAACTGATATTACCGACAGAAAACTTAAGAATTATGTCAGAAAGATAGATTGACGACGAAATTTACCGACGTGCAGAAGTGTCTAAACAACGACCATACGTAATAATATCACATAATCCAACATTACAGATGATATTAGTTATTCCGTCGATAATTTTATTACAATATTACTGACGGTTATGATTGTTCTGTCGGTGCGCATACCGATGATTTTTTTGCGGCAAATTCTGTCGGTAATATTGGCGACGGGCTGTCAATATTACCAATTGTTTGTTGTGTTCCGTTCCTAAATATAATTGATTTTACTGGCATACTTATGTTTTCCATCAGTAAACATTTAAAAAGTATTTTTTGAAAAAAAATCCCATCATTAAATGTTATTTGATGATCTTATGGTTGATGCATAATTTAAACAGTTACGAATTATCTGTGCTAATATTTTGATTTGTTTATACTTTTAATTTGTTTAAACAGAAAGTTGATTGATAATATAAAATTAAAATTATCTTAATTGATAATAAAAACATTAAATTGTACATAATAAGTATTTGTAATTCAAATGAAATGACTACAAGTACACTATCGATTTGGTGATCACGGATGCCCTGATTGCTGCGATGAGGTGCTACCCCTCCCCTTCAACTCATCCATCTCGTTACGGAGCTGAGCTATGTACTCTATTAACTGTTACAACTAAGTTGCCAATATCTGCACTGTGCTCCGAAGCTCATGGACTTCATTGGTTGTCGACCACATACTAGATGTTGTTGTACTGGACGTAAAGGATTGCGAATAACATGTATTCGCAAAGGAACCTAAGTCAAATATCCTTCCATGACGGCCTCTACCACCCACTGTATGAAGATAAGTTTGAGTCTCATCAACATCTTCAAACTGTTGAGACTGTCATTAAATTCTTTCTTGTATTTGGTCCTATCAGAAGGCAATGTTTATATAAATAAGTAATAATTATTAAGCATTAATATCAAACCATAAATTTCATATACATTTACTTCTCTACATCGAGTATTGACGAATGTCACACCATCATACTTCTTTGTATGAGTGTGCAAAAAGAGTTGACGAGGTGTAGACCTCATACCCATAGACTTTTTCTGTATAAGAATAAAATGCTATAAGTGAACTAGAATTTATAAAAATTTCGGCAGAGTTTTCTCTATTTTTATGATATTTACCCCTTGTTGGACAAAGAAAATAACTCAACAACACAGCCATATATCGCACTAGACATTTATAACATTATTATTCTCCATAATACACTTATTTTCATTCCAAAATTTACATATCAATTTAAATTGAAATACAACAAAGTAAAAAAATCAGAATATAAATGTAAAGTGTAAACACTTACAAGTCTCTCTACATGCTCGTAGTGGGTAATAGATCATCCCATATGTACTGGAAGACTCTCTCTCCCCAGTCCTCCACATCTGTTGATAAAATTACACTCTGAAATAGACATTGCCTTAGGTGATGTCTAATACTATTGCCAACGACTCCATATTTGTTCAAAAATATAAGGCGGTCGTCAGCCTTGTGTTTCGCACCAACAAAGTTCCAATAATGTGTACGTGCTTGTCTCTCCCATACTTTATTTATGACCGCGTCAAATTCAGAATCTTAAAAAAATTCTTTATAAAACAAAAGGAAAAACATTCGATAAATACTTATAATGTAATAATATTTATCTAATTAATGTATAAAAATCAATTAAAAAAGAAAATAATTTTTTTTACCTCAAACTCCTGATAGTAAAATTTCTTTATGGCCTGAGAGATATTTTTCTATAAATAACCCTCAAGATCAATCTTCTCCTTAAATTTGGATGTCATGTTTCTTGAGCACGGTCCAGACGGAATCAACTTAATATAAAAATAAATAATTTTATACTATTTTTAAAATTTAAACCTATAACTTAATTATAAACATATAGTGTTTCATGTATTTTCAGTTATAGAATTGTGATGTAAGTTCCTCCATCAGGCCCCTCAGGTTCAGGCTGGTGGCTGCTTCCTTCATCCGCATCGTTTACCTCTGATATCTCTGTTGTTATAGGAGTAGTGGATGATATAGGGGCGGTGGATGGTATAGCAGTAGGTATGAAAGGTGATGCCTTATCTGTAAGTGTAGTAACTGGAGAGGGAGGAGGTGATTCAGTTCTAGCTGCAGAATGCAATGCTTCACTTGGACAGTAAGTTCCTCCAAATCATTGTCTGAACCTTGGTCGCATTTTATCATGTTTTCTCTTTGGTGGCATATTTCAACTTAAAATTCATATTTGATTGAATTTCTATAAATATAACAATTTGATTTCAATATTTTACACAATATATTGAAAGGGAAAAAATTGATTTGTTCAATATAATATTCAATTACAAACACAAATTAATCGTTAGCATCACTTAATTGTAAATAAAAATCATCTTCTTTTTCTGAAGAATAAGAATCAAACTCAAGCTCCTCTTCAGATCTTTGGCCCTCGTTATCCTCTCCAGATGAAATTTCAACATACTTATTAGATGGATTATTCAACGGTTCATTATCGTCATATGTAACAAATGCATTTATTTCATAAACATCTTTCTGAAATGCTTCACTTTCAATTCTTTGTTCTCCTTTTCCATGTGATTCAAAAACACCTCTAGGTTTAACTTTGCAAACGGCCAACCAATCTGACTTATCTCGTTGTAAGCTGGGAAAAGGGACATAATACACATGAATCGCTTGCATTGCCAACACAAAAGGTTCAAATTGTCTCAATCTTCTTCGGTTGTTGATTTCAACTAGATTGTATCGGCTATGCACTTTTGTACCTACATTTGGAGTCAAATCAAGCCAGTCACACTTAAATATCACACTTCGCTTTATTGGCAATGCAAGGTACTCAATTTCAAGTATCTTTATAATTTTACCATAGTAATCCATCAATTCTCCCTATATGCAAACTCCACAATTTATTATTGCCATGCTATGACCATGATATTCTGTATGATATTTGTATCCATTAACGAAATACACCGGAAAAAATATAACAATTCACAGAGGACTCTTCGCAAGATCATATATGAATTTGTCCTCTATTGGATTTTCTAAGGCCTACACAAAAGAAATTATCATATCAAAGAGTATAATGTCATTTGAACACTTAAATCTTATAATTCAATCATCTCAATATTTGTAAGTGAAAACTTACATCTCGAACCATTGAGAAAAGTGTCTTCCAACTTCTTTATTGATATCATCCCGTGTTTTGTCGAGCATTAGCTCGGGTAACAATTCCTTGTATAATATAAAAACATTTTTATGTATTTTAGTTATGAACAACATTAAATTTCAAAACCCAAATAATCAATTTCAACTTATTGCACGAAAGGTTGAAGCTCTTGACAGTTCAATAAAATGTAACCATGGGCAGCCTCAAGTTCTTCCTCTGTTAACATTCTTCTTGTTGAACGTCCATATGTTCTTTCAGGATATGTGAAAATAGATAAGTTACCATCAGCATCACTTGTTCCTCCCCCATCGTCATTACAAGAAACTTTTCTTTCTATTGTGTGAACATGTGGCTCAAAATAATGTGAACAAGATGTACTAGCTTCCTCCACTGAATAAGCATTACATATCGAACCTTCAACTCTAGCCTTGTTTTTGACATTTTTCTTCGAACGATGCAAATACCTATATTAGCGAATAGGGTTATTACAAATTAGTTGTTAAACATATGTTATTACTTCAATTACAGTCATTTTTGTTGAATTACCTCTCAAACGGATACATCCATCGATATTAAACTGGACCAGCTAGTTTTGTGTTGTGTGCTAAATGCACATGTAGATGCTCCGTATAGTCAAAGAAGCTTGGTGGAAAAATTCCCTTCTAACTGGCACAAAATTACTAAAATTTTTCTTTCTAGTTTTTCCATTTCAACCAACTTGATTTCAGATGATGTTAAACGTTTGAAAAACAAATTTAATTCTATTATTACTTCCCAAACCTTATTCGGTAGCAACTCTTGAAATGTAATTAGAATTAGCCTTTGCATAAACACGTGACAATCATGACTTTTCATCCCAAATAATTTGCACTTCGTCATGTCTACACACCTTGCCAAGTTTGAAACATAACCATCGAGAAACTTTATACTTTTCAACCATTCACACAATATTTTCTTTTGTTTTGTTGTCCAAAGTGCAACATGCTTTCTGATATTTACCGGTGGGAACCTTCTACAAAAAAGTTACAAATCAGCTCGTGATTTTGCATTGTCTTTTGTCCTCCCTTCAATGTTCATTATGGTATTGAACAAATTTTCAAAAAAAAAATTTCAATATACATCACATCTAGATTATGACATGTCAAATTAGTTTTCCAATATGGAAAATCCCAAAAAATGCTTCATTTTCTCCAACTAAATTTTTTACTAATGCTAGCTTCAAATTCTATAACTTTCAGCAAGGCTAATTCCTCAGTCTCCTGCAAAATCTCTTTACCAGCTTTATGAGGGGGAGGAGGTATTTTTACCATCCTATTCTTAATGAACTTTTATTTATTGCGTCTAAATGGATGATCTGGAGGAAGAAATTTCCTGCGGTTGTCAAACCAACATGTTTTTCCCCCGTTAGGAGGATAAAACGCATCATAATCATTGCCACAATAAAGACAAGCCAATTTTCTTACTGTGCTCCATCTAGACAACATGGCATATTTCGAAAAATCACTAATGGTCCACATCAAAGCCGCTTTCAACACAAAATTTGGTTTCAAAGACACATCATATGTCTCAACACCATATTTTCAAAGATTTTGCAATTCAGATATCAATGGTTGTAAGAATACATCAATTTTATGTTTTGGATTTCTAGGCCCTGGCACAATCACAGTCAAGAACATATATGCCTCTTTCATACACATCCATGGAGGCAAATTATAAGGAGTAATTATGATTGGCCATGATCAATATTGCTGGCCGGATTGACCAAAATGTTGGAATCTATTTGTTGATAATCCCAACCTAACATTTCAACTTTTAGCTGCAAACTCATAATGGGTGTCATTGAAATGTTTCCATACCAGTGCATTTGATTGATGCCTTATTATTCCATCTTCCATCTTCCTGTTCATGTTCATTATGTCATCTCATGTGAGATGCAGTAACATCAGAAGCATATAGTCTTTGAAGTCTCGCAGTTAGTAGAAAATAATACATCCGCTTCCAGAGTACTAATTTCTGTTTCATAGAATGCTTCTAGGCTTGAACCTAGATTGACCACAAAATTTGCACTATTGTAATTCCATATCATCTCCCCAATATAACATACATCCCAATTTGTAACAATCAAACTTTTTAATAGGCAAACCAATACCCCTAATAAGTTTCTTTATATTGTAAAAACTATCAACCATTGTATGATAAGGAGGCAATGATTCATTATACCATTCAATAATTTTATCAAAACTACGATCAAAAATATGTCCTTCAGACTTTATGTTCAATATTCGAGCAATTGAAGACAATTGAGCCATTTTCTCACAATTTGGCCATATTTCCTGGTCAGCTAAGTGTAGTAAGTGAAAAAACTATTTTACATATGGGTTTGGCTCTTCTTCAAGATTTTCTATTTTTTCCTGAAAGGTATAACCGGCTGCATCATAAACCATTTGCATGTAAGGATTTTGCATTGCATCCACATTTTTTGTTCTAATCCAATCCCCCCTTCAAACTCATTTAAGTTCACAGATGATTGTACTTGATTACCACTTAAGGTGCTACAAATCAATGGTTCTCAATGTTGTGTCCACTAAAAATAATTATGGACAAACCCTTTTCTTAGCAAATGCCCATTAACTTCATCATTAGGAAGGAAACGAATGTGTTTGCACTTTTTACATGGACCTCTGATCTTTGGGCCATCCATATATGCAGGTTGATAACATGCGCAATGAATACAAGCTTCAACTCCCTCAACAAACTCAGGATTAATGAAACCATCAGCTATTAATTGTCTATACATCTAAGATCTATCAACATTACTCATTTATGAAAAACTTTTAATTTCAAACAGTGATTCTATAGTTAATATACTTCGTATTCACCAAAGTTTACAGAGCATCTAAACTTTACATAACATCTCCTAAATATTAACCAATTGAATTAATCCCCAAAGTTTACGCCTTTGAATCAACATAACAAGTTCTTGTTGTGACTCGTAGGCTCGTGGTTTTTTTCACTGAAAAGCCTCGCGAGAGCTACATCACAAGTTATAGGTTAAGGTTTATGGGTTAAGATCAAAATTATTTATTAACTGAAGATCTATTTTTCTGTTTGTAATCATATATGTTAGAAGAGATTTCAAATACGCACTTAAGGACGTGAAAGGAAAAAGCAACAACTGTTTGATTTGTAATGGGAACATAAAATGAATTACTAATTTTATAATGTTGGAATTTTTAATTGAATGGTTTAGATATTGTAATTGTAATTTAAAATTAATGTTAGAAGTTTGATAGTTAACATAAATTACTTATGTACTAGTAACAAATATAATAAGTAAAGATAAAAATATGAATACTTTGATTAATAAATTATTGTAACATATACAAATTATCTAATATGTTTACAAGAAGATTATTATTATATTTAAAAAGATGCGTGACAAGATTCACACATGAATAGTAAAGAGAACATTATCATTTCAAAGAGCATCAATGACTCGTTCACAAAATTCAGATATTTGAAACTATAAGTCAAACCCATCCTATATTAATTCATTGATAAACCGAAGTTCATACCACAAACAAGTTTCAATTGGCGCAGGCCATTTATTTATATTAAAAATGCAAGAAGTTCAAATGGGGGGTTCAAACCATAAATAAATATCCAAATTAAACCAAGTACACAAAAATCTAGTAAATAACAAAACTCCTTTACCTCAACTGACACGCAGAAGAAGTCACTGAAACACATGAAGAAAGAAGAAGATGGAGCTAGAGTGAGCTGACAACTAAAGAAGATAACCAAAACAAAGCAAAGAAGACAATGAATTTCAAAACAGTACACAAATTGATATAAATTCATGTTCAGAAGTCTTAGTTATAACATTTGCTTGTCACCGTGTCATGTAAGAAAATCCAGTTATTTGCCTTTTAAAACATAAAAATGATGATGAAAGTTCTCTTTTCAATGAAGTAAAAAGATGCAAAATGGCTATGCTACAAAATATAGAAACAGATACAAATTCAATTAAAATGTGTGAAAAATCATTGTTGACATTGTCAATTAGCAAAGGAAATGAATGTCAAAACTGAATACCTGCTGAAGCTTCTCTTCAATCTCCTTGAAAATAGAAATATTGCCAACAAATGAGTTTCTACAACCAAGCAATAATCAATAAGATCTTAGCCAGGAACATTAAGTATTTGAAAGAGATCTTAAATCAACTGGATAAACTTAAAAATATTACTTTAGATATATTCCACTCAATTCCTTTAAATAACATCTTAACAATCTGGAGGCAACAATAACATCTTAAACTTGGTGTTGGTCCATTACCTCATTCATATACGTTGAGAAGGATAATATAAAGAATGTAACATCCCGTTTTCATAGTAAGGGTTAGAACCCTATATTTCTGTAATTGAGAAAACAGCAATGAGAATTTAGAAAAATGCCTTTCATGCTCATGCATAATGTTAGCTTACACTCATGTGAATATTGATTTTTGCATATTAAAATGATTGTACATGCATTTATTGACATTTTATGGGTATAATTGGTTTATAAATGTGATTATAATTGGAATTGTGAATTGTATGTGTTAAGAATTGATTTGGAGAGTATATTTATTGACTCAAAATTTTTGGTGAAAATTTGAGAATTTTCTGAAATTTAAGGGTATTTTTAGACTAGGAAAAATGCTAAGTGGTAAAACAATTGATGAATAGTGGTAGAAATAAATGTCAAATGGCAGTAGAAATTTTAATATGTGACATTTACATTTAATGACTTATGCCATTAAAATTGGGAGACAATTGGAGTAGAAATTGGAGACAAATGGACTAGTTAATACAAGACCAAGAAGAGGCCTTGAGAGTGACATGTCACAAGTGTTGTTTAAATCACGAATTTATTAAGTGAAAGACCATATTTTGGGTCTTTCACTTGCTAAATATGACATATGCTTCTCTCATCTCCATCTTTTTCATTTTCTTCATTTTCGCTCTTCTTCACTCATGGCACTCTCTTCTCCAAGCATCAAAATGGAACCTTGCTTTCTTCCATTACTAGCCACTTAACTATCTAGCTATCTTCTTGTTATTGCTAAAAGACCCAACCCATTTCACCTTGAAAGTTGATGATCGTGGGATGCATAGGAGAGGCTAAGGTTAAATGTGATTTGAAGACATTGAAGCTAAACAAGTAAGTATAAGCATTAACTCTTCTTGATTGGTTAAACGAAGCATACTTGATGATGGTTAGAGGTTAAATGTCTATAAATTGAGGATAGGTATATGCAAAAACGTGAGTGAGTAATGTGGGTAGATTAATGTCTTACTTTTACATAAATGATGATTAATGATCCATAAGTTGTTATAGAGCTGTTTTTGAGGTAGAATGATCATTATAATGGTGTTTGGATGAGTGCAGTAAATTGATGAATAAATGGACATGGTTGATGTCCTATTTTGTGGTTATGGTTAATAGTCTTTTATAACTTGTTTTGTGAGTGTTTTAAGTTGTAAATTGAGGTGAGGATGAAGAGGAAATGAATTAGAAAAGATGATCTATGTACAAGATGTGTTAGATGTAAAATCTAGGAAGTTATAAAAATCTAGAAAATTGGAAAAGAGTAGCTGGAATATGTTAGCTGTAACATTTTTCACTTATTATACATTTGTAATTTAGCTGTAACTTGTTCTGTAGATATCCAAATTATATTATTTTTGTTTTACATTAAATTAGAGACATATGACTACATTTTTCATGAAAACATCAAATTTTGATTATGTCTTCAAGAGTTTCAAATTTTGACTTGAATTTGAGTATTGGGTGCAATAAATTGATGGATGAATACATATGTTTGTGTTCTATTTTGAGAGTATGAAACCATGAGTAATGAGTTATTATGTAAATGTTATGAGTTGTGAATTAAGGGTATAATGAAAGTGAACGTTATGTTAACCAAGATTTTAAGTTATGTTCTTGAAATGAGACGATTTAAGGTGATAGTTAGAAGTGAAATGAAAGTGGAAATGAAGATGAATATGTGCAGAAAGTTGATGATGAGTGTATATATGTGTATGGTCTATTATTAGTGTTCATGATCAATCATGGACTATAATTTGTTTATGGATGATATTGATTTGAAATGGAGTTAGAATGATAAGAATATGAGGGGAAATTAAATTAGAAATGATAAACCAAGCACAAGGTAGTGAATGTAGTAAGTAAAGAGTTAGAAATCTGGAAGATGAGGATGCAATTGGATAGGTTTGGGGCAAGAGGCATAACTTTTTCTGTAGAACTCGGATTGACGTCATTTAAGTATGGTTTTAAATAGGACTTCGATTTCTACAACTTCTTTGAAGACCCAAGAAGAGATTTTGATGTCTATAGGGTCAAAAATTCAATTTTCTGTAAGAGACCTCGTAAAGGTCCGCTCAGCAAACATAGATGTCTGCCTAACAGACATTCACAGGTCAATTGGTCTTAATTAAGGCTTAAATGGGGTTTGGAATGAACCTAGAATGATGCTTTGATTAAGTGACTAATGTGTGATATGTTTAAAGTGATAATTAGGGTTATAACTTAGTGAATGAATGGATGATATCAAAGTACCAAAGGCATGAGTATAAAGGGAATGAAGATGTTCATATGATTGTAGTTATGACTCAAAGGAGTTGAGTAATACATGTTAAGTAAATGTGAATGAGAATTGGGTATTATGAGATTACATAATTTTAGAAAAGAAATGACAAGAAATTGAGTTATGCTATAAGAATAAGCTAGACACATATAAAGGATAAGAATTGAATGGTGAACTTAGAATGATCATGTACAAATGAAGTGTAAACCTAAGTTCAATTAGATATATATGAATTATGAAAAGAGAATGAGCTTAATATACCCGAGATTGTCATTAAGCATGCATTATACACAACACATATACATATGTATGTGATTGAATATTCATAAGATTGTGCAATTATTAATGTGTGTGCAATGTGTGTATTGCATAATGTTGATATGCAGGATAAATGTCTGCATCCAGACGTTTCCAAATCATGGAAGGTAATGCTAATCTGGAGTATACTGTGAGTCGACCTAGATGATCTCATTTCATTGTTTGTTAAGTTTTAAATTTCTGTATTGAATTACTACTGGTATGATTGATGTGAATGTGATTGTACTGATTCCAGGCATTGAATGTCTGAGGCGTTTGATGCATGAATATCATATTGGAACTGCTCATTGAATGTGAATTAGACTGACTATATGTATACTCAACTTTATTGTTGAATGTCGAACCAAGTTCCGAAGAAAATGTGAATGTGCATGTGAATGTGAATGAAAAAAAGTGATTCTCAACTTAAATGTTGAATGCCGGACCAAGGTCCGATGACATGTGTAAAGTGAAATAAAAAGTGACCGATTGATCATATGTGATTGATGCAGTTCATTACATGAATACATGATAACATAAAGGTTGTTATAGCCGGAATAGCCACCGAAAAAGAGCTTAAAGCTTAAAAAGTGAAAAAGAGCTAAAAGCTCAGAATATGATTAAGAGTTAAAGGCTCACTATGTATAATGAGCTTGGTATCCCCAACAGATACGGGACAACTATCACTGAGCCCGGTATCCACAATGGATATGGGACAGTTATAGGCACTCGGTCACAACAATAATAATTGAAAGCGAGTCTCATGAGCACTGCATATGCATCTGATATGTATGACTTAAATAGTTTGACTGATTTTTGAAAGTGATATATGTTTAAGTGAATATGAAACGTATGTGACTCATCATAATGAATTGATGAAGTGATGTGAATTATGTGTGTTATATGATTAAGAGAGCCATCGAGGATGGTCCACTCACTGAGTTCGCAAAACTCAACCCAAATTTGCAATATTTTTTCAGGCTTAGAGAAGATCTCTAGTTAGACAAATTGGAGTATCGCCACTGAAATCAAATATGGGCTAAGGGTCAGGATTAGTTTGCACCTGCATATGTCTTCAGTGATTTTAGTTTTTGAATTATATTTATTGTATCATATGTATTTGAATAATTCGGTTTGTAATAACTTTCCAAATTGGAAATGTTTGTATATGAAATTGATAAATGAGTGTAGTAACACTTGTGATTGCGATGTTTATGAAATAAAAATATGAGCCCAATTTGATCAATGATTTTCTGTTATATGCGTGTGATTTATAAAATGAATAAAAAATTGTAATGAGTTTGATTGACTGACTGTACTAGCATGCCACCCTCGTAGAGTATATTCTTGAATACCATCAGTATGTTCAGGTATATGCACTACGAGAATAGGGTGCTACCATTTTTTATCTTATCAATGAGCTTTTATTTTTATTTCTCATTGTGTTATTCTTTTAAAGAGGATTAAAAAACAGATAAAAAGCTAAAATAAGGTCAAAATTCTTAAAGTTTTTCACTTCAGTGTCCAACTTTTAAAAGTTTTAAAACTTTCCAAACTTTTAAAAGTTAGATAATTAATTTAAAAGGATATATTTGCTAACATTTATTAATGTGATTGATGGAGTAACAAAAAGATTGACATTTAGAGGAAGTACATGACTTCTCATCTTTATTAATACAATTTTTAAGCCTCTTTTGGCAAACAAATTAGTGGTTATATATATCCAACTATTCGTATCAAAATAAAGGAAAAAGTAAAAAAGAAAGCAACAATAAAAGGTAAAGCATAAAATCAAAATATGAAGCAAATATAAGACAAAAATAAAGAATAATCCAAACAATATAATAATCAAATAATAACGCAATAAATATCATGTATTTATTTTAAAGGAAATAGTTTTCAACTTCAATATCAAATAAAAAATAAAAAGCAATGTAATAAAAAATGAGAATTACACACTCATAATAACAATTAGAGGTACGTTAAAAAATAACTATAATTGAACGAGACTAAATAAGTGATTACTAGTATAAATACCAAGTTTAACATGCTAAAAAATATTACAAAACATAAGATGCATGTATGTTACAACTCTATAAGGCACTTTCGCTACACAACTACTCACTCTGTGTTTTTGTATCAAACTAATAACCTCAATGCAATAGAAAAGTAAAAGAGAAGTAATGTTAGGTATGAAGAAAAAAGAGAAGAGAGATGTCAAATGTTGCTTGAAAGGTATAGCACTAGAATTTATAGAAAAGGTTTAAGATAATCAATGCTTTTTATAATGAAACTTTAGATATTGACATTTTAAAAATAATATTTTTGGAGACTACCATTTGAAGAAACCAATTTTTATTTAAATAATTCTAATTAATATTAATACTTAACAATGAAATTTAAATTTAAAACAAAGAAGTTGAACCTTCACTATTTGATTTAGGGGGTTTTTGATTTTGAAATAAGAAAATAAAATAAAACTAATGTAATGAAAACAAATTAAAAAATATGTGAAAAATGATAAAAGTAGAAAACTCAGTAAGGACCCAGTTTATTGGTTCAATCTCAGCTTACACCCTAATTAAACATATTTCATGGATTTGTTGTTCTTAAACCTCTCCTAGCAAATATTAATCGTGGGTTAATAATTAACCCGAGTCTTCTCTTAAGTAGTGTTTAATTAAGATACGATCGTTAATTAAATCTAACCACCGAATAACTTAGGATATGATCTCTAGATTTAATTAGGCAGTAGCATTACAAAATACGAAAATCGATTAATCAAGGCAACAACCACATACAATGCGTCATTTAACTTAGGCCAAGTTATCCCTAATGATTACGAATCATTAGTCGCTACACATGAATTTCAATATAACAAGTATATATTATATCGATATTCTAGCATTGGTTTTGTAATTAAACGATTCAATGAACACATTAAAATCTTCCTTTCACAATACCTAATAAGTTCATAAAAAAATAAACAAACAATAGCAAAAATCTCATTATCCATACACAAAACCTAAATCAATTAACGTTGGATAACACAATCAATTTCTAATGAGAGAAAGAAACAACAAAAATAGTAAAATACACTTAACCTGGGTCGTTGGCATCAATGTCAGCTCCAAACTGGTCTTGGGACGTCTAGCCCTTTATGGGTCTCTCCCAAGAAAATGCTTTAGCCCCATGAAAATTGTCCCAGCCGAAACCCCTAGTAGCTCTCTTCTCTGCGCCTCCCTCTGTTCTCTAACGCAAGCTACTATTTTGTCACTACTGTTTACCGATTTGATAAATTAACAATGTTGGCCATGCCACTATTCACTCTTCACTTCACCCTCACTAATGTCTTCTGTGCATTTTAAGCAAAACGCACTCAATGTCTACGTAATGTCTGGGATAAACGCAGATGTTGTCTGTGTTTACCACAAACGTTTGCGTTAAATGCAAACATTATCTGTGTTTTACGCAGGCATCTACGTTAAATGCAGACATTACTCTTTGATCCTGTTGGATCCCGCTTGAGTCCAGAACCCAACTCTTGCTCTGATACCAAATTGTTGGACCCCGTTTTTGGAGCCCAAACATTCGGAGACAAAACGCGTCAACCCATAAAGGTGGCGTGCCCACAATAGTTGAACATCGAACAATTAAAATTTAGAGAGTCACAAGCCAAAATCCAATCATTTAGAGAGTCCTTCTTTCTCCTTTTTCCCTAGCTTCCACGCACTCTTCTTCTTTTTTTTCTTCACTTCTCACGACTTTCTCTCTTTTCTTTTGTTTTTCATGAAAACTCTCTTCTTCTTCTATTTTTTAAGACAACATTTTAGTTGTCTTTCTCATTTTGCCCCTCATTTAAGTGGCCTTTCCATATTTACCCTCCTTTTGTCTTTAAAACTAACATCTTAACTCCTTATTTTGATCAGGTACATGAAGCAATTTGATAACACTTCCTTCTAAAGAAATATTCCTCTATGTCTTATGTTTCTAAAGACACCAAAAACGCTCAATTTGGTTCAAAAATTTGAAAGTTATAGCCCAAACACTTTCGGACTGTTACTAAATCGAGAGTGTACACTATACCCAACTTCACTCAAGAAATTGAAAATTTAGAGACTGAATTGAAATTCGATTCCTTCAGATAATTTGTAGCTCTATGTCTATATTTTATTTAGAAAAAAGAATCAACTCATTTGGATCTCTACAGATCGAGATATCGCCAAAATACTGAAGCATGTTCAGTAAAAATATCCAGCTCATACTCTTTTAACCGATCCTCTCATTTTGATTCCATCAAACTTTTTCATATTAATACCAAAAATTCTAAATTTTTGTGGAGAGGTAGAGGAATGTCTTAGGAATCCAATGCTTTAAAAATCAGGACAATCGGAGGTCAAACGAAAGAGTTATGGCCAAAAGAGTAGAGAGAGGTCGGGTCAGGGAGGGAAAGAAATCAGTGAGACGCGGTGCGCGCGGAGGCGTGCAAGAGACCACGGCCTCACGATCGCGACGCCTCGCCACCACAAGGCCAGCGCGAGGGAGACAGCGTCGCACTCGCGACGCGTCGTGTTCACGACCTGCTCCCTAGGTCTTTCTTCTTTCGACATCCTAACTTCCAAATTTTATATCTTTTGACCCAGAACTCCAAATTTTACAAATTTGATATCAATGGAAAGATAAAAGAAAACTCTACAATTCCATAAAGAATTAAAAACAATTTCAGTCTTCATAAGGGTCAAAAGTCCACATCAAAGTAGTTGTTTGACAATTTCACCCTGAACAGCATCATAAATTCTAAAAATCATATCTTTCTACTCCATTGTCCAAAAATTCCATACTTTATATCAACGAAAAGCTAAAAAGATAATCTACAACTTTCATGAAGAACTTAAAAGCAATTTCTGCTTCTATAAGGGTCAAAATTTCAATCAAAGTGGTTGTGCCGAAAGTTCACCCTAAACGGCATCCAAACTTCAAATGATCATAACTTCTGGCCCCGATATCGAAAAATGTCATACTTTATAGTGTTAGAAAGCTAGAAAGACAAGCTACAACTTTTATGAAGACAATTTCATCAAAATCTCTCTAGATCAACCTAGAAAAATTACAGAAGTTTCAGATCAAAGAATCTAACTGTCCACTATTCATTCTCAGAAAATTTTCAGACTTCCACTTTCCAAAATCCAACACTTCTATTTTTATTCTAGTCTTTC
>JAOTBA010000005.1:14512387-14527394 GCA_025629845.1 Erythroxylum squamatum | reverse complement strand
TTGGCGAGAGAAGTCATGGCTCACAGGTCGGTCAGCTGGGACTTTTGGGATGGCCTAGATAGATTTGATGTATTTTTCCTCTTTCATGTAGCATGTTGTACTGGGTTTTTAGAATTGATGTATAGACAGTAAACGATGACAGATGTGTAAATTCCTGATTTTGATGAACTGAAATGAGGAAAAATTATGGTTTCAAAAAGTTCGTGATTTTATATTGATGTTTTATTATGATGCCATGTGAAGTAAAATAGTGATCGTTCGTAGCTCGCCCTTATCGTAGGATATATACCAGAATGACCTGAGGGCGTCTCGGTGTGTACCCTGCGGTGAGGGGGCGTTACAGTTTTGGGTATAGAAGTGCATAATGGTAGAGTGAGAAAGTGAAAATCTGGGTTTAAAAATATGGAAAGTGGGGAAGACGAGTTTCTGTAAACATACGTCGCGGCCAGCGTTGGCTCGCCGCGGCTAATTCTTTTTTGTTCGCCGCGGCACGCGACACACTCTTGAGTTCGCTGTGGCGACCGTTGCAAAAATTCCAAAAAAAATTGGTTTCTAGACTATTCATCGCAGCCTCCATTTTGTTCTCGCCGCGGCAAAATCCCTCCTTTGACAGCTCGAACATAATTTAGTATTTTGACCATAACTTTCTCTGTAGTTATCCAAATTGGGTTATTTTTAATTTGGCGTAAACTAGAGACATAGGTCTACAACTTTTATGAAGAAATGGATTTTTAATTATATCTCTAAGATTTTCAATTTTTGGTTGGAAATTGACGTAAGAACTCTGCTGAAACTTATGAACCGTCTAAAATATTTTGAGTATATCTTTTCGTATACTGAACCAAATTAGATGATTTTGGTGTCCTTAGAAAGTTAAGAAATGGGAGAACAACTTTAAAGAAAGAAGTTTTATCTAATTTAGTCATTTACCTTATCAGATTTAGTATGGAAAGTTGACCCGTATGTGTATGAGAGGAAAAATCTGAAGTGGTCAATGAAATTATGAAATTGTTTGACATTGTTTTGTTTCGATCCAATTGTAAATATACTTGGTATTAATGAGGGCTTTGATATCTGAATGAATTGTTGATAAAGATCGCAATAGAGTACCCCGGAATTGTCATTGAACATGCATTGTGCATACTTTCTATACATTGATGTGCATAAAAGAATACTTATGCATTGTGCAAAATGTGATATTTGTGAATGTATCTTGTACATTTTAGAGGAGCACATCAGATGCCAGTCAAACATTGTCGGACCATCCAGGAAATAGCTTATTGGAGCGTACTATGAGTCAACCTGGATGGTTTCCTAGGATTGATTTGATTTGATTTGTTTAAACTTCCAACATTATTAAATTGCTTACGATTTGTTTATGAATTCCGGACTTTAATTGTCTGAGGAGATCAATATCTGAGAATGTATTGGAAATGCTTTGATTGTGGCTTGATTTGCTATGGAATTCTGAATGTTATGTGAATTCTCAACGAAAGTTGAACGCCGGACTTAGGTCCGATGATTATGAGTTTTGTTTGAGCATCATATGTGATTGCCATATATTCCATATTCAGTTTTGATGCATTTCATAAAATGCAAGCTCAGATAAAGGCGTTGTGACTTGAGTTGCCAGTATGAAGCACTTCCACGTAGAGCTCTACTCCGTTATATATGTGTGTGCATGCAGAGCTATGCTCTTTGATTCTATTCTGACTGAGCCCTATGGGCCAGTGTTTGTATAAGTATGTGATAGGCATTCAGTCTCAACAATAAGAACGAATGTGAGTCTCATATGCATATGTATTTGTTTATATATGATCTGATTTGCAATGATTGAATGTTATACCCTATTGTGTGAGTTTTTGAATCATAAATGTATGTTAGAATGAATATTTGGGTGATATGTGATGTGTGTATATGATCCGGTGAATTCATCAATGATGTTTTACTCGTTGAGTTTGCAAAACTCGTCAAAAATTGCAATGTGGCTTTTCAGGTATGAGACAGGAGACCTGGTTCCTTAGTTAGGACTTAAGGAATCTTTTGGATAGAGAGATGGCTTAGAGGTCTGTCAGCTGACACCAGAAGGGCTCTAGCATATTTTTTTTGTAGTTTACTAGAACCTATATAAGGTTTTGTGAATATTTGTTTGGTGGAAAAAGTGTAAGCTTTTTGAATGAAATGAATGAATGGTTTTAAAATTTAGTGACTTTTGAGTATGTTAGATGATGCCATGTGTAAATTGGATTGCCCTGTGTAAGTTGGATTTGCTTTTGCTCCAACATACCATTCTCATAAGGTATATACTTAAATGTCCCTCAGGTATTTGGGTATTTGCCTTATGGTAGTGGGATGTTGCATTTATAGTGTTTATTTTGTATATTTATTTTATTTTATTTTAGCTTTATTTATTTACTCTTTTTAACCTACATCACTTATTTGTAGTTTTGTAGCATTATTAATATAATACGTTTTCATTGTCATATTTGTATGTGGGTCTACTGGAAATAGCCTCTCTACTTTGTAGGGATAAGGCTGCGTACTATCAGACCTCCCCAAATCCTGTATTGGTGTGAGATTGGACTGGCTGTGATGATGATGATCAATATTTTAGTAGATTGTGTTTTTGAGGAGCCAAATTTGATAGATAAGAGTAACTTGGAAGATAATCTTAGATCGAAAAGTATTGACATACCATTTCGTAATGAATTTGAATAATGATGATGATGAGGCTCCTCTAAGTGATATTATCAAATAAGAATTGAGGTTAATGAGATTTGAGCAGATATTCAATTGAATGAAGATCTAAGTTTTTCATTTTTTCTTTTCTTTTAATTTCACTTGTATTTGATACATATGTTGAATTTTGTATATGCAACATAAATATGAAACTTTTGATTGTAAATATTTTTGTCTTATGTTTTGCTTCTACTTGGTTGTGTTCCTTGGCATGTGATAGGCGCTTAATTGATTATTTAATTGTTTCATAATACTTAGCAATTAAGGACATGAAAATGCTTAAGATACTCACCTTGACTCAAATGTGATTTTAGGCAAAATTCGAAAGCAAAGAAGTTAAAGTGAGTTGAAAGTATGATACTTGGGCCATTTTTCGAAGATCAATATTCACTTGTCTTCATGAAGCAAGAAGAAGCAAATTAGAAGACAAGAAAAATGGAACAAAAAGAAGAAGAATCATAGAAAGCATGCAGCACGTGCATGTTTTTGCTATGAAAAAACATCAATTTAATGGAGCAGTAAAACGGTAGCAGTCTATGAAGAAAACGTCATCATTTGGACATGCAAGGAAAACGTTTAAACGATAATGCAACAGGTAGACAACTAGCCAAGTAAAATTCCAGCGCAGATGGGAAGCTGAGATGGAACAAAACGACGTAGCAAAGAAGAGTAAAACGTAGATCAGATGCCTGCATTCATTGAATGCAGGCATCTGCGAAGCATATGCCTGTGTTCAATAGAAGAGATCTGTGGGTTTTAAACACAAAAAACGCTGTAGATGGACCAATAATAATTTAAGAAATAGAACAGTAACGTAGAACAGAGTGAGGCGTAGTAAAGAGCTGTGGGTGGTTCTTCAGTGGGGCATTTTGAAGGGGTAAAGCTATGATCATTAGGAGACTCATGAAGGGCTAAACGTCACGATGCTAGTTCAGAGGTGACATTAACGCCAACGACCCGAGTTAAATGTATTTCACTATTTTTGTTGCTTTTTTCTCTCATTAGAAATTGATTGTGTTATTCTATGTTAATTGATTTGGGTTTTGTATATGGATAATCGTATTCTTGTTATTGTTCGGTTATTTATGCATGAACCCATTGGGTATTGTGAAAAGATGATTTTAATGTATTCAATGAATCATTTATTTGTAAACCCATTGCTCAAATTTTGATATAATCCGTAATTGTTATGTTGAAATTCATGTGTAGCGACTAATGATTCATAATCATTAGGGATAACGTAGCCTAGGTTAAATGACGCATCGTATGTGGTTGTTGCCTTGATTAATCGATTTTCCTAATTCATAATGCTACTATCCAATTTAATCTAAAGATCGTATCTTAGGTCATTCAGTAGTTAGTTTAATTAATGATCGTATCTTGATTAAACATTACGTAAGGGAAACTTGGGTTAATTATTAATTCATGATTAATAGTAGCTAGGAGAGGTTTGAGAACAACAAATCAATGAAATATGTTTAATTAGGGTGTAGGTCGAGATTGAACCAAAGAATCGAGTCCCTACCGAATCCCCACTTTTATCATTTTTAGCATGTTTTCTTTAATTTGTTTTTATTAGTCTAGTTTCATTTTATTTTCATGTTTGAAAAATCCAAAACCCCCTAAATCTAAACACCGATTAATTTTATTTCAACAACTTTACACACACTCTCTGTGAAATCGACTTAGACTCACAGCTGTTATAGTAGTAGTCTAGTTTATTTTGACTAGTGTTACGACACGTTGTCAATTTTGGAGCTGTTGCTTTCGTGTTTGTGATTTATTAAAAAAATTCATGGATGAAAGTAATTTTTTCTTTAACTCTTACTCTTAACCCTATAACCAAGGTTGGAATGATCAACCTAACTTTGGTTATGGATGGGATAACTATCAAAATTACTTCCATGACAGTTTGCATAATGTACAACAATTCCCGTACAAACTAGAAGTTTCTTATCACGATTCAGGTGCAGTACAACAATAGTTCTAACAGGATATACAGCAGCAGCTTCAACAGGGTATACAACAGCTCCGACAGGATATAGTGTCTAGACTCTACAATGTGGCAAGCCAAATGGGTGAGATGATAGTGAGGACCGACTACCTAGAATCACAAATGGAAGAGGAGCAGCCATATCAACTTGATGTATACCCAATAGACGTTAGTGCGGAAACCGTATAGAGTAATGAGGAGCTTGAAAATTTTGAGAGTAATACTCAAGGAATTGCATGTGAAGAAGAAGTTAAGGAGAAGCTCGAACTAGTAAAGACATATCATTTGGCTCGGAGGTGAGTGCTGAGTTCATTATTATTTTTGAGACTAACTCTTCACCTTTACATAGTAGATTGGAGGAAATAAATGAGGAAGAAAAAGGAGAAGAGACATTTGAGATCTTTCCAGAGTGCATGGACTCAGTCAAGATTGAAAGTCAGAGGATAGGGAAGATGTTGAATATAGCGAATTATCAACTGAGACCCTATCCTGAAAAACCTCACGTGTTGGAGTTGTATGTGACACTTGAAGGTCACAATTTTGTCACATGAGGAGAAAACATGGAGTCAAGCTAGTAACCCTAAACAAAGACGCTTCTTGAGAGGCAACTCAAAGGAAGTAAATTTCTTTTCTTTACATTTTCGCATTATTTTTTTATGCATGTGTATTTTTGAATTTATTTGTTTTATTTGTTTAAGTTTTCAATCAAAACGGGAGAAAGAATAAAACAACAAAACAAACATTTTCTCATTTTCTATTGCTTCTAGAACTATATAGTTATGATTAGAGAATGAGTTGACTAGAGAATTTCATAGCAACTTAACATGTACTTTTGTTGTTATGATTGGCCGATGTGCATTATCTTTAGAAGAGTAGTGACTAATGATAGACAAAGCTGGTGAGATTTTGAGCCTTATTGGACTGACACATTCACATTAGTCTCATTGTCTTTTAATAATGTGCGACCTTCATGACATGTACATTCTGATTTTCTCTTGAATTTCTATTCAAGACCACATTTTTATCACATGCATTAACATGGATATGATTAGGCATTCATTGCTTTTCCAAACTACATTAGCCAAATGGCCTACCTATTATATCATTTCCCTTTTTGATAAGCCTCCTTCGGCTTTATTTCCCTTTTCTTTATGTATTAGTCACATTACATGCTTTAACCTAACCAAATGTCCTTCCTAAGCCTTAACGCTAGTGGAACATTTGTTGATTGATGAGTTTGTGGATATACAAAAGTATAAGTGTGGGGGTATGCATATGTATTGGTTGGTTATAATGTTGGGATGTTATTTTATGCTTTATCATTGAAATTCCCAAGTTGATGTAGTTTATTTTAATTTTTATAAGGAAAAGAAAGAAAGAAAAGATAAAAGCAAAAGAAAAAAAGAAAAAGAGAAAAGAAAAAGAAAAAAAGAAAAAAACAAATGTATCAAGGAGGAATTGCATATGTGTTGAAAAGTTGTTTATGATTAACGCTTCCTCCTAAAGTTGTAATGAATGTGTTATTAGAGTATGTTAAATATGAGGTAGATGTTGGCTTGGAAGGTTAACTATTTAGTAGTTACAATCTATTGTCGTCAATTGTATGAGTGATTCCTTTGGATTGGTATATACTTCATGTAGTTTGTGTGTGAGAGTTGAATTGTGTTGTAAAATAAAAATGTTGCATTTGTCATAGTTGACGATAACCAGTTTTTAATGAGTGTTAACTTGTGCATTTGATGTCACATTGAGTGTTGCTTTGTTTCACTATCTTTGATGGCTTTCATGCTACTTGACCCAAATATATCTCATCTTACCTTTACCCACATTACAACCTTGAAAAGTCCTTTGAACCATGATTTTGCATGTGAACATTAGTGGCGGAGAAATGAAATGATATGCAGAGTTGTGGAATGACATGATCATGAATGGTGTTGAGTGTACCTATGGATATATCTTGTTAAACAAAATTTTTAAGTTTATCACTATATTGGTCAGTTTTTGAAGATGATGAATGTTGATTGATCATGAGTAAAAGCTTGAAATGTTGACTTCTTGCTATGATTTTTGAAAGTCATTCATTTTTGTTTATGATTATGTATTCTTGGAACATATGGGAAATGGGTCCATGTTTTTAGGTCTTTAAGTTTAATTTTAATGTTTTGCTCAAGGAGAGCCAAAAACTAAGTGTGGGGAAAATTGATAGGTGCTTAATTGATTATTTAATTATTTCATAATACTTAGCGATTAATGACATGAAATTGTTTAAGTTACTCACTTTGACTCAAATGTGATTTTAGGCAAAATTCAGAAGCAAAGAAGTTAAAGTGAGTTGAAAGTATGATATTTGGGTCATTTTTCGAAGATTAATATTCACTTGTCTTCATGAAGCAAGAAGAAGAAAATTAGAAGACAAGAGGAAGACAAGAAAAATGGAACAAAAAGAAGAAGAATCATAGAAAGCGTGTAGCACGTGCATGTTTTTGCATGATCAATTTAATGGAGCAGTAAAATGGTAGCAGTCCATGAAGAAAACACCAACATTTGGACAAGCAAGGAAAACGTTGAAATGAAATTGTAGGAGGTGGACAACCAGCCAAGTAAAATGACAGTGCAGATGGGAAGCTGAGATGGACCAAAATGACACAGCAAAGAAGAGAAAAACGCAGATCAGACGTCTGCATTTAATGTAGACACCTGTGTAAATCGCAGATGCAAGCAATGTCTACGATCAATAGAAGAGCTTCGTGGGTATTAAACACAAAAAACACTGTAGATGGACCAACAAATAATTCAAGAAATAGAACAGTAATGTAGAAGACAGGGAGGCATAGTAGAGGGCCGTGGGTGGTTCTTCGGTGGGACACTTTCAAGGGGAAAAACTATGATCATTTGGAGACCCATGAAGGGCTAGATGTCCCGACGCTAGTTCGGAGATGACATCGACGTCGATGACCCGAGTTAAGTGTATTTTACTATTTTTGCTGTTTCTTTCTCTCATTAGAAATTGATTGTATTATCCTATGCTAATTGATTTGGGTTTTTCTGTATGGATAATTGTATTCTCGTTATTGTTCGGTTATTTATGTATGAACCCATTGTGTATTGTGAAAAGATGATTTTAATGCATTCATTGAAACATTTATTTGCAAAACCATTACTAGAATTTCGATATAATCAGTAATTGTTATGTTGAAATTCATGTGTAGCAACTAATGATTCGTAATCACTAAGGATAACATGATTTAAGTTAAATGACGCATCATATGTGGTTATTGCCTTGATTAATCGATTTTCCTAATTCGTAATGTTACTGCCTAATTTAATCTAAAGATCGTATCCTAGGTTATTCGGTAGTTAAGTTTAATTAACGACCGTATCTTGATTAAACACTACCTAAGAAAAACTCGGGTTAATTATTAACCCACGATTAATAGTTGCTAGGAGAGGTTTGAGAACCACAAATCAATGAAATATGTTTAATTAGGATGTAGGCCAAGATTGAACCAAAGAACCAGACCCCTACCGAATTCTCAACTTTTATCATTTTTTGCATGTTTCCTTTAATATATTTTTATTATTCTAGTTTCATTTTATTTTCTTGTTTGAGAAATCCAAAACCCCATAAACTTAAGCACCGATTAATTTCATTTCAACAACTTTACACACACTCTCTGTGGAATCGACCTAGACTCACCATTGTTATATTAGTAGTCTAGTTTATTTTGACTAGCGATACGATGCGCTGTCAGCATGACCTCTTGTTGTAATACTTATCGAGTCATGGAACTTTATATTTCTTTATATTTATTGTTTTGATGTAATTATTCTTTATTATATGATGAAATTAGAACCTTTTAAGTTCTTTGTATTATCCTTAGTTTTATATTTGTATGATGGTTAAATAATCTTTTCTTATATTAATTGTAGTTATTATTTATAGGGTTAATTACTAAAAAAAGCCCAAATTTTCGTCAATTTTCAATTATAACCCGAACTTTAAAAAGTAGCAATAAAATGCTCAAACTTTCAATTTTTTTCAATTCTAGCCCAAACTTTAAAAAGTGAATAAAATGCTTAATATCTGTTGATCTCCCAATGCCCTCAACCTTTTGTTTTCTATTTGTTCTTCTAACTCTCCAAACTACTCTCGCATTACAGTGTACTACACCAGTACGTTTTTCATTTTTTGTTCGCTCTCCTGATTCCTTTAGTATGAGGGCGTTGGGGTTGCATAATATAAAAATCAAAGGGTGAGGGTCGAAGAGAACAAATTAAAAATGAAGGAATCAAAGTGTAAGGTCATTGAGTTTGCGTAATTTGATTTAGGTCATTTTTAAACAACAATGTCGTTTTATTAATCTTCATTTGTTGTGTTAATATTGGCTAACAACGTGTATTAATAATTAAGGTTTCTGAAATACGTGGCAAGCCACATCAACAAACTTAACAGAAACACTACCTTGGGCTATAATTGAAAAACATTAAAGTTTGAGTATTTTATTGCTACTTTTTGAAGTTTGGGCTAGAATTGAAAAAAATTAAAAGTTTGGTCATTTTGTTGCTACTTTTTAAAGTTCGGGCTATAATTGAAAAATTGATGAAAGTTTGGTCTTTTTTTTTTGGTAATTTACCCTTATTTATATGTGAAATATATGAAAAGTAATATTAATATAAATAAAGAGATAGATGCTATTTCAAATTTATATTATTATGATTTTCGGAGACATGGTTAATGTAAAATTAAAAATTATACGGTAAAATATATTGAGGAACTATCTTATAATTTTAAAGAATTTAAGGATTATTTTGTTTTTCTTTAAATTATCTGAAACAATACCTGATATTGATCGGTACTAGTATTATACCATATTAGAACCAAATCTAATATCGGTATTGGTACAATATTCATAAAATTAGTAGTAACTAAAAATTTTATAATAATGTAGCATATAAAAATTACATAATCCTATTGCATCTTTATTGTTAGGTTTATATGTATTAAAAATATAATATCAATTTGGAATCTAAAAATAAATATATAACTTAACGTATAGAGATATTTTAAAAAAAATACTTGGACATTAAGGGACTAGAACTCAAAAATAAATTGGTAAGGATCATGAAGAATTAAGATAGTATACTAGGAAAACAAGTCAAATTAGTCTTTAGTCATTACTTAAAAGGTTAAAAAAATAATTTAACTATAATTTTTCTTAATTAGACTTTAACTTTCTTTTAAATTGTTAAATTAATTCAAAGTTGAAGCATACAAATTTGAACAACCACATATGTGCCTTTTGATTTCCTTTTACAGCTCTTTAATATTTTGTTATCAATAAGAAAATTACACCTTAAGTTTTTAAATTTTATCTTACAATATGATTTCAAACATTATATTGTATTTTACCTTGTTTTATATCAACAAGCTGAAAAATGATAATTATCGTTATCATCTTAATTCAATATTACTGAAAGAAAATTGAAATACACAATAGTAAGATGGTGAGAGTTATACATAGACTTGGAAAAAAGCCTAAGCCTAAATTGACCTGGCTCTATCCAATCTAAAGTTACCGGGATTAGTTCAAGGTAATTAGGCATTTGGCTAGACTCGTGTTTTATTATTTTCTAAATTTTTGGCTTTGATTCGAGCTTCAAGGATCGACTTGGCATAAAAGCTCAACTACATATAGTTAAAGAAAACTCTAGCCACTATCTTTTGCTTCGTCTTTTATTGTAGCACCACTTCTCGCTTGTGGTGTTTCACTGTGTTCTTGCTTAATTGTTCCATTTCCCAAGTTTGGCAAGTTTCTTTATTTCACGTAAAAATAGAGAACGATGATGGGACTAAGCAAATCTAGAGATGATTGATAGATACATATTCGATCATATTTATACCCCATATTTAATGTATTTTTGCTAGATATTTTATGCTTATACTTTATAGTTTGTACTTAATTTGATTTAAGGGCGTTTATATGTTACAATTGCTTTCACGAATCAAACGGATGAGAATTTAGATCAAAACGTGGTATAAAATGAAGATGTGAAGCAAAGAAGGGATATATGGCCATGCATCAGTCTATATACCTCTCGCAGGTCACGCAGAATCATAGATTCTAGATATTTTAGGTTATACACAGAACCAGAAAATTTTCTATAAAAAGATGTTTTTAGAGCCAAAATAAAAGAGGATATGTACAAAGACATTGTGAGACTTTGAGAGTAGACATTAGGAGGCGATTGCAAAGGATGAGATCGTTTAGAAGGGGTGACTTTGATTCAGAGAAATGGAAAACACCAAGAAATCATCAAAAGATCAATTGGAATACAATATTAAACCTCTACCTTGTAAGAATATTTGATAGGAGACAAACAGTGAAATTTATAATTATGACCCATTATTTTCTTTTCGTTTTTCTATTTGTTTATGTTTGATTTCATGTTCTATCATATTAACTAAATTGTTTTAGTGCCTAAGTTAGATGAACCCTAGTTTTGTGCAATAAAATGTTTTGATTCTTTTATTAATGCAATTGTTTCTATTGATATATTGTGATTCAATTGTGTGTTTAATATATGTTCTAATAGATTTGGAACATTAGTGCATAACTTGATTTTATAACATAGAGAATGAGAAATCCTGTGTGTGTGAATAGATCTACCGAAATTGAAAGGAGTTGATTGCAATCCTATAGGATGACATAAATTCTCTAGATTAGGGTCAAACTTAATATCGAGATTCACAAATCGGTAAATATATTCTATGAACTTTAACCTGAGAAATTCAATTGATAACCTTAGGATTAGTTGTTATTAGACTCAAGAGTGATCTATTAGTATACCATAGGAAACATGGTCCAATAAATCACCAAGACAATTGCATAATAAAAGATCAATTAATTAAGGGTATTTAAGGGGATTCAAAACCTATACACTAATTCTCGGTATTGGTAATTTCCTAAATGATTTCTTCATTCTCTATTCAATCTTACAGCCTGTTTTATTTTATTTGTTTAATTTAATTTTTAATTAAAAATTAAAATTAAATTCGTAGACTAGATAATAGGACAACGATAACTATTAGTATTCATTGTCTTCGTGGGATCAACCCGTACTTGTCGGTACCAGCTACAACAACGCCATAAACTTGTGGTTAATTCATAATTGACAAACTTAGAAAAAGTCAATCATTGGTCTTTTGGTAGCACTGTTACATTAAGAATATGAAGCTAAAGAAAGTGCAAGACTATCCTTTAAATCATCGTCATCTTCTTCTTCATTGTCATTTTTGTATCTTCTTTTCCTGAGTCATAGCTTCGACACTTCACCATAGGGTTTTTTCATTGCATCTCTTCAGTCGTTTTTGTTCATGTCTTCTCTCTTCTCCATCACCAAGAAAGCACAAGATATAGAGGTCTTAAAAAATGGTGATGATTATAGTGAAAATTTAGGAGATTTTTTAGATAGGCTTTAGGCTGCTTAAAATTCATCGAGGATCAGATTCGAGTATAGACCTTTCCTAAAATGGTCAATCAGGTCAATCTGATGATGAGTCCAACCCAACCTTGCCCATTCCATTGCCATTCTTGGTTATATATATAAAGAACAAGCCAGTTGATGGGGTAAACTTGATTGAAGTTGAGAGAATTGATTGATAAATAATGGAAACTAATATTAGGTCCATCTATTAAGCTCCTAATGATTCATATTCTACCGAATAAATTTAACCAATTGTAACTCAAAAGCCTTCTTATATTGCTTTCATTAGCCTTACCTGTGAAAGTAACATTATATCATACTTAACTAATGTTTGCAAATAATGTATCGAATTTGTTTTTATTATACAATCAATATTAAATGATTTTTTAAATAAAATTTAAAATTATAAAATAGTTTTTAAATATAAATTTATAAAATAATTCTTCAATATTTTATGTTACATAATTTTTAACTTTATTTTAACCATATCTTAAAAATTATAACAATATAAATTTGATACAACAATTATCTCTTTTTCATATTAATATTACTTTTCATACATTCCTCATATAAATAAATATTAATCATGTCAAGTATCTAATAATAATCACAATTAGTATAAAATTATTTAGTTATCATACAGTTATAAAGTTAATAATAATATAAAGTACTTAAAATGTTATAATTAATTACAATAAATCATCATATAATAAAAATAATATAGGTTTATAACAAGTGTTCATGTCCTAAGAACACAGTAAAGCAGAAAGTAAAACCTAAAATAAAAGCATTGATAGTTATGAGTTTTTATGTTCATATTGCACATATAGAATTTAACATATATATCAAATACAAGTAAAAAGAAAAGACAAAAAAAAATGAAAAACATGAAACTTCATTCCATGATATATCTATTCAAATCATATTGACTCCAATTTTTATTTGGTATAAAGTCCTTATCATTAAGGAGAATCTCATCACCATTCGATGCACTAAATGACTTATCAATACTTTCTCATCTAAGAACATCTCCCAAGTCACTCTTGTTTATAAATTTTGGTTCCTCATAAATTTAGTCCACTAAGAGATTGATATGATTAAAGTAAATTAGATTTATAAAACTAATTGTTCTATTAAGAGTCTTAGTAAACAAATAAAATAAAATAATTAAAAATTATATTCAACTAAAAAATGACAATAAAATATCTTTGTTGAAACTTCTAGTTATATCGAACAAATACCATAAAATTTGATCTCTTAGGTTCTAATTTATTTCTTTTTTTATAATGAATGAGCTTAAATGTTCTCCATTCCCTTTTACATCTAATTGCATTCACACATTAACTAAAAAATCAAATTGAAAACCTTTATAATTCTAAAACACTACTTCCAAATTGGTTTTATACCACAATTGCAAGATAATAAAAATAATCTTATACATAAACTGAAGTGATGATTATTTTTGAACAAGTAAAACAAGTGAAGAAATGTATAACTGGATTAAATTTATCTCTTTGTAGTATTACAATAAGCATTACAAAATCACTACATGCATCCTTATATGCCTTTATTTGTGAGATAAAGAGGTCTTATGTCATGTCATGTGAAACAATTATTGTAATAGTTAATAGCATTCTCCTATTGGCTTCAACTTTCTTTATAAAACTTGGTCTAAAATAGAAAATCAAGTTTATAAATGCCTAAGTAGAAAACAATGGAGAGTAAAGTCTTTTTTCATCTTTCATTAATGATTACAAGATAAGGTAGTATAAAGAAGATATATTTTTATATTAACCTTGATTGTTTCGTTCACCCTCTTTATAACATCATAAAAGTAACATATTATTACATTTTTAACACTATCAGCTAGGTGAATTACTCTCACAAATGGCTCATAAACTTAAATGAAAAGTTGACCTTGAAACTAAAATTCATGATCTTTAAGTATAATATTAGAGACCTCCATTCTAGAATTAGACCTCACATGTTAAGATGCAACCCACTTGTCACTTGTAGAGAATCATCTTAACTTCTTAATTTGAATAAAATGTTGAAGTGATAAGAAATTACTTATAAATATTCTAATAGAAGGACGACATAAATTCCTATCATTTATGAGATATTTTCTCATCAAGTTTAGAACCTATGTATGTTATAAATGAATTTAGTCACTTTTATTAGTTTTTACACAACTTCGTTAATGGTAGGAAAGTATCTAACATCTTCTATACTATCCAATATTAAGTCAACATAAAATGCAACACAAGGTGTCTAACTGAGATAAATACCTACTTTGTAACCTCTTCCTAGTTACTTTATAAGTAGCATTATTATCAGTGATGGACTATACACTGTTTCTACCTTAAATTCTTTTACAACTTCGTCAAAAATCTTTACTTGTGTATTAACATTCCTGATAAGGTTAAATGCATCAATCGAATTCAAAAATATAATCCTCTTAGTAGAATAAATAAAAAATTGATATGGACTCTTTTGTCCTATTTATCTGACCATCATATATGATTTAACATCTATAAGTTAACTTAGTCCTTTTTCTTTCACCAAAATAACTTTTTATTTCACCAACCAAGTTTCTTAGAAGATTACCTCTATAGTCATCAATTGAAGGAGCTTTAAATATTGAACTAATAGAGGCAATAACATCGACCATGGACTAGTAATAACAAGATTAGGTAGTATTGAATGACACATCTCAATGTTTTAAAAACCGGACCGGACATCGAACCGGTCGAAGGAAAGGTTTAAGGTTTAGAGGTTCAACCGGTAGTG
>JAOTBA010000005.1:14497355-14507969 GCA_025629845.1 Erythroxylum squamatum | reverse complement strand
TCCGCTTACCGCTACTACATTAATTTGTTTTAACGGAAGTGATTTTTTTTATATTTGGTTGCAGGCGACAGCATCACTGTTTACCTATCCTCAATAAGCAGTATTTTATTTATGCTCCTATTGAAGAGTACAACTATATCCTACTAACCTTCTTGTAGATAAAATATAACCATAATCATCTCCAAGATAAACTCTTTGAATTCATCATGAAAGTGAATCTTTCAACATCTTATAACCTTTCAACTATATATAAAATGTATTAACCAAGGCTTAAGTTCTGTTTGGATGTGATGTCATGAGATTTGAACTTTTAAAACTTCTTCTTACTCCCACCATTTATCTAGAGAACTATTCTCCTGTAAGCATATATTTAAATAAACATTATACTTTATAGGGTTTATAAGATGATACCAAACCTTTTAGATTTATCATAAATTTATATTGTCCAATTTATTTCTAAACTTATAAAATAATCTATGCTTCAAATAAATATCACATCCTAAAATAATGCTTCAAATAAATATCACATCCTAAAATCATTAACTTAAACTATTTTGATGTCTTACAATTTCATATCTAATTTGAAATCTTGCTAATTGATTTAATTAAAATTATAGAAGGTAAGTTGTTGTATTAGACATAACTATAAAAGAGATAATTACATTGTACAATATCTTATATTACATTTTCCTTCTTATATAAATCTATGATATTATAGAACTTTGTCGTGGAGGTATTCACTAAAAAATCTCATTTCTTATAAATAACTAATAAAGTTTGATTCATCGTATCAATCTCATCAAAATGAATTGAAATTCTTAATGCTTAATTTCTACATAGATTTAAATACAATAAACCTTTCAAAAATTTAAATTGATATTTCATATAATAAGTGCCATTATATCATATAAAGTCATTAATAAATATATTGAAACATAATATTAATCCTTTTTTATTAAATATTATTGCATCCAATACATCATATGTATAAGATCTAATAATTCAATACCATAATTGTCCTTTATCAAAGGTTTACTTAGTCATTCTTAGCCAAGGTAAGGGACATAATAGAGAGCTGTTCTCCTACATAATTGGTGGTGGTGAAAACAAGATTTTTCTTTGACTAATATCTGGTCTCATTTTGGTTTGTTAAATTGCTTAAATGAATTAACTCCCCTCAAGTAAAAATTCCATCATGATGTCACTATATACTAAGTTCTATTAGAACAATATGTTATTATAGGAACTTTAACAACTTTAAATAATGTCCTTTCTTTCCAACTTCACCTTGATACCTGACAAAGAGGATAAAATTATATGGAATGGCAACTCATAAGGTAAATTCACTAATGCCTCATACATAAAGCTCCTTAGTCTAATAAACCCAAGGGTTGAGTGGTTCCACCTTATTTGGATAAAGCATGTTATACCCCCGAGCTTTCTGTACACTTTGGTTAGTAGTAAAACGAAAACTCCCAATCCTGGACACATTATCCAAAATTTTCTTCATTCCAAACTTTTTTTTAAAAATTAAACAAAATTTATTGAGATAATATGAATGTAAATACACAAGTTCAAGAGCTTCTTCTACATCCGCGAGAAGCTAAACGACAACATAGTAAAGAAACCATGGACCAAACTAAAACAACACCGCGATAGATACAACTACAAGCTAAAACTTAAAAAAAAAATGACAGCATAGAAAGGGTAGTTGTAGAGAAAGCATTAACTATCAAAGAGTCCTATAGATGGTAAAGAGAAACTCTCCCATTGAAAGGAAACTCCAAAAGCTTCCAAATTAAGGCATCGAGTGGCTTCTTCATCACCATGCGGGTCGACCAAGGTAAGGATTCTTGTCCGGAAAAAACATGGTTCCTCTACTTTGTCTAAACTTTGATCATCCTATTTAGGGTAGAATCATCGAGAGATTCCTTCTATCCGTCGATGGTGGAAATGTGTGGAGTCATTGTCGAGAGGTATGCATCTTTTCCTTCACGATCCTTATGTTAATTGCTCTTTTGGAAACTAAGATTAGAGTAGACAATATTATGAAGTTGAATAAATAAGGTAGTAGTTGGAAATTTGATACTCATCACTAGAAGCATGCTTTGGGAAGAATAATTATTGATTTTAATCCATAAAATGAGGAGGTAGAGGTCTTGGAAGTGGAAATGTAGGTGATGCATGTGAAATGACAGTTTAAAGTAGAGGATGTGTATATTTTCTCCTCTGTCGTATATGGCTTTAATTATGCCTTCCAAAAGAAGGAGCTATGGAAGAGTTTGGTGGATTTCCATAATAAAGTGGTTGGCCCCCAAGTTATCAGTGGCGATTTTAATTCTACTTTGTTTAGAACTGAAGGTGAAGGAAATGCTCTCCTAAGGAAATTCACATCAAATTTCAAGGATTGTGTGGAGAAAATAAGCCTCATTGATCTCACATATCAGGGTCACACATTTACTTGCAGCAATAACCAAGCTAAGGACTGGTCTATAATGAAAAGCTAGATCAAGTGCTAGTTAATCAGAGTTCGTTACTTAAGTTTCTTATGAGTTCTACCTCCTTTCTAAATCCTCTCTTCTTTGAACACTTCCTTGCTAAGATAGAGGGTATGTTCCTCAAACAGAATTCTAAATTTCCTTTCATATTTAACAATTTTTGGGCAAATATGGAAGGTTTTCAAGAGGCTGCTCAGAAAGGAATGTTGTAGGCCGTGTATGGTACTAAACAATTTATATGTGTTTAGAGGCTCAAAGCAATCAAGGATGAATTGAAAAAACTAAATGCTACAAGAGGAAGCTCCACTGGTAAATCTATTGAAAGATCTAAGAGTGATCTTTCTATAATTCAAGGGTAACTTTTTAATAACCCTATAGACTGGTAACTTTTGTCACTAGAGAAAGAGAAACTGAACAATTATCTCTCCGCTATTCAAAATCATAAAAGTTTGATAAAGCAAAGAGCAAGGGTTAAATGGCTACTAGAAGTTGATAAATGCTCTAAGTTCTTCTTCAACTGATTAGTGGGGAGAAGGAACAACAATAGAATTTCCGTCATCCAAGTTGAAGATAGCAGGTTACTCGAACATCAGGATCAAATCTTTGAAGAGGCTGGGAAATATTTTAGTAGATTTTATGGTCAATCTACTAGGATTTCAGTTACCTCACACTTGTTAAACTCTTTCATTTCGAAGAAGCTATCTCAAGAAGAGGCTTTTAATTTAATAAGGCCTATCCAAGATGCAGAAGTTATCTCCCAAATGAATCTTAATAAAGCTCTAAGTCCTGATGGCCTAAATGGGGTTTTCTTTGGGAAAGCCTAGGGTGAGATTGGAAGGATGGTTAAACAAGCTATGAGTGAATTCTTCTCTATTGGGGTATTGTTAAAAGAGATTAATAAAACCTTCCTTTGCTTAATTCCTAAGACAAGTAACCCGATTCCTTTAAAGAGCAGGTAATGAAAAAAACACACTTTTGGTTTGATAACTGGACGAGTCGTAGTCTATTAATTCGATTTCCTAATGTAGTACAATGTTGGAGTCATCTTCCATTTAATGCTAAAGGTTGTGCAGTCATTACTGACAACAAGTGGACTGATCATCCAGACCAGGTGATTTACCTCATCCCTAATTATACCCCTAATTACAAGACTCAGGACAAATACTCTTGGTTAAACCAACCCCTAATTTCTTTTCTAACAAGCTATATAGGGAGAGGCTATCACAGGGCAGTCCTCTGTTGATTGGTACCCTGTAGTCTAACATATATGCTTGAGACCCAACTCCTCTTGCTTATTATGCTTGGCAACATTGAACAAAATGGCATTTTCTAAACTTGGACAACACATATGTCCTATACAGGAATGATAGTGAAACTAGAGATCACCTTTTTTTTCCTATGCCCTTTTGGTGAGAGCATATAGAGAACAATTAAAAAGAGGTGTCATTAGAGATAGGATAGGATTTTGCTTACTGTCATATTGGAAAAATTAAGAGGACTGAAGACTGACCCTAAAGGGGATAGAGAAATTTACATATTTTCATTTGCTTCTAGTATTGGGGAGATAAGGAAAGAGAGGAACTTGTGAATTTTCAAAGGCAAAATGCGTTCAAATCTAGAGGTGATGAATTCTATAATCATGAGGATTAGAGAATCGATTTTTCTCTCAAAAGAATTACCTAATTGTAGTGAACATGTTGTTAGAACTCGGAATCTGGGCTAACCTTAAAACATGCAGTACCAAAATAAAAGAGGAAAAGGGATTATGAGGTTGCCTATAGAAAGATGTACTCCCAAAGATGCTATAGAAAGATGTACTCAATCGGCTATGAACTGAAGTCTATATAAGAGAGATAGAAGTGGTGAACTCTTCAAAGGAATTCGGGTTACTTATCTTAAGAATTAAGCAAAGGAAATTTTATTAATCTCCTTTAACAATACCCCGGTAGAGAAGAATTCACTCACAACTTATTTAAATTTCCTTCCAATCTCGCCCAAAGCTTTCCCAAAGAAAACCCCATTTAGGCCATTGGGACCTAAAGCTTTATTAGGATTCATTTGGGAGATAACTTCTTCAATATCTGCATCTTGGATAGGCCTAAATAAATTAAGAGCCTCTTTTTGATATAACTTCTTTGAAATGAAAGAGTTTAACAAGTGTGAGGTAACTGAAATCCTAGTAGATTGACCACAAAATCTACTAAATTATTTCCCTGCCTTTTCAAAGATTTAATCCTGATGGTTGAGTAACCTGCCATCTTGAATTTGGATGATAGAAATTGTATTGTTGTTCCTTCCCCCCACTAATGAGTTGAAGAACTTAGAGCATTTATCAGCTTCCTGCATCCATTTAACCCTTTCTCTTTGCTTTGTCAGGCTTTTATGATTTTGAATAATAAAGAGATAGTTGATCAGTTTCACTTTCTCTAGTGACAAAAGTTGATGGTCCCTTGGGTTATTAAAAAGTTGCCCTTGAATTACAGAAAGATCACTCTTAGATCTTTCCATAGCTTTAGCAGTGGAGCTTCTCCTTGTAGCATTTAGTTTTTTCAATTCATCCTTGATTGCTTTGAGCCTCTGAACACATATAAATTGTTTAGTACCATACACGACCTACAATATTCCTTTCTGAACAGCTTCTTGAAAACCTTCCATATTTGCCCAAAAATTGTTAAATTTGAAAGGAAATTTAGCATTCTGTTTGAGGAACATACCCTCTATCCTAGCAGGGAGGTGGTCAGAGAAGAGAGGATCTAGAAAGGAGGCAAAACTCATAAGAAACTGAAGTAGTCATCTCTAATTAACTAGCACTTGATCCAACTTTTCCTTATAGACCAGTCTTTAGCTTGCTTATTGCTCCAAGTAAATGTGTGACCACCCTGATATTTAATATCAACGAGGCCTATTGTGTCCACACAATTCTTGAAATTTGATGTAAATTTCCTCAGGGGAGCATTTCCTTCACCTTTAGTTCTAAACAAAGTAGAATTAAAATCACCATTGATAACCTAGGGGCTAGCTACTCTATTTTAGAAATCCACCAAACTCTTCCATAGCTCCTTCCTTTGGAAGGCATAATTAGAGCCATATTGTAAAGGCTATGGTTGCAGGTAAGTAACGGAAATAGTGAAGCAACAGAATATTGTCTATATTGCTGGAATGGAGTAGTACAATCGGTAGGCCTTAACAGATAGGGTAAGAAATTACAGAGGGTTCGAGAGAGAAAGGCTAGACACAGATAGTGCTCAGCAGGGGAAGGGGAAGGCTAAAACATTACAAGCAAATTCTATGGCTACTCGATCATTCCTCATGTTTATTTATACTGCAATCTAACTGGGTACCATAACAGAATTCTTATCAGTCGATCACGTAATCCTTTAGGAATGCAGGAGTTCGTTTCTCACGCTGGGATCTACGAGGGAGTAACGGAACCTCAGCTGGATCCTCAGCTGCTTCTCTACTCTGGGCTGTTACTGATGGGTCGGGGTCCATTACATTGCTGCCTTCTGCAAAACGAACCTTGTCCTCAAGGTTCCAGTTGGAGTACGAATTGCGGAACTCGTGGGCGGGCTCCAGAAGTGGCAATGGTATAGTTTGAGTAGGTGGTTGGCCGACACACTTCTTTAAAACGGAAACGTGAAAAACTGGGTGAAGACGGGATGATGGCGGAAGGTCCAGTTTGTAAGCGACCGGACCCACTCTCTGGAGAACTTGGAAAGGGCCAAAATACCTTGGCCCGAGCTTTTGGTTGCGGTGGAGGCGCAGGGACATCTGGCGGTATGGTTGGAGTTTGACGAAGAGCCAGCTGCCAACTTCGAAGGAAACATCCCTACGGTGTTTGTCCGCCTGATTCTTCATACGGTTCTGGGCCTTGAGCAAGTTGGTCCTGAGGTGTGTGAGTATACGGTCTCGATCGGTCAAGGCATGGTCAACTGCGGATAGTTTAGCGGTGCCGAAAATGTAGCGAATTATGGTCGGAGGATCTCGACCATAAAGGGCACGAAAGGGCGTCATACCGGCTGAACTATGGTGGGACGTATTGTACCAATACTCAGCCCACGGTAACCAAGGAACCCATGTATTGGGGGCGTCGGCGACAGCACAACGAAGATACATCTCCAATACTTTATTGACAGCTTCGGTCTGCCCGTCGGTTTCGGGGTGATAGGCGGAGCTTAAGGCCCGCGTGGTGCCTTGTAGCTTCGTTAATTCTGCCCAAAAAATGCTTAAGAACAGTGGATCATGGTCACTCACAATTTTGGATGGGATGCCATGTAACTTTACAACCCCGTTCAAGAAAATGTGCGCTAACTTGGCAGTGTCAAATTTGTTGGGCAAGGCAAAAAAATGTGCGTATTTTGACAAGCGGTCCATAACGACAAAGATGACAGTCTTGCCGAAGGAAGGGGGAAGGCCAGTAATAAAATCCATGCTGACTTCATCGAATACCTGATCTGGAAGAGGTAGCGGTTGTAGCAGGCCGGCCGGGGATAATTGTGACGATTTCATGGTCTGACACACCAGACATTCCTGCACGAATCGCCGGACATCTTGTCGCATAGAAGGCCAATACAAATTGGCGGCTACACGGTGAAAAGTTCGTGTAGTGCCGGCGTGGCCACCGATGACGGAGGAATGGAAGTCCTCAAGAATGGCTCGCCGAAGTAAGGGGTCATTGGGGACGACTAATCGGTTTCGATAGAACAGCAACCCCTCCTGAATGGAAAAATGACGAAAGCAGGGATCAGAGGCTTCGACCTTGGCGTGGAGCTGAAGAAGGTCGGGGTTGGTGGTATTTAAGGAGCGAAATTCTTCCAAACGACTGAAATGTTGAACTGATATGGCCATAAAACATCCAGTAGGGACCCTTGATAAAGCATCCGCCACCGTATTCAGTTTCCCAGGCCGATAAACCACTTCGAAATCATATCCCACCAGTTTGTACAACCAATGCTGTTGTTCAGGGGTCTGAATGGTTTGTGCTATGAGATTCCGAAGAGCTTTCTGATCGGTGATGATCGTAAATCGTTGCCCCAAAAGATATTGCCGCCACTTTCCCATGGCTTGGGTGATAGCGTACATTTCGCGGTGGTACGCGGGAGACCGTTGTAGCCTTGGCGATAGCTTTTGGCTATAAAAAGCCACTGGTTTGCCATGTTGGATTAAAACGGCGCCAATGCTCATGCCAGAAGCGTCCGTCTCGATGATAAATGGGGAGGAGAAATCTGGAAGGGCCAGCAAGGGGGCGTTACTTAAGGCCGCCTTGAGCTGGTCGAAAGCTGAGTGAGCCGAAGACGTCCACTCAAACCCATCCTTTTTGAGTAGATCCGATAAGGGGGAAGCAATCCGAGCAAAACCGCGGATGAAACGGCGGTAGTAACCAGCCAACCCAAGGAAGCCTCGCACGCATTTGGCGGTGGTAGGGATTGGCCAGTCCTGGATGGCAGAGATTTTGCCTGGGTCGACCTGTAAGCCATTCGCGGTAACAATGTGGCCCAAATATTCGATCGTCGATTGACCAAAAAAGCACTTGCTTTCTTTGGCTACCAACCCGTGGGCTCGAAGTGTGTCGAAGACAAGAGACAAATGATGAAGATGGTCGGCAATACTCCGGCTATAGACAAGGATATCATCGAAAAAGATTAGGACAAAGTGACGAAGGTAAGGTTTGAAGATACCATTCATGGTGGCCTGGAAGGTTGATGGAGCATTCGTAAGGCCGAAGGGCATGACGAGGAACTCAAAATGGCCATCATGAGTGCGAAATGCCGTCTTATGAACATCCTCTGGTCTGATCAAGATTTGATGGAAACCGGCAAGCAGATCGATCTTGGAGAACACCGTGGCGCCGAAAAGCTCATCAAACAACTCATCCGCCGTCGGAATTGGAAATCGGTCGCGTATGGTAATGGCATTGAGAGCTTGGTAGTCGACGCAGAAATGCCAAGTACCGTCTTTCTTCTTGACTAGGAGAACTGGAGACGAAAATGGACTTGTACTGGGCCTTATGAGCCACTCGCTGAGCATTTCTGTGACTTGTCTTTCAATCTTATGTTTTTGGAAGTGAGGGTAACGGTAGGGGCGGACGTTAACGGGGGAGGCATTGGGAGCGAGGTGAATGGAGTGGTCAGTGGGACGGGAAGGTGGAAGTCCAGATGGTTTAGTAAAGACATCCCGGTATTGTTGTAGGAGGCGGGCAAAGGCAGTTGGGTTGGAGGAGGGACGTGTGGTGGGTTGGAAGTTGATTTGAAGGCTGAAGTAGGCGGTAACAGAGCCGATGTGATGAGTCCGGCGTAGGGAATTTAATTGGATGGGCTGGGGACAATGGCTGTGAAGTTCTGTCCAGGATATAGGAGAGTCACCAAGGGTAAATTGGAAGGTGGATGTGGCATAATTGGTGAGGATTGGGCCGAGAGTGGCGAGCCAGGCCACGCCTAATACGACGTCGGAACCGTGCAAGGGAAGGACATAAAAATCAGCGGTAACGTCGGTCCCTTGGATTTGTAAATGGACATTCCGCACCTTGCCTTCGCTGTAGATACTTTCGCCATTGCCAACCAAAACTGGAAATGAGACAGAGGGGTCGATGTCCAGACCCAGATGGTGAGCGATGTGACTCTAAATGAAGTTATGCGTGCTGCCCCCATCTAATAAGACTTGGACCGAGCGGCCTTGTATTTGTCCCAAAAATCGGAGTGTGACGGGAGAGAGGCAACCCGACATGGCATTGTAGGAGATCATGGTTTGTTGGGTAGGGGAAGCGGTAGAGGTGGGGATGGAATTTGGGGTGGGAAGGTCGGGGAGACCGGGGTCGGGAGCAGGTGGGGGAGTGGGTGAAGAAGGTGGGTCCGACGGCAGGGGAAAGGGGTCAGTGTCGTCGGAAGGGTAGTCATCGTCGAGAAGAAACATTTGGGGTTTGTTGCATTTGTGGCCCCTGACAAACTTCTCGTCACAGTAAAAGCATAAGCCCTGGTCACGCCGTCATTGGGCTTCATTATGGGTCAGGCGTCAGGTGAAATTAGGGCTAGGAGTTGACTGAGTTGAATCGGGAGGAAGCGTAAAAAGTCTGGGATTGGGTGAAGGAAGGAGGCCGGGACCGACAGGCTTTCTTTCAAAAGCATGAGGTGGTAGTGATTTAAGTAAGATTTTGCGGGTCTCGGATAATTTGGCTTCTTGCAATCGGGCGAGGCTGATGGCGTGATTGAGGGAGGTAGGGCGGAAGGAGAGGACCTCGGATTTGATGTCAGGGCGGAGCCCGAAAATAAAACAGTCCACGAAAAAGGTGGAAGGCAAGCCAGCGGTTTGGTTAGATAAGGTTTCGAAGTGGGTCTGATACTCTTCAACGGAGGTTGTTTGGTAGAGTTTGGCTAACAGGCCCTGTGGTTCTTCAAGGGTGGTGAACTTGAAACGGTCGATGAGGGATTTCTTAAATTGTGCCCAACCAGAGAGCTGCTTATTAGTTTTCATCCACTGATACCATCGCCGGGCTTTTCCTTCAAAATGAAAGGCGGCCATGGTAATACGTATAGAATCGTCAGTGTCATAAAAATTGAAGAATTCATCGGCGTTGAAAATCCAGGAGTCCGGATCGGAACCATCAAACTTAGGAAGTTCGACGCGAGCGGCTTTGGGTGGAAAGGGGCAATCAAAGTTAGCATCCATATTGGGTGAAGGAGTACGGTGGTTGCCGATGTGGAAGGAGCTCGGTTGAGAGACGACAATAGGTGGTTCGGATTCTGGTTTTTTTCCTTTTAGTAGCTGCCTGAGGTGAGCAAGTTGTTGGCTGATTTCATCCATTTGATGTTTCATGTCAAGCATGGTGGATTGTTGAGCTGTGACAGTGGATTGAAGGGAGTTCAAAGTAGAGGATTGGGATGCCACATCGTTTTGGAGTTTGGTGACAGTGGAATCAAGTTTAGCTAGGCGGGTGTTATCAGCCATGGAGGAGAGGACGAGAATGAAAGCACCAAATTGTAAAGGCTATGGTTGCAGGTAAGTAACGGAAATAGTGAAGCAACAGAATATTGTCTATATTGCTGGAATGGAGTAGTACAATCGGTAGGCCTTAACAGATAGGGTAAGAAATTACAGAGGGTTCGAGAGAGAAAGGCTAGAC
>JAOTBA010000005.1:14443105-14463078 GCA_025629845.1 Erythroxylum squamatum | reverse complement strand
CACTTCTTCAACCATCAAGGAGATTAAATACATCTCTATCGTATCATTCCATACCCCATCTTTTTCATTTACTTCCACACAATCAATGTCATCATTCATATTGTTCAAGCCTTCTATAACTAAATGTAATAACATATAAGTGACATCAATAATAATAATATTTACAAAATATTAAATGCTAAATATAATTTAAAATAAACATGTGACAATGTGTTATATTCCACACTAAAAAAAAATCGATTCTTTACATTAACAAGAGGTATTACATCAAGACAATAAAATCAAGGGACTGTTGTAAAAATAGGAATTCACGTTAACAATTGCAGGAAAGGCACGTTGCATTTAATGCATTTAAGGCTACCAAAACCAGTACTGATCCTAGATATTACACGAGGCAATGCTACCAAGCTGAAGAGCACAAAACTATCACAAAAAGTGGAGAGTCCCTCGTCAACAAAAATTGTCTCAAATATGTCTAGTAGCTCAGTGGGGTCTTAATGATTTTTTTAATATAACAATTGCATTGAAAGGCACGTTACATTTAAGGCATTTAATATTTCAACACATTCATTTAATGCATGAATAGAAGTGAAGGCTTGCATTAAAGGCATTTAATGCAATTTTCGGCGGTTCCAACTTCCAAGTCCTCGAGTATAACCAACAAGTTTAAATCAGAAAAGCAAAAGCAATGCCCAAAGGCCAATTAGTAGTCCATTCCAGCAAATTAACACCACCACAAGCTGCCATGAGATAATCCCGCTCACATTATCACTTTGCATGGCTGATGGGTAGCTCCATCGCTCATGGCCACCAATCCCTTGCTCTCTTTTACAGTCTTCTCTTCTTCCTCTGCCCCAGTACGCCGTCATTTGCTTCACACAACTCACAAGGCGTCTCCTAATCTCAAACCACTCACTTCTCGAGTCGTCCAGCTCACCCGTCGAAGGCAACTCAAACAGGTCATTTTCTTCTTACTTCTCCTATTTCTATTTTTCTATTTTCTTACGACTGCTAAACTTTTAACAGATATTTGAGGAGATTGACACCGCCAACTTACGATATGGGAAGTTGAACACCATCGTCATGAACGCAGTCCTCGAGGGTTGTGTGCATTGCGGTGATATTGACTCAGCTCTTCAAATCTTCCACGATATGTCCAAACCCCAGAGCTGCGGAGTCGATGGTGTCACCTACAGTACTCTATTGAAGGTATCTGGCGTGTGTCAATCTTCGTAGTTGTTTACTTTTATGGTACTCACTGTACGCAGTTATAGGGTTTGGGCGAGGCTCGAAGAGTGGACGAGGCATTTCAAATACTGGATTCGATTGAAAAAGGAACTGCGACAGGAAGTCCTAAGTTGCAAATGACGGGTGTATATATAAACAATGGAAGAAAAGCTCGAGAGGGTGAAAGCCAGTGGCATAATCTTATATCTATACCTGAGATTTTTTCTACCAATACACTTCAAACTCGCGTACAAATGCGAAAACTTGAAACAGAGCATGCAGTAACAGTATAAAGCCATATCCACGCACCGAAAGAGAAAACGAAAGGAACAAATACAGATAATATAACACAAACCTGGAGTTAGCCGAAGATGATGATGCAAGTCGACGCCGAGAGGAAAAAAAACAACAGTTGAAGATGGAAGTCGGCGCAAAAAATCTGTTTCGGAAGAAACGAAAGCCTGTTGTAAAAAATTAGGGAAACGTCTTTTTTTGGTTTTCTTAATACGGTTGCAGTTTTTTTATTTTTTAAAACACGACAACGCAATAACGATGACCAAACATGTTTTAATCCCAAGTTTTATTTTTAATAAAAACTGCAACTAAAAACAGAAAAATAAAATGAAAACAAACACACCCTTATCTAACTAGAAACTGTAACCTTATGATTATAAAGAAGCAACTTTACTAATTGTTCTAACAAAAATAATATTTTTAATTGAGTACTATGATTTTACAAGCTTTTGAACTAAATTGAAAATTATTTAAAAAATGGCCATTAAATTATTTTTTAAATTGATATTTTTAATTCTTTATCCCTTAAAAAAATTGTAAAAGACTTTCCATGTTTAACTATAATATATATACATATATATATATACATACATATATGTGTGTGTATATGTATGTATGTATAGAAAAGTCACTATTATTCTCTCTCTTCTCATTTTCTCTTTCCCTTTTTATAATTTAAGAATGCCATTCTTTTCTAAAATTTCTTTACAAGTCCTTTTTATTAAATATGTTCTTAAAAAATGCTAATGTATTGAATATAATAAAAATATAAAATTATATTAATTAGCAGAAAATTAAGTTAAATTATTATTTATAAAATTAAAAATAAATATAAGAAATTGATTTGACCATTTATTTGTTTTAATACATAATAAATAAATATGATAAATTTTTAATTTAACTATAAAATTTATTTATTTATTCATTAGGATGAAACTTATTATGTATTTTTTAGAGGAAAAATTAACAAAAATAGTTTTTTTCAAGAAATTTTTAAATCACAAAAGCTTAGTGAAAAGAGAAAATCACAAATGTGTTTAGAGAAAACTCAGACTTAGGATTTACTGGATGTTCCTCCTCACAAGACACCTATTGGGTGTAAATGGATCTACAAAATTAAAACCAGATTTGATGGAACTGTTGAACGCTATAAAGCACGTCTAGTGGCCAAAGGGTACACTCAAGAGTACGGCATTGACTATGAGGAAACCTTTGCTCCTGTGGCTCGATTAACGTCAGTCCACAGTCTCTTGGCTATTGCTGTTGTTCGTAACTGGAAGTTATTTCAGATGGATGTCAAAAATGCCTTTTTGCATGGTGATTTGATAGAGGAGGTCTATATGCACCCTCCTCCTGGTTATCACTCTCCGCACAAGGTGTGCAAACTTCGTCGAGCCTTATATGGATTGAAACAAGCTCCACGAGCTTGGTTTGCCAAATTTAGTTCCACTCTTGCTCATTTTGGTTTTCTCTTAAATTCTCATGATTCTGCATTATTCACTCGAAGCACTGACAAGGGCATTGTTATTTTATTATTATATGTTGATGATATGATAATCACAGGCGATGACTCTACTGGAATTTCTGAGTTACAACAGCATCTTAACCAGCATTTTGAAATGAAAGACTTGGGTCCTCTCAGTTATTTTTTGGGTCTTGAAGTTTCTCATGATTCTACTGGTTATTATCTTTCTCAAGCCAAGTATGCATCAGATTTACTTTCACGAGCCGGTATCACTGATAGAAAAATAGTCTCAACCCCACTAGAGGTTAATTGCAAACTTACACCTCTTGATGGGACACCTCTTGAAGATCCTACTTTATATCGGCAACTTGTTGGGAGTCTTGTTTATCTCACAGTTACTAGACCTGATATTTCATATGCTGTTCATTTAGTTAGCCAGTTTATGTCTGCTCCTCGCTCAACTCATTTCTCTGCAGTCCTTCAAATTCTTCGTTATGTCAAAGGGACTCTCTTTCATGGTTTACATTTTTCAGCTACCTCCTCACTCGTCTTATCTGGCTATTCTGATGCTGATTGGGCTGGTGACCCAACCGATCGTCGCTCTACTACTGGTTATTGTTTCTTTTTGGGTGATTCTCTCATTTCTTGGCGTAGCAAAAAGCAAACTGTTGTTGCTCGTTCTAGCACTGAATCTGAATATCGTGCTTTGGCTGATGCTACATCTGAATTACTTTGGTTACGTTGGTTATTAACTGACTTGGGTGTCATTCATTCTTCCGCCATCAAACTTTATTGCGATAATCGGAGTGCCATACAAATTTCTCATAATGATGTGTTTCATGAGCGTACCAAACACATTGAAATTGATTGTCATTTAGTTCGTCATCATGTTACTCATGGCACAATATGTTTGGTTCCTATCTCCTCCTCAAGTCAAACTGCTGATGTCTTCACCAAACCACATCTTCCTACTCGCTTTCAGGATCTATTGAGCAAACTCAAGTTGGCATCTGTACTACCATCTTGAGTTTGAGGGGAGGTGTTAGCCGAAACTATTGCAACAATTACAGCAATTAGTCTAGCATAATTTTAGCAATCATAATTATTCTTTCTTTATTTGTATTCATTCTCTTGTATAAATCTTACCCAGCATCAATGTAAAGATACAACAACAAATTCTCTAATTCTCTCTTATATTCATTATGCTAATATGTGTATTCAATAAAAGTTTAAATATATACAATAATTCGTAAATTAGAAGTCTACTTGAAAAATCAAACAAGCTCGTTAGAAAACTCGAATGCAATTGGTCTTTTATTGCTTACCTTTGTGTGTAGCATCTTGAAATGATGTCTTTTTTCAAGAAACCTCGCTGGATTGCTACGTTCATTTCTAATACCAGAATAAAAGATCTTGAGTCACGTAAACCTTGTTCAAACTTCAACCTACTCTTTGCTTTTTCACTAAACCATTGAGCCACTAATGCACGATGGGGTAAGATGTGCCTTCATTACAAGTAGACGGAGGAAACAGAGACTAATGGAATGTATAATCATGTGATTACAGCTGAAAATTTACATAGAAATTAACTACAAACACAAAATGACATTACTTTGTAACAAAAACTCTACATGGTATTTACCAAAAAAAAAACTCTACATGGTAACTATTAAACCCCTAAGTCTAGATTGCGGGATCGTGCGAGTGTTGGCGAGCCTTGACCAATGCTTGACACGTAAGTCGACACGAGGAAGGTGTGTTGACGAGGGAACAAGGCAAAGTTTTGCAAGTTGGCGAATAAAACCCGAAGAACTTGCGAAGTAGGCGAGAGATGCGAGAAGTATCGGCGAAGATCTCGAGAGTAGACGAGAGTCGATACGCGTGGGCACGGGTAGGCGCGCATTGGCAGTAATCTTCGACGAGACGTGAGATTCGGATTTGAGGCCACGCGGAGTTGAAAAACTAAGTCATGCGAGACCCGAGGGTGCGTGAGAAGGCGCAAAAGCATGTAAGACCCCGCGAGGATGCGTGAAAACATACGAGCGCGACGAGGCACTTAAGCACTTGACTTCGACGAGGCAGATCGAAGGTATGTAAACTGCGTGAGGTTTTATGCTAACTCAGTTTGTGACTTGTACTTAGTCATGGAACGACGAGACTGCACTATGAGTGAGCTTGATCATGAAAGATGGACTTATCCATGGACGTGCATCGAAGAACTTATGTATGGATAGGCTGTGGTGAAGACACATCAGCAGTGACGTAGCAACTGTGGATGATGTGGCACATGATGACGTGGCGGGAAAGATCACAGGGATGAACATCATCTTTAAGAGATGAAGATCACGTAGAAGGATCATCTGAAGATAGAGGAGATCTTCGTGGATAAAGATAATCATTCCTAGATAGGGTAATATTTTAAATGTGATGTAACTTAATCCTGTTAGATAGGATAAGATTGTAATATTAGCTTAGTAGAGTTCTACTAGGACTCTTAGTCATCTGAAGGAGCCTATAAATAGCTCATTAGTGTTGAGACCTAGTGACTCACTCATTATTGAGAGAAATCACTCAGAGAGAGCTTTTGGGGGAGAATTCTCATTGTAAGGGCTTCGAGTAGGGAGTTCCTTGAGTGCTTTGAGGAGGAGGTACTCGTATATTTTGTTAACATTTTGTTGAGAGTTAATGAATAGCTTCGGCTACATTTAAAATTTCTTGTTGCTTTCTTTACTCTGTTACACTTGTGTTCTTTATGTGTGTGAGAGAAACACTTGTATGCGTGTGAGGTGTTCGAGGGCTAATAGAATTGTTCGGCGACATTCACGTGAGAAGGCTGAATCTTTGTTTAAGCGGACCTAAGCGAGATTGTCGCACGAAGGTGGGCGCGACTTGTGGTGAAAGTTCGAGTTCAAAGAAAACCTTTGTGACAACTGGTATCAGAGCCAATCTAGAGTGATGGCTGGTAGAAGTAATCTGACGAAACATGTTACGAGAATAGAGGCGATTCTTGAGTCTCTAGCCCCAATGGATGAGGGTGTTGTTCCTTTGTTGGAACGTATTACATCTTTGGAGAGGGAATTTCAAGCAACTATGAGAGCGTTGGAGGACAAACGAGAGCTCGTGAGGAGATGAGCTATGATCTGTTGGTGCTCAAGCGTGTGATGGCAAAGCACGAGACGGATGTCCGAGTGGAAAGCACTATGGTGAAGGTGCGAGAGCCACAAGTTTTCGATGGTAAATGGAATGTCAAGAAGCTCAAAAATTTTTATGTGGATATAGAGCAGTACTTTGCAGCGGCAAAGGCGGCGACTCGGAGAAGGTGCCAATCACATCAATGTACCTGGTGGGTGATGCTAAACTGTGGTGGAGAACGAGAACATCTAACGACATCAGTGCAGGTAGACCTTCCATCGACACTTGGGAGAAGATGAAGAAGGAGCTAACGGACTAGTTCCTACCCAACAACACTTCTTAGCTCCTGAGGGAAGCTTTAAAGAGGTTAAAGTAAGACGGCTCGGTGAGGGAGTATATGAGAAAGTTCACATCAGTAATGTTGGACGTGCGGAACATGTCGGAGGAGGACAAATTGTTCAGCTTTATTAGCGGCTTACAAGGTTGGGCACAAATGGAGCTTCAGAGGCAAAACATGAAAGACCTCCCTAGCGCAATAGTGGCGGCAGATACCTTGCTAGATTTCCAATTGCCACCACCAATTCTAACCTGCGAAGAGGGCAAGAAAAATGGTAGAATCCGGGATAGCAAGAAGAAAGGCAAAGAGAAGGTGGGAGAATCTTCTCAACATAAGAAGAAGCAATCGAAGGCACAGGTTGCATGCTTCATATGTTAGGGGTCACATTTTGCTCGAGAATGCCCGAAGAGGAAGAAGGGCGAGGAGCAAATGAACTTCGTAGTCGCGAAGGACAAAGGAGGGAGCGATGAAGATGACTTGGGAGAAGGAGCCATCAACAACATTGCCTATATAAATTGTATGAGCCTCGTGGAGGAGCGCCCATACAAAGATAAACTTGACGGAAAGAGGAGATGGCGCGAGAAAAAGGTGCCATTGGAAGAGAAGGCTTACTCCAGTCTTTGACAGTTGGCGAAAGAGTTTTCGAGGGAACCGCTAGTGGAGGAGTGCCCACAGATTATTTTGACGAGGGTTTCGAATTTTTCTAATGGGGGTGGTTTGTTAGACCCCTAAGTTCAGATTGCAGGATCGTGCGAGTGTTGGTGAGCTTTGGCCAATGCTTGGCACGCAAGTCGGCACGAGAAAGGCGTGTTGACAAGGGAACAAGGCAAAGTCTTGCAAGTTGGCGAGCAAAACCCGAAGAACTTGCGAAGTAGGCGAGGGATGTGGGAAGTATCGGCAAAGATCTCGAGAGTAGGCGAGAGTCGATACTTGTGGGTGCGCATTGGCGGTAATCTTTGACGAGACGTGAGATTCGGATGCGAGACTGCGCGGAGTTGAAAAACTAAGTCATGTGAGACCCGAGGGTGTGTAAGAAGGAGAAAAAGCATGTAAGACCCCGCGAAGATGCACGAAGGCATAAGAGCGCAACGAGGCACTTAAGCACTTGACTTCGGCGAGGCAGGTCGAAGGTTTGTGAACTGTGTGAGGTTTTATGCTAACTCGGTTTGTGACTTATACTTAGTCATGGAGCAACGAGACTACACTATAAGTGAGCTTGATCATGAAAGATGGACTTGTCCATGGACGTGCATTGAAGGACTTATGTGCGGATAGGCTGTGGTGAAGACACATCAGCAGTAACGTGGTAATTGTGGATGATGTGACACATGATGACGTGGCGGAAAAGATCACAAGGATAAACATTATCTTTAAGAGATGAAGATCATGTGGAAGGATCATTTAAAGATAGAGGAGATCTTCGTGGATAAGGATAATCATTCCTAGATAGGGTAATCTTTTAAATGTGATGTAACTTAATCCTATTAGATAGGATAAGATTGTGATCTTAGCTAGTAAAGCTCTACTAGAACTCTTAGTCATCTGAAGGAGCCTATACATAACTCATTAGTATTGAAACCTATTGATTCACTCATTATTGAGAAAAATCACTCAGAGTAGAAAGCTTTGAGAGTTGAGAGCTTTTGAGGGAGAGTTCTCATTATAAAGGCTTCGAGCAGGGAGTTCCTTGTAAGGTCTTCGAGTAGAGAGTTTCTTGAGTGCTTGAAGAAGTAGGTACTCGTGTCTTTTGTTAACATTTTGTTGAGAGTTAATGAAAGAGTAGCTTCGGCTACATTTAAAATCTCTTGTTGCTTTCTTTACTCTGTTACACTTGTGTTATTTATGTGTGTAAGAGAAACACTTTAAACACTTGTGTGCGCGTGAGGTGTTCGAGGGCTAACGGAATTGTTCGGCGACATTCACGTGAGAAGGCTGAATCTTTGTTTAAGCAGACCTAAGCGGGATTGCCGCACGAAGGTGAGCGCGACTTATGGTAAAAGTTCGAGTTAAAAAAAACCTTTGTGACAGTAGCTACCTTAACAGAAGTAGCTACGTTAACAGAAGTAAGACATTTGCTTCTTAAACAGAAACAAAGTAGAAGAATTGTAAAAGAACTCCCATCACTTTCAGCTGCAAATTCTCATGTTATTAATCTAAGGAAGAAAAAGTGTTCCTAAAGGATATATGTACACCGCACTTTTGTCTGCCACATGAGTGTGTCTCAACTTCACCATGGACCAGTCTGAGTCCGTCGCAAGCACCGTTTTTTAGATCCTTGCTGCATGTTCATGTTCTCCATGGCCTATAATGAAAACCAAAATCAAATTCTGCTAATTATTTAAAAGTGAAGGAATGAATCCTATATCTTGCAAGATTTTAGAACAATGCAATTAGTGTCTATCAAAGACATTACTCACAGTTACTGTTCATCGTGTATCAGGCTGGTGTCAGACTGTATAATATCCAAACAAAAGGAAGCGTCTATGTATTATATCAAGGGACTAAGTCTCCATTTAACTTTCTTGACCTTAATGTTTCTTCAAATTTTGATTACATTTGAAGAAATGTACTACGAATATTGTGGACATATTAAATGAAAACAGAAAATTTATATTTAAGACCCTGAATTCCTTCATCTTGTAATGTGAAGGTAGAAACTATCTTTCAAAGAATGGCCTCAAAAGACAGTAAACCAGTGAAGGGTTCAAACAGAAAACAAACAAGTAAAACACTAGCCAAATTTTGGTACAAGGAAGAGATAAAATTAGTCACCACTTATCATGCAGAAGTTAAAAAAAGAAAAATGCACCTGAGTTTTCTGCATCTCCATGATTTCCGCCTGTAAGAAATAACTTGAATTAATGATATGATTAATCATTTGATTCGGGTTTATAATTTGGTTTCATGTTCCAGTAATGGATGGATCGTGCAGTGAACAAATGATAAGTGAATACACATAACTTACCTGTTTCTTTAGCAATTCTTTGTTTTCCTCCTTCAGCTTTGCAACTTCTGCTTCCAACTCCATGGTATACGCCTGCAGCAAGTCCAAAAACCAGATTCAGAAAACATTTGAACAGATTTTGAGACGTTATAAATTCCTATACCAACCGAAGTCTTGCATTTCATTCATAAGGCTTCAGTTTAGAAAAGCTTTGACATAATGGTTTAAGATCAATACCAGACATTATAGTTTATGTCTACTCTTCTTTTCATATTCATTTTCTTTTTTGCAATTTTTAACTGAAAATGCAATAAGGTATCGAGGTTAAGGTGGTGCCTGGTGGTAGTTTTTCATACAGGAATAGCTTTTTCCTATGAGAAAACATATATGGTTAAAGCACAGTGCAACAGAACCCATACATTACAGATACAGAGTACTTTATACAGGCAACAATGTCAAGAAATTTGCAGACTATATATGTTTAACCCAAGGCATTTTGATGATTGAATCTGCCTAGCTGCTTCCGTAATGAGGATGTGACCAGTAGAATTGTCTAAAGATTCATGCAAACATTCCAAATTAAAAGAGCAGCAGGTGGACAAGTAAAAATACAGAACAATAATTGATGAGAAGAAGAATCAAACAAATCATTCACCTGCTTCCGAGCCCGTGACCTTGCAGCAGATTCTCTGTTCTTAATCATTCTCCTCTGTCTCCTCTCGACAACCTTCTCCACTGTAGCATTAGCTCGCCTCCCTCTCAAACCTCCATTAAACACATAAGGAACCGGTGATACCGAAGATGTATCCCCGTTACTTTTACTAATCCCATCTGAAGAAATTTGGCTTGCAGGTGATCCAGTTCCAACGCCTCCTAATCCAGCCATTCCCATAGCTCCACTTGGCATTAAACCACCATTTCGCCCTTGATCCCCAATCCCCATAACCCCACTCCTAATTCCTGGACTGCTTTGCAGAGGCACTGGCGTTAGATATCCAGGATTTGACTGCTTAGGGAAAATTTGTTGGTGCTGAACTTGTTCCTGCGTCGGCGCTTGTACCTGATTTGATCTAATCCCGTTCACATTCAAAGGCAAATTCGAGGAGTTCATAGCAATCTGATTAGTAGAACTGTTATTCAAAGCCATAACCCTATTACCCTGAAATCCAATTCCTAAACCAGGATTATTCACTGTTCTTGTTAAATCACCAAAAACCGCACCATTAGCATTAAGCTTCGATGCTACTTGAGTATCTTCCCTCACCACGCCAGCCCTCACCAAGAACTCCTCCAAAGTCATCTCTCCCAAAGTCTGCTGCCTCTGTGGCGCATTAGCTCCTCCAGCTCCATTATTAATACCACCATATTCCTTTGCTACGTCTTTCCATACCTCATCAACTGTTTTCTGGCTCAGCGTTCGCGGAAGGGTCAGCGAACCCTGTCGTTGTAGACCCTCCTGGGCCACAATAGAAGAGGCTGCCACTGTCTGGTTCTCCTCTGCGCTCCATATGTTCTTGAGTAGTTCATCCATGTTCATTGACCCAAAGTCCTTACCTGGCCCTCCCATAGTGCTTTGAAACTCATCAAAGGTTAAAGAGTAAATTGACGGCTGTCTAGCCAATAGGAAGTTTTCAGGTGGCCGGCCGCCGCCACCACCGGTGTTTGAGGAGGGGTCGGTGGTGAAGTTTTTGAAGTTGAAATTAGTCCCCATTTTTGAGAAAAGATCTGAATAAAACAGTGTCAAGCAGCTGAAAACTAATCTGATAAAACGAAAATCTCTCCAAAGCTTCCTTCTTTCTTTCTTGTTGTGATACTCTGATTTCCAATCTAGGACGACAACATAAAAATTCTAAAATCCAACTAACATGCAGATCAATGTCAAAACAACACACTGCTCTACCTTAGGCAAACATTTAAAAGGAACTACAGAAACCCCCGAACTAAAACCACAAACAACAACGGAGAACCATTCAAACCCTAACCTTCGACATTTCAACCCAGAAAGAAAAACAAAAATCAAAACTCGAAAGCTCACAAAAGGAAAACACTCGTTCAACTACTATTTTCAAAACATACCAGACCCACGAAAAGCACCCACCAAACAGACGAAAAATAAAAAGATTAGCTTTCAGTTAGTCAATACTGTTTACTTAGTGTACAATTATACAAAACAGGTAGACAGAGAAAAGCATACAATTTTTGCCATATGGTAATAAATAACAATTGAAGTATGGTTACCAACGCAACAAGAAGACAGAGCTGTTACTATTTCCTCAAAATTTTCCCTTCGATTTACGTTTGGTGTTTTTGTCTGTAAATTCCCTCCGTATGTGTGCGTGTGTGTGTTTAAACCAGGTGTAGTTTCGTTTATGTTCGCCAAGTGTCAATTGTCGCCTACTGTATTAGTTAGCTTTTAAGACAATGTAAGAGGGCAGAATTTTATAATTACCATTCCTAACTATTGTTAAACAATGATTAGTGGGGGAGCTAGTGCTTAGACGTGCACCAATCAACAGGGTTCGGAGTTCCGTTGACGTACAGCCAAAGAGCAAGGGCCATCTGGTAGAATCACAGCCGACCACGTAGCTTTTGTTCGCATGCTCAGACGGTGTTTGTTGAGGGGCTTTTTCGTCAATCTGCCTAATGTTTATCGGTTCATGCAGGCGGAAACTATGCGCCGACATGCGATGTACCTTTTTCATCAGTGACTTCGGCACAGAATGGTATGAACGCATTTTTATCGACGAAAACGCCCTCGACCATCGCGTGATTTCTTGTGCTATCGGGGGCTATATAGAAGTAACGGGTTTTACTGCCAGAACAAGGAGATATCCGTAAAATCCCAAGGATAAACATGGAATAATTATCTCGTTCAAGGGTACAACGGTATCTTTCTAATCACTCACATCCAATCCTCCATAATAATTCTATTTTAGTTATATTCCAAAAATATAAGCATGGAATAATTATCTCATTCAATAATACAACGGTATTTAATTACTCACCTTATATTAATGTATCGATAAAATTTAATAAAATAGGATAGGAATATTATAACTAAAACAGGAGATATAATTCCCTAATCACTATGATCTTGTTTAATAATGGCAAAATTGGAATATATTTTAAATAATTTTGTATTTACATAAAAATATTATTAAAATATTATCATTCTTATCATAAATTTAATCTCTTTAATAATTAATTTATTTTGTTTCACCAATGTTTTATTCTTATCATAAAAGTTATTCATAGTTATTTACAAATTAATAATTTTATAAATCATACACAATTTTTTGATTAGTTATTTATTTACAAAATAAATTATATAATAACTAAATATGAGTAAAAAAACTTCATTATTATTTTTAATATTTAATATAAAATATTAATATAACAATTAACTTTGTTTAACATTACACTGAACACGCGTACCCAATAATTTCACTCCTAGAGTCTCATTTTCTATTTTCATTCCGATTCTTTTCATTATTATTTACCAAACAAGATCTAAAGAGATTAAAAAAATAAAATATGTAGAACTATGACTTATATGAATGGCTCGTTAAGAAAAAGAACCAACTCACTTAACTGTAATTTAGAGTAACTTCTTTAATAAATTGAGGGTGAACTTTGGAGCAATTAGTAAAATTATTCCTTTATAACCATAAGATCATATGTTTAAGTTACGGAAACAGTTTTATTGTAAAAAATACAAAAAAAATGCTGCGTACATTATGATTCTTTCTAAATTCCAGCAAAGCGAAGAGTCTTGTGTATTGGATACGTTTGGATACGTTTGATATTTTGGTGAATTAAAAATTTATTAACAATAAAAATTTCATGAATGCAAGAGAAAATGGAGATAAAATTGACATCGTCAGGAGTGTAGGTAAACTATATTAAGAATCTAAACTTAAGGGGTGTGGTTGAGTGGCAGGGACTCATCCATCTTTAACCAAAGGTCAGGAATTCGATCCTTGACTTTGGGTATGGAGCAGCCTTAAATCCTTGGGCTAGTTGTCCCACTCTGTGAAGTGCCTACAAACCAGCGAGAGAATTAGTCACTTAGTCCGCCAGTGGACACCCTGGTCTAAGACCAAAAAAAAAAAAAAAGAATCAAGTCGCTTATAGCAACCTGCATGGTCAATTTTGGATTTTGGCATGAGAACTAATTTAATTTTCACATGTTTTTAAGTGTTTTGTACTTTAGTGACTTTGAATATCAATTTTAGATGCCAAATAATGAGGAGGTAACTAGAAGGAACTGTGATGCAACAAACGCACGACAATATCTACAATGCATTTGGACCAAAGAACTCCAATCTAACGGGCAAAGCACTTAATTACAGGGGGGCAAAGATAATGCCTGGCTCGAAATACTGAGAATCTACTGAACATGTTTGAAAATTGCGACACTTTCGTTTACAAGGATGGTCCTTTGACTTGGTGCAAATAAAGCTTTGTTTTTCTCTTTTAGTTATCGATATGACGAGGTACGCGCGCTTAAAATTGACAATTGGCAAGAGATGGCGCAATCAGGAGTCAGAAGCTACAAAGTTTCACCTACTTTCCACCAGTCAACTGGTGAAGAGGATAAGGATCCTCTCCAATCTTCGCAGAAAGTTCTATCATATCAACATCCCAACATTAATAAGTTGTGTTTTCTTGTTGTTATTATTATCATCATCGAAATTGAGATACAACACAAAAAGACAAAAAACTTGCCGCATATTTAGTCATTGGTTTCTCTGGTCGTAAAAGGCCACAGGCAAAGATAAAAGGAGTTCTCACTTTATAAGGCGAAATGACACTACTTTATGCTGTAACGACGGCACATCCAATCCCTATTTTGGATTTTCTTCTCTCCGTGATAACTAAAGTTGCCCGAAAAGCAAAAAGGCGAAAAGTCTTAAGTATCTCTATCTTGTGATATGGATTAGTAAAGCCACGACGATCAATGAGTGTGTGTGTTACGTGGGGCTTTTCTCGTGGGTGGCTAAGCTCCATTGCAAAAGACAAAAACTCTTCGAAAGCAACGCATCAAACATTAACTGTTCTGGATAATTAGCGAGCTGGTCAAAGGGAACTTCAAAAATCTGTTATCGTCCGCTAGACTCCATTCTTTCCATCTGTGTCGACTGGTCATGACCGATCCTTGCTATCCTTGCCCAACCGAAGCAAATGCTTTTTTTTTTGAAAAAAGGAAATTAGTATAAACAGAGAGAAAAAATTACAAGGTCATCAAAAGAGAAAACCGTCATATACAACACAAAAGGAGAACCGGCAATAAAGAAATCAGCTACCACAACAACAGGAACCTAAAAAGAACCACCTTCTAGGAACTATAAACGTAAGGCATGACACACATTATAATAGAAGACAGTGTATTGGAGAATCAAGCTCATCTATTACAGATCATTTACATGGTATATATATACAGTATACAAGTAACCGACGATATACAGATCCTACAATCAATCCTCTAATGCAGCTATATCTATGTTAGCTAAGTAACTGACGATGACAAAGTCAGTCCTTGATCTTAGCGATGTAAATGAATGCTGTGATTGCTGAGATCAAGTGATCCTATAGATGGATGGTTGACTGACGGTGATTGCTGAGATCAAGGGTGACTGACTAATACATTAGAGCTACAAGGAACCTTCTTAGTCAAAACTAACTCCTGAACATCAGACATAATTAAGCAGACTAAACTCTCCGTCGTAGAAGAGGTACTCTGGAAGCGGCGAGAGTTTCGCTCATGCCTAAGAGAATATAAACAGACCCCCAAAACAATAAGTTGGACAGGTTTGTTGGAACCTGCAGTAGAAGACAAATAACTAGTGATAGGCATAAGGGCGGACCCAGGATCCGTCCAACAACATAAGCCACAAACAGTTCTCCAAATAGAATAGGTAAAAGGGCACTCGAAAAAAAGATGAGAACAAGATTCCATTTGCAGGGTACACATCGGGCAAGAAGGATCTAGTAGCACATAAGGAAGACGATCAGCAGTCGAAAGCTTATTCTGAATAGCTAACCAGAAGATGAAGGAGATTCGGTGCGTGAGAAGGTTGCTCCAAACCGTGGGTGCCTAGGGAACAGGGAATTTCTTTTTAACTTATCAAACATGTAATGCAGAATCAAGGAACAACTATTGAATTCAACAAGCTCCATCAAAACCCTATAAAAATTTCTCGCTTAGAATGCATCGTCTCATTACAATAGTCGATTAATAATTTCATGCCCAGATTATAAGGCGAATATTCAAAAAATGATAATTAATTAACGTCTGAGAAGATATAGTCTTTTTTTTTTTTTTTGAAAGGATATGAGAAGATATAGTCTTGAACACATAAGTTTGCACCTTTAGTCAAATCAATTATAGGACCTTATTATTGACACTTCTTTATATAATCAGATTCTTATGCAATCAAGTAAATACATTCCCTAAGGATAAAAAAATAAACGTCAGGCTAAGATAAAAAATGATATATTGGCTTCTAATGTGGTTAAAATAATTCAATGAAAAAGCCGAGGCTCAAATTTGGTGTTGGATAAAAGTAAAGGCAAGGCTCAAACAAGGGTTTAATCTAAATGCCACTTTCACCTTAATACCCCTAGTTTAAGTATTGGTCTTAACGTAAATAATAAAAGTAAGTTTTAGAATCATCTAACTATGTATGATAAACACACAACAAAGAAAAATAGAGCACGATATAATAATGCTAATTGATTATAGGCTCAAAACATTACAATTTATGCAAATAAATACTAAGAACTTTCATCCAAATAGACTGTCAAAATAACTATTCATAACATAGCAAAATAAGAATCCATCTAACTGTGCCTTCTTCCTCTCATATTCTAGCCTAACTCAATGATTCATAATAAATAAAGATGTTTCAAGAAAAGAATTCACATATTAAAAATTTCCACAAGTATCAATAAATAAGAACTAAAATATGCTTCATAAACAATCAAATTCACAGTAAAATCACAATACCTCTTTTGTAAACAAAGATTTACATTATCCCCAATAGACACATCATACAATATTGATAAAAAATATTAAAAGTAATCGGAGGAGAAAAGGTTAACTAATACTCCCCTTATATTAATAGATTTCCAACCTTATCCAATGTCACCGACATCCATCTACTGCCAGTAAAATCTTCTTTACTCTAATATATATGGTTGATGTTGCCTTTAAAGTATGTGAAATTCATCAAATCTTAACTCAAGTAACAAAATTAGAACTATAAGACTAAAACTATGAAAATAAACTAAACTCCTATTAAAAATCATATAAACTACTCAATTTTTTTTAAAAAAAATCTATTTGTGGGTTGCCACCCAACTAATTCTTTTTTATGAGTCTTTTAGGGGAACTTCTTAATAATCCCTTCTTCAAGCTAAATAAATAATCAGTTACTCACTTCCACTTGTCTTCCCAAATAGGGGCTCATTAGCCTACAATAGGCCGCATGTTACAATATAATAAGGACATATGGTATCAAAATAATAAGAATAAGTAAATATGTTAATGTCCTTTTTAGTAACAAATTGTCAATATACCAAGGAAAAATAAAACTACCTGGATCTTTGATTGACCATAGCGGTTTGTTTTACGGGAAGTAGGAGTCCTCTATATTTAAGACAACTACTGATAATTCTTCCATAAATATTTTCTTTGGCTCCTCTTTGTTATCTTCCTCTTTCTCTTCTAGAATAATAAGTTTTATCTTTCGTCTCTCCAATCGCTAGCTCGTCTCCACTCTTTAAAGTTGATGCGTTCACTTATTCTCTCAAATATTCCTTATTGTATCTAGATAAAACATGTATTTGCTCCTTAGAAACAAGCTTAATAAGTAATCCAATAAAAATTCTTGTGTTATTGAGAAAGGTAAGTAGCTGTTTAATTTTTTTTGATGTCAGTCTCATGTTTAGCAGTAGATTTGATATGGATCACTGCATGACATCGATCCTCTTCTTACTATTCTTGTTGCAGAAATCTAGGTCAAGCTTGATCATTTCATGTAAAATCTAGCTATTTTCTCTACCCTAGATTGTAAGCATTCCCATAGGGGATGTTTTGAGACTAGTTTCCCATGCAAATTTGTTATTCCTGTATATTATCCGATGCCAGAAATTCATGATTGGGATGGCCACCCCAAAAAATTTCACAATGCATCATCAATACTAATTGAGCTTCCATATACATGTCACTATTCCTCTTATTTCAAAAGTAACCACATCTATCTCATCAAAGTGCTTCAAAATTATCAATGCTTAATTTCAACTTAGATTTAAAAACCTTAAACTTTTTAAAACTTCAAATCAATATTTTATTTGGTGAAAATGACTATATCACATGATACTTTATTTAGTAATGTTGAGCAAGTTTTAAAGCTAATAATAAAACTTTCAATACGTGCAAGTATACAGATTGTATCTTGTAGTATAAGATGTTATTGTTCCCATAGAATTATGCAATAGCTAACAATTTGAACCTAACTTTGTCTTAAGATAACACAAAATTGATTTGAATTAAATTTAAATTACAAAAATTGAAACAAATAAATAAAAATTAAATAATCAAATAATAAGTGAGCTGCTAATAAAAATTGAGATTGATCAAGATTGAGTATTTAAGAACTATTCTTTCTCTATTTCATTCCCTTAGTTTTGTTGAATCAATTTATATGTTTGATCCTAGCTTTCATAAGATATTGATTACTCTCTAATCAATTAACCCTAATTAAATTTTATATTTCTAAATTTGCAATCTCTCGATTCACAAAACTCTTCTTAACGTCTTCAGTTAGATCTGAAGCAATCCATTAGATAATCAATTTCATAATGAAGATCTATCTTCAATCGATTATTAATTTGATAATTGTGGGACTATTAAATTGCCAACGCTAACTGTACAATCTAACACTGATTACTTTGACTCATTCTCTTGATTTGTTTTCAAGTTTATGTATGAAAAATTATCACAAACTTCTAGAAATATATTGAATTCAACAATGAATAAAGTCACAAAATAAATTTAGAATAATTCATAATCTGAGTTTAGAACTTTATGGACATGTTTAACATCTTAGAATTCCAATTACATGTCAACAATAATGAAAGAAATAATTCCAATTACATGTCAACAATAATGAAATAAATAAAGGAAAAAGAATAAAAATTTTATTTGCTCCTTGATCTGGAAAAATGGAAATTTAGATGTTCTTCTTATCTCTCCACTTTGATCCACCTTGATTCAATGGCTAATGCATTTTTTTTGTGTTTTCTTATTCTTAAATAATGCATTAACGTTCTAGGGTTGTGTCTAGTGTTTCTCCACTTTATTAGGTTCAAAAAATTGTCCCAAACCCAAAAGATACAAAAACTATTGTGCATGGAAATCTCTCGTAACTATTGTGCTCTTTGAGGAACGACTGTTGATTGACCTAATTCGTGAGTAGTCAATATTTAATACTACAAGTGCATGGTGTAGCTGTAGCTAGTATCGACAAATACGGATCAATCCCACGAGGAAGGTGAGTACTAGTAATTACTATTATTCTATAATCTAGCTTACGAAGTGATTGTGAGTTTTCAATTAAAGAACCTAAAATTAAGCAAATAAAGTAAACAAGCAACGCAATTTAAGCAAAGAATTGTGAGATCACTAAGTTAATTACTGATATTAATTAGTTAGTATCTAGGCTCTGTGTTGGATCCCGCTTTCGGAACCCAACCTCTTAACAAACTACCATTAAACTTGAGCGTGGTTCCCTGTAAATTTTTTTTTTCACTTCCTATGTCCAGAACACCCATATTATAAACATCTAACCATAATTCGTATTCAAGATTTATCATCTCAAATCGATAACTTCCTCAAGTATACTTTGATTTCAATTCAACCTTATCCATATGCAAATCTATATTTTCGCTCAACATCATCCATACATAATTCATAATTCATTAACATCAAGGAATAAGAGTTTTATACACAGCTGAAATGACATTTCAAACTACTATACATCAATGCCTCAACATCCCAAAGTACATAAGCCACATGAACTAATAATACTTGAAACGCAACCAAAACTCCATGGTTACAAAGTCTATCTTAAAATACAAAAATATACAACTTGGAGTGATGTCTTAAATCTTAGTCACTTGGTCTCTTGCTCAACACCTGAAGATGGGGAGGAAAGGGGGAGGGTGAGCTTAAAAGCTCGTGGGTAACAAGTTTATAATTGAAAACAAGCAAAAACCATTTTAAAAACTCATTGCCATGGTACAATTTTGAAACCATAGAAATTTCACACTTAAAAAATCATAAAGTACTTATTTCATGAAAATCTCAATTTTGTCAAACAATTCAAAATAGCACAAACCATGTATGCATCAATCTTGGCAAACATATCGTGAGCACATGAGCACATCAAAATAGTTCGAGTGGATCCAAAACAGAACGTACTACGCATTTTTACATAATGGTCTTGCGTAGCCGTGAACTTATGGGAGTCCATGAAGGAGCTCCATGCCACTAGCGGGCAGGCGGGAGA
>JAOTBA010000005.1:14409930-14423359 GCA_025629845.1 Erythroxylum squamatum | reverse complement strand
CAAATTCCTTAAGGCACAATAACATCTATAACACAATTCATATACAAAAACACTCATTTAAATTCATTTTAATATTTATAAATTCTACTAAAAGATCGGGGTCCAACAGTAATGGGATGTTATATTCTGCCTACTAGAACTTACAAGAGCAATGTTTAAATGCACATACTTGAAGTATAGAAATCTTAAGTTGAAGCGTTCCTAATATTTGTAAAGAGATTCTCTATGATTATGCTTTTTCCTACAAATCTCTTTCCTTATACTGATTGTCTTTAATTATGGAAAGTATTTCTCTAAAAATAGCCTCTACATTTTGATCCATATGCTTACACTCCCAATAGGTATATCAAAAAGGATGTATTTTGCTACATCCTTAGTGAACATGATAATTTGCTCTTCTGTCACCCCTGGAGGTTTCATACTAATATAGACCACGCCAAGCTCCTTGAGATGCTTATGAGCATCTTCACCTGCAAAATCGTGGAAGTTGAGCAAAAGCTGGATTAAGTCAGACTTAAGCTCAAAAGTAACATGTTCAATAAAATTTGGAAAAGTGATGCATAATAGTCTTTGAGTCAAATATGGGCAGCTAACTCTCTTAAAGTTTTTGGATTAGCCATGGATTCCTCAAGTTCAATTGTATTTTCAGAGTTATTATGATTTCCCTTTATAACCTTCATAGTGTCCTTTTAATCTTGGGATCAAATTGTATAGGTTCTTAATAAGGAGATCTCATTACTACCATACACAAACCTTAAAAACATAAAAAGATCAACAAATGACTATAAAAAGAAATTATTAAAAAATATACAAAATACCAATTAATATCATAAACAAAAACTAAATCACTTCACTCCTTTGCAATGGTTCCAAAATTCTTGATATGCGTTAAGCACACCAAAAAATAAAACTTAACTCTACACAACTAAATTTGTAGTACTGGTGAGCAACGATCATATCTATAAAGAGAGTGTGTTAAGCTTTTGTAATGAATAAACTAGTGTTTGGGATGATAAGTGATTAGTTGACTATATTTATATTCCTACATTTAGTGTGTTTTGTTTGTTATTTAAGAATCTTATAGCATTTATGGTACTTATTCTGCTTCAAGTATATTGACAGACTAAGAGGAGAAGAATTTGGATTAAATTAGCATAAAATGGAAGAATTAAAGCAACTTTAAAGATACATGGGCGTGTATAGGAATCAAGTAAGTTACTATAAACATATGGAGCTTCAAAAACGTTCTTTTTGCCTATGTGAAGATACACGCCCATGTATATTGACATATACGGTTGTGTATCTGCCTATGTAAGCTTTGGAACCATGTAAATTCATAATTTGAGGGGATTTTGGGATACATAGTCAAGTAAGTGACTGTGTATATTCTCAACAATCTAGTTTTTGCTATAGAAGGATATTATGAAGGCTATAATAGAGAGAGGTAGATTTCAGAGCCAGTGGAGACACCAAAAGAAGGAAGAAAAACATAAAAAGAAAAAAAGGCTACACATCACAAATAAGAAGATCAAAAGTGGAAACATCAAGATCAACTCCAACTTTCTAGATTTCCATAAAAAGGCTTCAAACTGATTTCATTATATTCTCTTTTTTCTATTCCATTGCCTTATATGCTAAATCTGAATAGTTATGTTTTGAATATGATTATGGATTACAAAATCTATATTAGGGTGTTATTCTTGAATTGTTTGGTATAACTTTTACCTTGTTGAACTTCATATATTACTGCTTTGTGATATTTAGTGTACTTATACTCCATTTGAATCAAGAGATTGAATCAAGTTATTTGTGTTAAGTTGCGCAAGGAGAGTTGGTAACTTAATAGACTTACAAATATTAGTTTAATTAGAAATTGAAGAGAGATCTTAATTCTGAGATAATTATCTTTAGGATTGCTTCAAATCTAATTGAGTAGTTAAGAGTATTTTTCAAAAATCAAGAGATTGCAACTCATATTTAATCTATTTTAATTGAGATTATTTGATTAGATCTCAAAAGAGGGTAATCAAAACCTTTAGATATCTAGCATCAAGCATAGATGAATTCGTAAGTTAAGGGGAAGACAAAATAAGGACAGAATAATCCCTAAATTTTCACCATCGAGTAACTTTAATTTTATAGTTATCTTTTACTTATTCAATCATCAAGTTTTGTTAGTTTACTTTAACTTTCAGTTAATTTGATCGTTTTTTACCTTAAACAAAGTGTAATTCAAATTTTAAAGTGGCTATATTCAATCCTCTTGGATCGATATTAGTTTTACTATAATATACAATTGTATACTTACAGTATAGTATAAAATAAGCAAAGAAATTTTTAGAACTGTTGTCGTATGTTACAATTTTAGCATCTTATCTGATTTGAATTCTTTTGAATTAAAGAGTTTGATACTTTTTTCTTATGTTATTGTAGGTGCATGAACACAAGAATAACAAGGAGTTCAAGAAAGGTAATGGACGCATAAGTTTTTGACATCTTCAAGTAAGAGAGGGAGATTTAAAAAGCAAGATGCCAAGAGACAATAGAAAGAATAATGATGAAGGAATAGAATCAATGAGAACTACAAAGAACCCTTATGGACTTTATGAGACTAGGGTTTAATGTTGATCAGCAAAGGATAATGAGACCACTAGAGCAATATATTTGAAATCAAACCAACACTGTTGAATATGCTACAAACCATCGTCTAGTTTTATGAACTAGACAATGAGGATCCTAATGCTCATTGGCCAACTTTCTAGAGATTTGTGACATATTTAAATAATGGGTTGTCGAAAGATGTAGCCAAGATGAGGCTCTTTCCTTTCACATTTAAAGATCGAGCCAAGGCATAGTTAAACTCACTCAACCTAGAGTCACAATATAGAAGTAGCTGGTACAAGCCTTTTTGGCTAAATACTTCCCCTTAACGAAAAACACTAAACTCATAAAGGAAATCACAAATTCCCAGCAAAGTGAGGGAAAGTCCTTATATGAAGTATAGGATCAATTCAAAGAATTGCAAAGGAGCTACCCACATCACAACTTGCCAAAAAATTTCCTTTTGAAAACATTCTACAATTGAGTGAATCCAACCATACGAGGCACCATATTTACAATAGTTGGTGGCTTTTAATAAGGAAAATGGTTGAAGCAGAACTTGATTTTTTAGAAGAAATGGAAAATAAAAACTATCTATGGACATTTTAAAGAAGTAAACAACAGCTAATATTTAGAGATTAAAAGGAGTGTTGGTTGCGAATTCAGTGATAGCATTACAAACTGGAGTAGTAAAACCAACCAAACAATTGAACAACCTAAAAGTCACATCTTCCAGCCTGCTTAATGCATGTCAGCATGGATGCGAACTATATAGATAAGAAAGCCATGTCTTAGTTGATTGCTTCCTAGTGGGAAACAACAATATGGAGTAGCTCAACTCTTTAAGAGCACAACATGATCAGGGAGGTAATAATCCCTACTCTAATACTTACAATCCTGTGTGAAAGAACCACCTAAATTTTCTTAGTCTAACAATGCATGAAATTAAATGAGAGCTCAAGGCCCATCAGAATTTTAGTAAGATAGGCTCAGTTCTTTGGAATTGAAGATGGAAATTTTGATGGATGTTTTGAACTCCAAATCACGAGCCACGATGAGAACCAAAAGAGGATGCAAGCTAAATTTGACCAAAATATGAAGAATCATGGTTCTTTCATCCATAATTGGGAGTTTGAAGTCAGATAATTAGCTAATGCGTTGTCTACATGAACTCTGTGGAGTCTCCCAAACAATATAGAGTCTAATAGAAGGGATCAATTGAAGGTTAGCATAGTTACAAGTGAAAGCAAGTTAGAAGAAGCAACCAAAATGAAGGTTGAATCTTATAACAATATACACCAAAGGAAAAGGGACAAAGATGAAGAGAAGAAATAAGAAACTCCTTGTATTCCTCCTCCCCATATGCTCCATCGATTCCATTTCTATAAAGGCTATAGAAGAACAAATTGGATGCATTTAGAAAGTTCATGAAAAAGCTAAAGAAATTGCATATCAACTTGTCTTTTATGGAAGCTTTGGAAAACATGCCCAAGTACACGAAGTTCCTTAAGGATATACTATTAACTAAGAAAACTTAGGAGGATAATCAAACAATCTCTCTAACAAAAAGTTGCAGCTTTATAATTACCAACCACATGCCTTAAAATTGAAGGACCTAGGGATTTTCATTATACCTATTATAGTTGGTAATTTACGATTTGTTAAATGTTTATGTGATTTAGGTGCAAGTATCAATCTTATGCCTTTATATCAATTTTTACAAAATTGGGACTAGGAAATGCGAAGCCAAAATCCACCCTTATTCAGTTGCTAGATCAATCCATAAAGAAACCATTTGGCATAGTGGAGGATGTGTTAGTAAAAGTGGACAAGTTTATTATTCCTGTGGATTTCGTAGTGCTAGACTTTAAAGAGGATCGAAACTATCCATTAATTCTTGATAGAACTTTTTGAATGTAAGAAGAGCTTTAGTGATTGTTTATAAAGGGAAACTTATTCTTCGAATTGGTAATGAGCAAGTTAAATTTAACATAAATAAGGTATTGAAAAATTTGAAGGTAAGCAACTCTTGCTTGAAGATACATACAATGTATGACTGCAAAAAAGAGCAAAAGGAGTACTATAAGGAAGAAATGAGCGTTGGGGAAGTTAAAGATGAAAGAGAACGAAAAAAGTAGGAGTTGGGTGTTCAATCGAAGTAGGAGATCTTAGTGGGAACAGAAGCACCCGTGCCAACCTTCATTTAGAAACCACCCATCCTAGAGTTCAAAATCAATGGAAAATAAGAAAAGATGGTGGAGACAATTGGAAAGGGAATGTGAACTCTGAGGTGGTAAATTTTGAACATCAGAGGAATAAGTCATAGTGTTGTAATGCATAGGATTGGTTGAAAATAATGGAACTAAAATGGTCAAGTTAATGACCTTAAACTTAGCATTTTATGTTATAGTTAGGTTTTTCATAAATTTGTGTTTGAAAATGCTCTATTATTTTCACGTTTTATGTTTATTTTGTAGAGAATTGACTGATGGATCTTCTTAGCATAAAGTGTGTCTAAGTTCCTTCTCTAACTTCATCATTGCCACAATACCCATAAGTATTCTTGCCCTTGTTTTATTCTTTATATTTTTTATTGTTATATTTTTTATGTATGTTATCTCTAGTTATGTTTTTGTTTAGTTTCCAAATTTAGGACAATGTGTTGTTTAAGCGTGGGTTCATATATACACTTGCATAACATTTGTTTATGAATTTGAATTTGCATCATATTAGTTTTTGATTGTGATAGCATGATATTGCTTATGTCGTTACTGGGATTTAACAATGTCAAGTAACTCTATTACATATTACCAACTTAGTTGCTTATGTAAATGCATATCATTCAAATGATCATTTTTTAATGAATTTACAGGTTGTTCATTATTGTAGACATTAAGTATTTGATAAATTGTTTAAAAAAAATCTTTTATTGTCACCTAAACTACCATCTCTTATAGGTACCTCCAGGGCAAGCATATTCAATGGAATTTCACATACTAGATACTCATTTTGGACAGAAAAGGGAGTGTTAAATATATCAATATCCTACATCAAATAATAGTGGGATTTTAATAAGTCTTATACAATTTCAACAATCTTTCACCTTTAAAAAATTAAGTATTGTGGTATTATAATATACTAATTTGATATCGAGCATTCACAAATACAGACACAATCTTCTTCTCTTCAAAGTATCTTCTATGATTAAATCCAATTCAAACATTAGCATTAACCATATTTAATACATATATATCTACACATGAGATAAACTCTACATTTAGTTTCCTTTAATTATTTATATATTACATTTAGTTCAATATTACATGTACATTTTATATGTTAGTATTCATAATGAAATTAATATTTTTGAAATATTTATATTCACTTTCTTCATTTGAATTTATCATTTTGATTTAGATATTATTTTTATTTTATGTAATTTACACATTTTAATTAGTAAATTAGAAACTACCTTTCTCAAGTTAGACACTATAAATTTGTTCATTTTACTATAAACTTCTTGATTATACTTATGAGTTATATTAACTTTTTTTTTTCTCTTTTGGCACACAAGTGTTAAGATATTTTCACTTTGTAATATTTTTAAAATATCCATTCTAATATTACTCAAAGTTTGTATTAATATACATTTTGATTTTAAATATTTTCACCTTATTGTATGCCTCATGGCGTTCTAAGAAGTTCAACCAATTTGAGTAATTTTAAACTTGAATATACTTCTAAAATATGAATTGAGAATAGACGAGAACAATCATATTTGAGATTCAATGAAAAAAAACTAATTTTCTTTGAAAATGGACTTCAAGATAGCATTCTTTTACTTGTAATCTAAATCATGAAGTTAAATAGGTTTAGTTACACTTACATGCATACTTTGATCCACCTGTCACTCTTATCTTAAACTAAACTAATGTGTGACAACATGAGTCATGTAACGATTTGGAAAAAAGATTCTTTTGAGGCCCTTGAACATCAAGAGGCACCCAAATTCATCCAGCAACCATGCCTTGTACAGCCCACATCACTATAAAATACACGTACAGCAAGTTAATTTGAGTATATTTTAAAGGACTTAAATGGGATGGGACTAATGCTAAAGTCAAGAGTTCCCTGTTCCCGTGATGTCTTGGAGGCCATTTAGATTCCATAGGCTTAAGACAACAATTAGCTTTCATTGTCTTCTTCGTCTCTTTCTTGTCACGAACTAAATATAGATTTTGGTAATTCACCACCTCCATTATCTATTCACGGATGTTGATTGTTGGATGGGTTCAAGAAAAACACGGGAATTCATGTGATATCTATATGAGAGAACATGTAACATGTACCATAGGGATTCAACTCCAAATTAAATGATGGTGCGAGCTTTTCAGTTTTGCAATTGAGTGTTGGCGATTTTGGGATCCTTTTAAGTTTTCAGACACTGTATCTGAGGAATTTTGCATTGGACCGAGCGAAATAGGAACAATTAATTAGTTATAGCCTTTTTTTTGTATTTTAACTAAATAAATCAAAATCTCAAAAAAAATATTTTATGATGGAAATGCAAGTGCGACTCACTCTCTATATTAAGGGTTTCAGAAGTGATTTTTTAAAGATTTAAGAATTCATTTGATAAAAGAAATAAAATTAAAGGGATTAAGTATTTGAGACACCAAAATCTATACGAATATTAGAAAGACTTATTAACCTTCCATTTGATGATTTTATTTTTAAAGTTGAAATAATTACTTAAAACTCATTTCTCATATTTTAAATTCTTATAACTAATAAAGAGTTTGAAATAAGAATGATAATATAACATATTTGATCAAGTTTGGCCTTTTAAAAAAAAATTATAAGCTCAAGCTCAAGTTGAAGTCTAATCCAAGCTCAAGATTGAGCACTTTCAAACTTCAAAATTTTCAAGCTCGTTTGTTGGGTCGAGTTTGAGCTTTTTGCTCAAATTCAGTCCATACATGCTCAAATCATTCCATTAAAAATACAAATTTCTAACATTTTTATTAATTAAAACAATAATATTTTATAAAAAGATAATTAAAATTGATTATATATGTTAGTTTATGTTTTACAGCTAATAAATTTATTGTAGATTTATGAGATAATTATTTAAATATATTATTTATCTTATTTATATTTGTCTAAATAAATTATGTATAAGATAAAGTTCACATTATATATGAACATTGCAAATGAAATTATGATATTTATATTACATTTATATATTATTTTTAAATTGTTTCTAGTCATTATTCTATTAAGACCAGATATTGATATAATAGAAAGATTAGCAGATGTATTTATTTTTATGAAAGAAGTAATCAATCACATAGATTAAAATATAAAAATACTTAAACAAATATGTGAGTGTTTGTTAAGAAATAAGTCCACCAAATTGGCCCGATATGAGAATTTCATTTAGAACATTACTTAGTACCCGTTTGGTAGAGCTTTTATCAGTAGAGCTTTTATTAGTAGAGCTTTTGTCAGTAGACCTTTTCTGAGAAGAGCTTTTCTAAAAAGTCAGTTGACTGTTTGGTTTTCAATTAAAAAACAACTTTTTTAAAAAGCTTCATACAGTAGACTGTTTGGCAACATAAAAATAAAAAGCACTTTTATTAATTTTAACTATATTTTATTTTATAATAAAATTATTTATGCTAAATAATATTTAAAGTATACTAAACAATATGCAAAGTACCATCTTGTAAGAACTTTTAGATAATTATCTTGTAGGAAATAATTTAAAGAAATGTCTTATTTTCTTGTAGGAAATAAAATTAATATGAAAAATAAATATTGAAACATGTAAAAAAGTTAAATAATATTATAATCCAAAAATAAATGTTCAAGCTGAAATAGTTAAATGCATAATAAATTATGTATATTATCGTAATACAAGAAGATTTGCAATATGTTCCCTATGCATCATTTATCTCGTTATTTTGTGGCTCGTTTAAATGATTTCCTTCAACGTTTTCATTTTCGTTGATTTCTTCATTTGTATGAAGTAATTCATCATCTTCATCATAGGGAGAAAACTCTTCATCCTTTAAGCATTTAACCTTATAAAATTGTGAATGGTTATTGAAGCAATTACAATTTTAACTTGCTTTAGAAAAGAAAAACTTGACATTTGACGTAAAATTTTTCACCTATTTTTCCAAACGCTAAATGTTCTTAATAATATTGTTTAAGTTATTAAACTATCAAGTAACATTAGAACAAAAAGAAACCAATGATATTGTGCATACAAGTTAACTAAATCTAGATCTGAGTGAAACCAATGATACTGTCACCGTATTCAACATTTACATAACTTTAGTAATATAAACATGTAAGAGCTCACATATAACAATAAATCACAATAAAAGGTAAAGGAGAATCAAATTTGGGCATTTCATCAAACACCTTCCGGGCGAGCTTAACCCCATCACTATTCCCCCAGTACATATGTACCATCATTTTGAACATATAAATCGTCGTTAAATCCCAACTTCAGCACCGACCCATGAATAGACTTGCCCAATCGCAAGTCCCCAATACCCGCACAAGCCTTAAGGACAAACGGGTACGTGTATTTATTGGGCAAAACGCTACATCGTAGCATAAGATTGTAGTTACACAAAGCTTTAGATTTTAAATCACTAGTTTGCGCATAAGCTCTGATGACGGTGTTGAAGAGAAACACATCATAGAGTTATGGGTCAGATTCAGGTGAGAATATGAAAGTGGAAGCGTAGTCAATGGCGCAGAGGGTAGAGGTTGTGGCTGCGAACTTGGTGAGAACAAGACGATTGTTTTAAAGGCCAGACTTAATGATACGGGAGTGGAGTTGAGTGAGCTTAGAGAACTTGTTGCAGGCTTCAAGAAGAAACAGAATAGACGTCGAGAAGAAGCGACGGACAATTACTTAAGTGACGGAAAAATAGCTCTTGAAAAAATTAAAATTTGACGCTTTTTTGAAAAGCTCTAAATTTTAGCTTTTGAAAAAGTTGTATTTGAGTTTTTAAAAAGCTATTTCTACTTCAAAAGTATTTTTAAAATTTACAGCCAAATACTTACTTTTTTATTAAAATAACTTTTGCGATAGATAAAAGTATTTTTGGACCCTCCTAAAATTGAACCAAACATGCACTTAGTCTCATTGTTGACCTAATGCTATCGTCAGGTAAAAACTAAACACAAAATTTAATCTCAACCTACGATTTAAATTTAAGTAAACATGATAATATTTGTTGAAAACCTAAATTCTATTTGAAATAAGTATTAAATAAGTCTGTAAACATTTCAAAACTTTAATTAATACAAAGCAAAACAGAAAAAAGTTACGTGCAATATATCACTTATGCCAATTTTAAGGAGGAAATATTATGGCCAATAGAAAGTAGTTTTGGTGTTTGTGAAAACTTTGGACTATAATAAAATATATAAAAAATGAGAGAAAAACTATGCAAGATTTTTACAAAAATATATTTTGCTCATAATTTAAAATATTCTCCTACCTTTATTGGAGGACTTGTGCCACATTTGAGCAAGAAATCTGTTGGATGCAGTAGAAATCAAGGAATTGCTGACAACTCAATTGTCGATATTAAATTTAAACCATTTTTAATTATTCTTGATTCTTGATTCTCGATTAATTATTATTTATTAGAATTTTTAATATGAGTATATTACAAAAAAAATGAGATTTAGCGACAAAAATTACTGACGAAATGTGAAGGTTTTCCATTGGCAAGCTAAGTTAGCAGTAGAATTTACCTACATAATGAGTCAGAGAAACGACTGTAGGTAATAATTGGCAACATAGTACAAATTTTTTGTCACTAATTTACCGATGGATATTTTCTATTCCGTCGTTATATTTAGCAACGATAATTTTTGTACTGTTGGTAAATTTAGCGACGGAAGGTTTGTTTCGGTCAGTAAATGTAATGAGGGACAAGGCTCCTCCGTTGGTAACTTTGTCAACGGATTTCCCAAATCGTTGGTAAATTCATAACTATTTTTATTGATGGATCTTAGTGGTCTGTTGGCAAATTCATTGCATTTTACTGACGAATTTTATTTTTCAGTCGGTAAATTTACTGATATTGTTTTTTTAATTTTCCTGCATTTAATTTTATTTGATAATCTTATGATTAACGTATAATTTATACAGTTATCAATTATCAATTGATAATATTTTGATTTATTTCTACATTTAATTTGTTAAAGCAGAAAGTTGATTAATGATATAAAGTAAAAATTATCTTAATTGATGATAAAAAATTATTATCTTCAACAACAATTATTTAATTCATATAAAATGACTACAACTATACTATTCTTTGGTGCACATGGATGCTTTGAATGTTGCGATGAGGTGCTGCCCTTCCCCTTCAACTCATTCATCTCATTACAGAGTTGGGCTATGTACTCTGTCGACTATTGCAACTAAGTTGCCAATGCTTGTATTGTGCTCTGAAGCTCATGGACTTTATTGGATGTGAACTGCCTACTAGATGCTGTTGTATTGGATGTGGAGGATTGTGAATAACATGTGTTTGTAAATGAACCTAAGCTGAAGATCCTTCCGTGACGGTCCCTACCACTCACTGCATGAAGATATGTTTGATTCTCATCAACTTCTTCAGACCACTAAGATTGTCGTTGAATGCTTTCTTATATTTGGTCATATCAGAAAGCAATGTTTATGTTAAAAAGTGATAATTATTAAGCATTAATATTAAAGTATAAATTTCACATACATTTAGTTCTGTATATCTGGTATTGACGAAGGTTACACCATCATGCTTCTTACTATGAGTGTGCAAAAAGAGCTGACTGGGTGTAGGCTTCTTGCCCATAGACTTTTCCTGCATTAGAATAAAATGTTATGAGTGAACTACAATTTATAAAAGTTTCGACAAAATTTCCTCTATTTTTATGATATTTACCCCCTGTTGAACAAAGAAAGTAACTAAACAACACAATCATATATAGCATCAGATATTTATAACATTATCATTCTCCATAATGCACATATTTTCATTCCAAAATTCACAAATCAAATTTGAAATACATCAAAGTAAAAAAAATCAGAATATAAGTGTAAAGTGTAAATCTTTACAATTCTTTCCGCATGCTCTTGGTGGGTCATAGATCCTCTAGTTTGTACGGGAAGACTCTCTTTCTCCGGTCCTCCACCTCTGTTGGTAGAATTATGCTCTGAAATAGACATTACCTCGGGTGATGCCAATACTGCTGCCAACAATTCCATATTTCTTCATAAATATAAGGAGGTCATATACCAGTCTTGTTTATTGCACCAACAAAGTCTTTATAACGTGTACGAGCTCATCTCTCCTATACTTTATAAATAATCGCGTCAAATTTAGAATTTCAAAAAAATTCTATGAAAAAAAGAAAAAACACACAATAAATATTTATAACTTACAATAATTATCTAATTAATGTATAAAAATTAAGTATATAAAATATATTTTTTGCACCTCAAACTCCTGATAATAAAAATCCTTTGTCGTCTAAGAGATATCCTTTCATATAACCCTCAAGATCAATCTTCCCCTTGACCTAAGATGGCATGTTTCTTGAGCACGATCCAGACGAAATCGACCTAATATAAAAACAAATTTATATCAATTTTAAATTTAAACCTATAACTTAATTATAAATATATGGTGTGTAATGTATTTTCACTTATAGATTATTAACAATTATGATATAAGGTCTTCCATCAACTCCCTCAACTCCAAGCTAGAGGCCGCCTCCTTCATCCGCAACGTTTACCCCTAATATCTCTGTCGGTATAGGGGTGGTGGATGGTGTAAAGCTGTTGAATGGTGTAGCAGTAGGTACGGAAGGTGATGTCTTATCTGCATGTGTAGTAGATGGAGGTACATCATCTAATTCTGTTGCAGTGGCAGAATATGATGCTTCACCTAGAAAGTAATTGGCTCCAAATCGTGGTCTAAACCTTGGTCGCATCATATCCTGTTTTCTCTTTGGTGGCATATTTTAACCTGAAATTCATATTTTATTGAATAAACTAGAAATATAACAATTTCAATTCAATATATAATAATATATTGTTGATTCAATAATTGATTTATTGAATATAATATTCTATTACAAACACAAATTAATCGCTATCAGTACTTAATTGTAAATCAAAATCATAATCATCTTCTTTTTCTAAAGAATTAGAATCAAATTCAGGCTCTTCTTCAGATCTCCCGCCCTCCTCATCCTCTCTAGATGAAATTTCAACGTATTCATTATTTGGATCGTTCAAAGGTTTATTCTCATCATATGTAACGGATGCATTTATTTCATAAACATCTTTCTGAAACGCTTTACTTTCAATTCTCTGTTCTCCTTTTCCATGTAATTCAAAAACACCTCTAGGTTCAACTTTGCAAATGACCAACCAATCTGACCTATCTCGTTGTAAGCTGGGAAAAGGAATATAATACACCTAGATCGCTTGCGTTACCAACATGAATGTTCAAATTATTGAAATCTTCTTCGTTGGTTAATTTCAACTAGATTGTATCGACTATGCACTTTTGTACTAACATTAGGAGTTGGATCAAACCAATCACACTTAAATATCACACTCTGCTTTATTAGCAATACAGGGTACTCAATTTTTCACCAATAAGCCTCACGGGAGTTGCATCGCAGGTTTCCATCCTATATACCGTCCTAGGGGTTTATTATGCAAAGAACTGTCTTGTCTATTAAAACTATGAATTTCTTGTGTTAATACTAAGTTTGCATTAATCACATTGAAGTTGAA
>JAOTBA010000005.1:14387863-14402403 GCA_025629845.1 Erythroxylum squamatum | reverse complement strand
AGATCAAACAGTAGCATTGGATAGTGATGAGTAGTTGTAGTCCCGTGTTTCTATTTGCACATCTCAGAATTTCTTTTTGATTGTCCTATGTTACTTAGTACTTTGTGAATGCTTGTGAGCAGTTTTTCCCTTTTTACTTTACCTTAACCTAAGCCCCATTACAACCCTTAGTAAAAGCCCTTTTGATCCATTATGGTATGTACTCTATGTAGTGGAAAATAGGTGAATTCGTGAGCTTATGGTTGTGTAATCTCTTAGAGGAAGCTTTGAGTGAAGCACAACCCTTATACACTTGAGTAACGTGGGTGAATATCGTGAGGAAAGTCCATTTTTAATTTTATGCTTGCTTTTGATCAAAGATATCTACCTTTGATTTTGTTTATGTGCATTGATGAACAGATTATCATATATGTAGTAGCTTGATATTTGAGTTTGCCGAAGTTTAAAGGATTGCAAACACTTGATTTTCGTTGAAAATGAAAAGACAGAATATGTTGGTTGTGATCCAAGTAAGTTGTTTGAGGGAAAGAAACACAGTGCCCTCAACTCCACCAATGGTATCATACTATGTTCGTACAAACTAGTCATTATATTAGACTTATATGAATGATAATCAATAATACAATTATAATCCTTCAGTAACTCGATCTATCTTCTCTACTTTAAGTTTATCTCCCTCTAAGTTAAGATATGCTTGAAAGTCTTATGATCTGTAATGATTCATAATGTCTCTCTATACAAATAATGTCTCTAAATCCTAAAAACATACGTAATCGTTGCTAATTGCATATTATGGGTAGGGTAGGTCATTTAATGCGGTCTTAACTTATGAGAATTATAAGTTATTACTTTCTTATTTGTATCAATACACAACCTAAACCTACACTAGAAGCATCAGTATATACCTCAAAACATCAAACACTTGATGGTAGCACAAAATCGGGCTATAAGTCCATCTCCACTTACGCTCTTCAAAACTCTCTTGACTTTACTCGGTCTATTAAAACTGAACTTCTTTCTTTAGTAACTTGGTCAACGTGCTAGTTATCATCGAAAATCCTTATACAAATCTGTAATAATGCCCAACAAGTCCTAGAAAACTCCTCACTTCTGATGTATTTCTAGGTAGCTTCCATTTTATAATTGCTTTTATCTTAGCAGGATCTGGCATCACTACTCCTCAGGACACCATATATTCAAGGAAACTACCCGCTCTAGCCAAAACTTTAGCCTTACTCAAATTGGCATATAATTACCTCTCCTTCAAAATTTGTAATATAGTCCTTAAATGTTGCTTATACCCCTCTTTACTCCCAAAACATACTAATATATCATCAATGAATACTATCAGAAACCGATCCAGATACTCTTAAAAAGTCCTATTCATCAATGCCATAGATGTAGCCAGTGTAGTAATCAACTTAAAAGACATCATTAAGAACTTATAATGGCCATACCAAGTATGAAAAGCTATTTTGGGAATACTTGACTCAACTGCTAGTATCTCGATTTTAAGTCAATCTTGGAAATATGACAGCTCCCCTCAATTGATCTAAAACGTCATTTATCCTTAACAACGAGTACTTGTTCTTCACTGTCACCTTATTTAACTGTTTGCAATCGATGCAAAGTCTTATACTATCATCCTATTTCTTCATAAACAACACTAGTGATGTACTTAATCTAATAAAGCCTTTTTCCAATAACTCCTCTAACTTCTTTTTCAATTCATGCAACTCAATAGTAGCCATCTTATAAGGAGCAATAGAAATTGATGCAACTCTAGGCATAGTCTAAATGGTAAAATCTATTTCTTATTGAGGTGGTAAACTTGGTAAATCATCTAAGAATACCTTCAGAAACTCCCTCACCATATGAACATCTTATAACCTAGGATTCACCTCCCTTGTACCAATAATATAAGCTAGATATGCCTCACATCCATCCAATATCAACTGTCTAGTATTCATGGTTGAGATCATACAAGCTAAGACCACTATACAATCCCCTAAAAATATCACATTCAATTTACTCGAAGACTCTATCATCTCCTCCTTTGTATGATAATCCATTACAGCTTGATGTTGTGTCAACCAACCCATTTTGAGAATTACATTAAATTCCTTCAAATATATCTCTATTAAGTCAGCTGATAGCTCCACTCCATCAATGCTCACTGGCATCCCCCTCCTTAAACTATTCAATGCCATAAAGTCTCTCATTAGCAACCATATTCTATGGCCATATCCTAATGGACTAAAGTTCCTCTGAACTCTAAAGACAAACTTTAAAGAAATGTTGGACTGTGAGGTCCTAGGTCTACTAACACATAAGCCTTAATATCAAATAATGAAATTGTACCTGAAATAAAATTGTTGGGTGTAGGTGTCTCCTCCTTCATCATATGGTATATCCTCACCTGAGTTTGACCCTGTGTTGCGGATGTCCCACTAGTACCACCTCCTACTACCAAATCTATCAAAACCTATACTTGAACTAAAAGCACCACTCTAATCATGTATTCTCTCCTCTATCCTTATTTCCTCAAACCTCCTTACTATCAAAGAGCAACTCTATAAATGACCCCCCTCTCTATAAATATAGCATGAATAACTGGTCCCAACGGATCCCCAACATGGTCATCTGTGACCTCTCTTATAGGTAGCACAACTCTGTACCCCTCTAAATACTTTACTAAAAGGTCCTTTGAACTTTTGACTAACCCTCTATCTGATCCAACCGATGGTGCACTAGTAGTACTATACTATCTTGGATCCATACTAACTTTTCCATCTCCACCAAAGCTATAGAAACTACCACTCATGCTCTATATGGCACAGGCTCTCCTAGATCCCCCTACACTAATAGACCATAAAAGAGTTGCTATACTCTTAACAAGCCGACTCTCCTCTCTATAATGACTCTTTAGTCACCTTTTCAACTCTCCTCCTTCTACCCTATTTTATTACATTCTCTACTCTGAGTACAGTCTCTAGTAACTTCTTGAATCATATGTAGTAGCTCCCAAACCTAAATGAATCTCCATCCTCAGACCCTACTCAAATCAGTAACTTCTATCTTTTAGATTTACCACTTCCTCTAATGCATACTTAGACAAAGTCGCAAAGTGAGTCTTACACTATACCACCGACATCTTCTCTATCAGAACCAAATTTATAAACTCCATCTTCTTTCGATCCTAATATACCCATAAAGTGTATTTGTCTATAGACTCTCACGTGAACTACCAAGTCATCTGTCGTGACTCATAAGATCACTTATTTGACTTCCACTAAGTCAGTATATTGCCCTGGAATAATGAAAAAATATACTACAACCTTCTTTCCAAAGTGCATTAAAAACAGTCTAAAACTAACTTTGTTTGCTCCCATAATGCCTCAGCCTCCTTAAGATTAATAATGCCTAAAAAATCCATTGCACCCATCTTATGGATTTGTTCACAGTTGCGGTCCACCCCAAAATCACCTCGGGCTGGTGCCGTAATAATAGCCTACTGCATCATTTGAAGGAACTCCATCATCTAAGGTGGCACTGGCTTCTCTCCTCCTATTTGATGCACTCCAAAAATCCCCCTAATCAGGCACATCTAGAGCATGGATAAAATTTCCCAATTCCTGAGTCAACTTTAGGCTAATAGTATCATCTCTTGAAACCATCCTAGATAAGAAAGAATATATTGTAAGTTTTTTTCACTTAATATGTCCCTAGAAACCTAAACCCGCTATGATACCACCTAAATATGATGCTCCAAAATTTTTAAACCACAATTTGTCCAAATTATTCCAAAATTACATTATTAATTACCAAAATTCTCATTAGTCTAAAAAATGATATTCATCAATTATAAAAATTATTTGTACAAGCATAACCATATGAACTGTCATCTTCAAAAGTATATATAATAAAAAAAAAACTTTACTCAATTTAAACTGTTGGCGACACTTAGACTCCACAATGTAAATCAAGTGCACTAGGGTTATTGACAATCTCTCTAACTCATTAAAAAAGTCTAACAGTAAGAGGTGAGCCACCTGCTCAATAAGGGTAACCTAATCGTATCGTTGAAATCAAGTAATTCAATTTATATTGAAATTAGTTAAATGATGAAATTTACATGTAATACTAAAATGTACAAGCAATACTCAATCTATCTAAATACTCAATAAACATCCAAACTTTTATTATTAGTAATGCTTAATATTAATATTATTTTGTTATTACCATTTATGTTTTACTGCTTTATTAACTAAATTAACTAGTCCATATCTAATTTTATGAACGTGATTCATCATACCCTAATATTCTTAGTTATACATATGCACAAATGAGAATTTTATTTATCACACATTTCTCCGAATTATTAGTTAATACACATCATAACAAATAACAAAATATAAATATGAAAAATTTTGTACTATATCAATTATTATTAAATAAATAAAATTCTTAAAAATTCATATAATTGAGAAATCCACATACTTAATATTAATCATTAATTTTATTAATTACAATTCAAAATATGGTTCACCATAAAATAATTTATCAATAACAAACTTCATTTTTGTGAACTGTACATAATTATAAGGATACACTTTAAGGTTATCCTTTATTTCCTAGGTCAACTATTTGATTGATCCAATCTACTCCCTGTTTCGTCCTTAGAACTTAGACATTACAAAATTCTATTAGACTTTATTTTAAAAAAAATTCAATTGAATTATAATTAATAATCCAAAATTATTTCCTTTTTACCACTTTATTCTTAATTATTAAAATATCCTTACTTTATCTTACCTTCATAATTACTAAAATACCCTTAACTATTAAAATTCCTATTATACTTATACATTTTATTATTACTAAAATATCCTTGTAGGAATTAAATTCTAAATTTACGTTGAATATTCACATTTCCTATTTTACCCCTACATTAATCTTAGAATTTCCCAAGTACCCAATTTTCTTCTTTTTCTTTTTCTTTTTCTTAAAAAAAAAAGCCTTCTCTACTCCAACATCACCTTCACCTCTCCTCCTCACTTCCTTCTTTTCTCATTTTTCCATCCAATATTCTCTATTTTTATTTTTCTAATGACTTGAAAATTGTTGTCACAAACAATCACAACATATTTCCAAGTAGAAACTACTTTAGGAAGATTGAAAATCATGAATAAAAGGGATGGAATTTTGTTGGAAGATCTTACCTATATGAAGTTATATGCCTTTTCAAGAGGTTTTTGAGTTGTTAATCTCCACAATTTGCTCTCCATTCTACTACAAAACAAACACAATGAAGAAATACATGAAAAAAAGCTTCATATGCAGAAGAAAAATGATGTTTATGTACACTTGCCAGTTGGAAATATGGAGAAAAAGAATAAGTGGAAGCTATTTTCGTTGAGTTTCTGCCCACTTACTTGTTACTTACATATATATTATCATCTCTTTTATTTTTACGGGTTGGGTTAGGTTTTTTTAAAGTTGATTCTTTTTTATGGGCTTTATAGATATAGTATACATGAAGTCTTGTTTCTAAAATATAATCACAATTTTTTATTTTCAAAGAATATGATTTTTATAAATTTATCTTTTAAGAATTACATAATAACAAAATTATTACATTTTAAAATATATTATGATTTCAACACAATAAGAAAATAAATTCATCATAAATTTTAATATAATAGATGACTATTCCTATGGTTATCAAAAAAAATTTTCTTTATCTATCAAATTTAAAAGGGTTAATTACCAAAAAAACCCAAACTTTTATCAAATTTTCAACTATAGCCCGAACTTTAAAAAGTAATAATAAAATGCCTAAACTTTCAATTTTTTTTCAAATCTAGCCCGAACTTCAAAAAGTAGCAATAAAATGCTCAAACTTTTAATTGATTTTTAATTCTAGCCTAACGTTAGTGTTTTTATTAGGTTTGCTGATGTGGCTCACGTCAGCCAAAATTAACACAATAGATGAAAATTAATGAAATAACGTTGTTCTTTAAAAGTGACATAAATTAGATTACACAGCCTCGATGACCCTACGCTTTTATTTAATTTAGTTTTTCTTTTCGTTTTCAATTTATTCTCATGATGCCCTCACCCTTCGATTTTCATATTACACAGCCCCGACGCCCTCACACTAAGGACATCAGGAGAATGAACTAAAAACGAAGAGCTTACTGGTGCAATATATTATAATGCAAGAGTAGTTTTGGGGTGTTAGAAGAACAAACAAAAAACAAATGGCTGATGATATCGGGAGAATAACAGATAATGTCGGACTATAATTGAAGAAAATTGAAAGTTTGAGCATTTTATTGCTATTTTTTGAAGTTTGGGCTATAATTGAAAAATTATGAAAGTTTAGGCATTTTATAGATACTTTTTACAGTTTGTACTATAATTGAAAATTTAATGAAAATTTGAGTTTTTTTAAGTAATTAACCCAATTTAAAATATTGTTAAGAATATGAAATATTAAATTTTAAAAATATTTCTATTGTCAAATGTATAAAAAATACTTTTATTATTGTATGACTTCATCCAGGATAAAAGAAGGCAATCATCGTGAGTTAAGTTTAGTGATTGAAAGTTCAGTGTTTCTTATTTTGTTAAAACTTCAGTAAGAACAAGAAACAATGAAGCTTGTAAACACTCCCATTTGGATACATAAAGAGATGACGCTTAGTTTATCAAACATTTTAATGCTTTACTTTAAAATTTTCCGTTGGAATATAGATGATTTCATTCAAGATGAAGTTGAAGAAGGTTGTTTTAGTATGGTATGCTTTAAGTGGAAATCTATTATCTACTCGTCTCCAGCCTTTAGACAAATGGAATGAAAGACCTATATATAATACATATGAGGGAGAGAGAGCCTATGTCAAGTATAGAACCAACCTCATTTTATATTGAATTTATATAAAAAAAAACATAATTGTTTCTATCGTATGAGCTGTCACAAAATATTATTATGTATACTAATATGGTAGGACGATTCAATTCAAGTGAAACACCTAACCCCAATCTAGCAAAAGTCAAATTATACTTGATAATTACTGATAGATCGAACATCGTGTATGAAAATTAAATATTTACGAGCATGCTGATGTAAACTATCAACACCAATTGTAAATTAAGCAATTTGACGAGAGAAGTTAAAAAATGCCGCCTTCATTGAAATAGGGGGTTTTTCAATAAAAACTAATTAATAACAACATAACTAATTTGAAATTGAAACTCTTTAATTACTAATTAATATTATAACCATATAATTAAAAGTAAATTATTTTCAACTTTTAAAAGTGTGATCTTTTTACCTAGATTAAAAGTAATAATACAATAAATAAAATTTTAATTTATATAAAATTTAATTAAACTTTTAATCTTCATTTAAAATTTTCAATATTTATAAAAATATAACGAGACATATAGAATGACTATTTTTAAAGGCATAAATTTAACAAAAAAAGAAGAAAATTGAAACATAAACTTATTGTAATAATTAAAATACCCATCATAAAATAGGGTATCTAATCACTACAAATAACTAATCAATGGCCTATTCAAGCAAAGGTTTAAAATAAAAAGAGATTTTGGCCTTATTTGGTAAATGACTGATCATCTATTTTTTAGTTGATTGAACGATTTGATTATTTGGCTATGTTATATCGCTAATAATCATATTTGGTAATCAGCTGGTTCAGTTGGCAAATTGAATCCAATTTATTGTTTTTTTAATGCTCTTTTGAGGAGCGTTTTGTTCCATTGGTTGAAAATTTGAGGGATAAAAAAATGATTGTGCCTAAAAATTATTACAAATTACTCAAGCTAATATCTTTTATTATTGCTTTCTCTACACCAAACTTCATCTTGATTAATATAGAGAAAGAAAGTAGTAGTAGTAATAATAATAATAATATTTATTTATTTATATTAGTATTATATGTTCTATATTTTTATTAGAGTTATAAACTTAATTTTTGTTAAATTAAATATCTAAAATCTAAATTTTTATGAGAATATTCAAAGAAGTACTAAAATATAATACTCATGTCTTTATAATTTTTTTTAAGTAATGCCTTCATAAGTCATTTTATGCATAAATAGTTAATTTTACTAAACATCTTTAAATAAATAGTCGATGTTATCCGTTGGTCAAATCAGTTGATATAATCTACTGTTAGCTAACTGCTGATAGAATCAAGTAATTTATTGCCACTTTTCTTTCTTTTTTTTTTTTATGTTGATGGAGAACGACAATAAGTTAGAGAGAGAAAATTGTAAAAGCGGAGAAAATGATAAAAGAGGAAGAATGTTGGAATGATTAGAGAGAAATGAGAATAATGGGATAAAAAATGGCGAGGAAGAATGGTAGAATGATTAGATTGAGAAAATGATACAAGAAAAAAAGAGAGGAAAAAATGCTAGAATAAAAATGAAATAAAAAATTGACCGTAGCTATATAAAGCCATAATTACTTGCTTTGGTATTATTATAATGTTTATATATTCCAATTTTTAAAATTTTAAATTTATGTGCTAAAAAGGATTTTCTTATCAAAGATTACACTTACATAGATTTGATATTAACTGAAAATTCATATGGTTACTACAATTCCAAGTTGGAACTATTTTTTTAAAAATAATGTATGATTCATATTGCTTGTAGTTAAAGAAATTAAATTTTAACATATAAAGGAAAATATATTATAACTCAAACAAAATAGAAGAATTATTTTTACCAATTAAAATTATGTAAAATTCGTTGCACCTTTAAGTTTCCTTCATTCCAAAATTCAATAAGATATTCACATTTTGATTATATCAAACTTAACTGTTAATATTACCAAAAAAAAAAACTTAAGTGTTAATATATGCCATATACAGTAAGTTATGAAATATCAATCTATAATATTGGGATTCCTTGTCACTTTATAATTTCAAAACTCTCTTTATTTACAATGTCATGTGAAATATCAAACCATAGCTTTTTAGTTCTTCATCTTCACCAACAAGTTTTTTATAGAATAAAAATATATATTTAGTGAAGCTATAGGTTGAACCTTAAATTAAATCTTAAATTCTTGCACTAATACAAATAAAGTATATGAAAGTAGGAGTCGATCCCATGAAAAATTCTAGTTTGTCAATTATCACGAAAAAGATATTTAACCAAATGGAGGTTGTAATAATACGAAATTATATGATCAAGAAAATAAATTAAATTTTGCGAATAAAAAGAGAATTATCAATAAGAAAAATCTCAATTCATAGTTGTTTTCATCATTGGAACTACAATTGACAATCAATAACAAAAAAACAATTATTTTGTCAATCATCTATTCGATATGGTATTAAATACCTGTCTTTCCTTAAGATTAGTTATTAAAAAAATGTAATTCAATTAATCCTTATTGTTTAATAACCTTAGATACGATCTAATATTTAATTAAACAATAACTTTAAGAAAAGAAAAACTACCAAAGTAACATAACACAATATTCGTAGTTGTATTTAATCTAGTTGAACGCTTTCCTAAAAGTTAATAATTTTTGACATAGCAAATTAAAACTTCTAGTTGCTACAAAGATTAAAAGAATTGAACTTTTACATATTCAACACTTAACCTAGCAAATAATCATTCTAATGAATAACTAATTGCACATATTAGAAATCATTAAAAAAATCATAAAAATAAAAGCATCAAAAATAATTCAATATAGGAATGAAAGAAACACTTAACAATAAGACCCAATTATCCCTCAATCTTCAAATTTCAAAGGCTTTCACTCCTTTCAACTAAGATAAAAAAGATTAGCCAACAATGACCACAACTACTAACTTTTCATAAAGAAAAGCCACTCTAATGTCTACTAAAGAGAGGAATTTTTTTTTTTTGTGAAAAGCTAGAAAGTGCAGATGGAATTTAGGATGCCATTGTTCCTTCAATTTGGCTCTATTTATAGCCACTTTAATCTCATGTGTTGTTGATGTTAAGATCTTTTTGTTGTTATTGTTTGACTTTCAAAGACCAAAAAAACCTCTATGATTTTCACCCGATTTGATCAAGATGATATTTAAACAAATTTTAACATGTTTTTCTTGCAAATTTGAAGTCAATTTTATTAAACGTAGGATTGGCAATTGGGCCAGGCTAGACTTGAAGTCAACAGGCCAAGCTCAAGCTAACTAGGCTTTGGATAGAGCCTTAAGCCTGATTTTCTAGGCTCAAGCTGCATAGGCCCAATCTAAGGCCCGAAGAGCAATGACAAAACGATATCGTTTTAAATTTTTTAAAAAATAATAAGTTGGGTCGGGTTGTTGTTCCTAACTGGACGTGCCCATGCCTATTCCTCAAAAAAGTTGTTGTCAGTTCTACCCTTCTAACTGCACCTTATTCTGTGGGGCTTTAATTTGTTTAAGCTTTTGTTCCAATAAGGATCTTCTAAAAAACAAAAGATAAACTAATCTTTAAGATAAAATCAATAATCACAATTAACACGAGGAAATTAATATATGACATAATCAACTTCAATAGTCTTATCAATATTTTTAACTATAACATTTTTTCTAAATATGGGTCATTTCTTAACATTTTGAAGTATAAAACAATTAACGTTTCAAAATTATATAATTTTAACCTTCAATTTAAAGGGATCTTTAATGAACACTATAACAAAGTTGACATTTGGGTACAAAAAAAAATCATAGCTCTATTTGTAAAAAACTTTTTTTTTAGTTTTTAGCTATGTTTCTGTTTCGTCACCCAAATATCACCAAATCCCCATTGCTGAAAATTATAGGCTACATTTTCATAAATAATTGCCAATAGCTTTTGGCAAAAACGTCGGCTATAGTTTTCAACTACGTTTTTTTTATAGCCAAAATCTATTAGCTACGCTTTAAGAAATCATCATCAATAGTTTTGGCTACCTTTTTTTTAGCTAAATACTGTTAGATGCAGTTTAATCACAGTCAAAAGTTTTTAGCTATGGTTTTGGAAACATAGCTAAATATATTAAGCTACACTTATGAAAACGAGCTAAAACTTTTTGGCTACATTTCTAAAAACGTAGTCATATATTTTTAGCTGCGTTTCTAAAAATGTAGGCAAATATCTTTAGCTATGTTTTATAAAATGTAGCCAAATGTTTTTAGCTACATTTTAACCAATTGTTACAAAATTTTTTAATAAATTATTTGTTACATTTTAATCCGTGTTATTGTATATAACGTATTGATATATTTTATTGTAAAATTATTATACAAATAAATTATATAAAAGTATTATTAATTCAAAATATAAAGCATTGTATATACAAAGTAAAATATCATTAAATTATGTTAACAAAAATAATATTCTTCATATACAAAATTTAATTGCAACTTAACAATTCTTAAAGAGAAAATAATAAATAAAGAGACCAATTTACAAATTATAGATTCTTATATTACAAAAAAATTAAAAAATAACTCAAACGACTACTTAGTAGTCTCCATGTCGATGAATCTGTAATAATCCAAAAAGCTTAGTTAAAATGTACTAAAAATATTATGAGTATTGAAACAATAGGTTATAATTAAAGTAAATCTCACATAATTTTACCATTCATGACATAATCACTGAGTAGCTGCATCTTCATTAATTCTATAATATGAGAAAAAAGTATTAAATTTAAATTATAATACAAACAAGAAAGAAAAAAGTATAAGAGATATAATTAATACCCTTTGCTTTCCTCTTCATTTCTATGATAATCTGAGCCAAGGAATCTTCCAAACAACATATCATGTTTTCCTATTTTGGCTCGAGTTTCTTGTAATATAGCCTTAAGTGCCTTGTTTTCCTCTTGAAGTTATTAAATGACTGTTTTATTTGATGAGGTTGAAACACTTGGCTTAGGGCCATAGGAAAGACCTTTGACATAGCTAGAAAGTGTACTAGGTATAGTACTACAAATTTCTTTTACATTGACCTCATTCCCCTCAGACATAGATTTCTCTAACAACTCTTGCATCTTATTCTAAAATTAAAAAAATAAAACCAATATTCAATCCAAATATTATTAATTACTACTACATTAATAAATGACCTAAAATATTGAACAAATTTTTATACTTACATAGTTGTTTTCTGCAACTTCTAACATCTACCTTTTACCTTCCTTTTAGCGAATGACTTTATATAGTGTGATCCTATCACACTATTATCCTTGTAGTTCCTTCTCACTTTATTTTATGAAAGAAAATACAATGTGTAATAAATAAAGTAGTGTTTATTGATATAATTATAACTTGAAAAAAGGATCTTACATATTCATTTCAGACAACTACAAATGATTTTGACCCTTGGTTATGAGGTTTTTTTCATTTTTTCTCTACTAACCTTTGCCTTCTCAATATTTTCCTAAGAAAAAAAAAGATTAGGTAGTCACTAACTCATCTAACAAGATAAGTGGAAGCAAATTTGAAGGCAAAGAAAACAAACCTGAACTTACGAGTTAGCCTAATAATCACACAAATATTCTAATTTTCTTGAGACATTCATTTGGAAATATGTCTCCAAGCCTCCGCATCAGGGAGAAAATATTTATAATACCGATGTAACTTAAAACAACGATCCCTAGTCTTTTGTTTCAATAATGAAGTAATGGAATTTGAAACATCTGGGTTCTCAATATCTACGATATTCAGTTTCAACTGTGAATAATAAGTAAAAGTGTAACTAATCTTAAAATAATTGAAACAATATTGCATATAGTTAAATATATTGAAAATTACCGCAACTTTATCCAAAGCATTTTCAAGCAAATTATCTTCCTTCAATTCCTTAACATGTTTTAGACATGGTAATTATGTTCTCGCAATAATCCCCAATGCACTTTGATAATTTTTCGGATTGGATATTGTTTACAAGATCACCTTGTTGAGTATCAATTTGTATTGATAACTTGCTATTCATTTCAACATTCATTCGTTGCAATTTATAACCTCTAGTTTTTCCTCTACATCTTTCTCTAACACTAGCATTGGAAGTTAACAACAAATCAATAATGATAAGGAAATATTAGAATATGTAAATATATATTTGAGCATAATTATATTTGTAGGTGTTAAAGATTAGCAATCATGCACTAGTTACTTCATTGTTGTTTGACGCAGAATGAAGTTGTGCATGACTAATTTCATTGGTGTCTGAGGAAGAATGTTGTTGATGGCTAGGAATTGAATTGATGGGTCTAGCTGAAGTTGCAAATCCCTCCATTCTACAATTTTCATAGCTGCCACCTTCTTCCTTTGTTTCTATTGGGTGCCATTATATTGGATATCTATAAAAAAATCAATTTTAGTAACATTACAATACAGCCAATCAACATTATCAACTTACATTCAATCATTAACATTAATCGCATTAACATAGGTCAATCATTAACATTACAAATATTAACAACATATATATATGTTACCAACATTACATTTGAGACAATATAAAAAGCACTTTCATGAGACATTATTCAATCATTAACATTAATCGCATTAACATAAGTCAATCACCAACATTACACATATTATGAACATAAATGTTATGAACATAAATGTTATGAACATTATGTTTGAGCCAATATAAATGGAACTTTCATGATACATCAAATCATCATTATCGACATACATTCAATTATTAACATTAATCACATTAACATGAGTCAATCATCACCATTACACACATTAATAACATAAATGTTACCAACATTACAATTGAGACAATAGAAAGAGCACTTTCATGATATAGCCAATCATCATTATCAACACACATTCAATCATTAACGTTATTCAGCATTATCATCAATCAATCTTCGCACATTAACAACATAAATGTTACCAACATTACGTTTAAGACAATACAAAGAGCACATTCATGATACATCCAATCATTATCAACATACATTCAATAATTAACATTATGAGCATTAACATAAGTCAACCATCAATACTACAGACATTAACAACATAAATGTTACTAACATTACATTTGAGACAATATAAAGAGCACTTCCATGATACATCCTGTAACGCCAGAATTTCTAAGCCCTTTTGTAGTGGTTGGTACTTGGAGATGCTACTGTATATTGATAAATACATATTTTATTTAAGTCATTTGGGTATATATGTAAATGATTTATAATGTTATATGCCCTTACATGAACTTGAAATTCATCGGTGATGCGAAATCTTGGAGATTTCCGACATATAAGTTTTTTAGTGGATAAAACCGAGCCCATTGGATGGATATAACCATGGTGGTTAAATTAAATGAGTTCTAATGCCTTAGAGGTGATTAGACATGATTTATAGACTCATGGGACATTTAGAAAGCTTAATTGGAAAAGTTGATGTATATAAGGGCTTATTTGCAAATTGTAAAAAGTTAAAGGACTTAAATGTAATTTCTCAATTCTTGGAGGACCAATGTGTAATTTTATAAAGTTAAGGGGCTTAATTATAATTCTCAAAAGTCCA
>JAOTBA010000005.1:14354412-14379380 GCA_025629845.1 Erythroxylum squamatum | reverse complement strand
TTTGCCCTAGCTTTTCGATTTTCTCCTCTTTTCTCTCTCTCCCTCACGTTTTCTTCTTCTCCTCCTATGGCTTCCACAACACTCTCCTTTGCTTCTTCTAATTTTTTGCCTTTTTATTACTCTTTATCTTCCAATTATACCCCCCACTTACTAGGACTTTCCAACTATACCCTTAGTTGGTCTTTTATGGCTCTAACCACTACTTAAGCTAACTTAGTTCAATTCTAACTTAATTCTAACCATCATACTCATTCTAATTTCTAATCTTTCCCTGCAATTCTAATTAAGGACCAATTCTAACATTAAAAAACCACAAAACAAGAATAAATAACTATTTAAACAATTCATGCAAGTTCAGAAAATCAAGGTCTAACATGTCTTCTTTCTATCAAATCAGTTTGAGAATTGCTCTGAGAATACCATCAAAAGCTGGACAACTTGAACAGCTCGTGATTGATCAATCGGAAAACTGTTTCAAAGATTTTTCAACAAAAAAGCGAGCAAGGTACGAATTCTAAATTGTTTTATGTTTATTCAAGTTTATTTAATTATCGGGATCTGCTCAGAATCTGTAAAAAAATTTGTTTTCCGTTGCGCCAGTGATTCGATTACGGTCGGATTCCATCACATATCACTCCCATAGAGCATACACCTGACATATCGAAGGATATTAGGAACATACTCTACAAAAATAGCACGTTAAAACGGTTAAATCAATTCATTTTACATTTTAATCCATCGCACATAACATAAAACATTACAATAATCATGTTGTTCCATTTTTATTCACAAACATATATAGTCTCAAATGTCATTATATTTCCAAAATTCACATATACAATATACAACAGCTGAAAGATACAATTCTTGATACATTATAATTAAGACATTTGCAGGTACAACTGATCTCGATACTAACCTATATCCAAATGCATAAGTTACTTCAACTAGACTAGCTAGATTTCTCCTGAACCTGAAAAATAATGTTGCAATTTTGATAAGTTTGCGAACTCAGTGAGTGAACGATCATCGATGTGCTCACTCAAAACAGACATAAATATCGCAAATATATAACACAATTCAATCAATATCTCACATCATTCAGAATCAAATTTCATATATCACATCATTCAAAATTTGGTACCTGATCGCAATATACATCATATTCCAACAAGTCCGTTATAAACACAAGCATTTCATATAATTATTTCATAATAATTCAATCATTCATATCATCCATATGTACACAAACATAGCATATCATTATATCAACTCAATTCAGTCATTCTTTGCAATTATTCACATGATACATGTGAAGATATATATATATGCAATGTACATAAGACTCTACTTTCATTTTTATTTTTGTTGTGATCGAGCGCCTATTTAATTGTCCCGTACTCATTGTGAATACCGGGCTCATTTCATAATTGTCTCATATGTGTTGCAAATATCGGGTTCATTTCATAACTGTCCCGTACTCAGTGCGGATACTAACTCATTATCAACTGAGCCCTTGTACACATTGCTTGAGCTTTAAGTTCTTTTTTAAAAAAAAAGTTCTTATAATTCAAAATTATATTTAAAAGACTTTCAAAATTTTATCGTAGAAAGTAATAAAATTCTATAAAATTGTTGTAATATAATTTTAAATATTAAAATAACGTAAATGGTGATGGTGATGGTGGTCTGTGCTCTAAATTGATATCCTCCATGCAGAAAGTGATTGAAATGTCACAAGGGAGTCGAAGATGGAGATGTGCCGTGGCAGCAGCAAAGGCAATGGCAATGGCAATGGCAGGTAAACACTCTCTCATCTAGGCCTTGCTAATGCTTAAACACTCTCTCTCTCATCTAGGCCTTGCTAATGCAGTTTAATTACAATGCTATTTATTTTGTTTTTTATTTATAGGAGAAAGGAAAGGACATTCCAGATCAGTCGACAAGTCGTTGACAATATCTTAAAATGGAACGGGCCCCGCGGTTAGCTCCCAACAAAATAAATGCCATTTGGACACGTACATAAAACACACAAGCATCAACAGGAACTGCTTCTATCGGTGTTTACGCTTTTGATCTCTCAAGTCATCTTAGTAAGTTTCTCTTCAATTCACATGTCTGAATCTTGTCCAGAAACCGAAAGATCGGAGAATCTGTTAGATTCCTTTTGTTTCTTTTGGGTCTTAATTAGCTGCCATGAAAAAAATTTAAGAAAAGTTCTTTCATTTATCTTTGTTTGTGTGGGTGGTCTTCAAGTCTTCTGCTTTGTTTTTATTGTTTTCTGTTTCTAATCTGTTTGTGCCTTTTTTTTGTAATTATGTTTGCTTGTTCGATTTCGAGGAATCCTTTTTCTGTTCATTTTGGGTCTGGATTTGAGTTACGGGTTCTTTTTACGATTTCTTTTAATTTTTTCAAATTCCTGTTGAATCTTTGGTCGTTTCTCTTAGCTTAGGAACCGAGGCTTAGATCTTCTGTGATAGGAATTCTCAATTTTTTGTTTGTTGTGTCGGGGATTTAAGAGGTGAGAAATATGTTGGGATCGGGTTACGTGTTTGATCAACTGATTATGGGTTGTTTATGCGGTTTTTCACGGCATTTGGGTCTCATGTTTACTGGGAACTTCTATCTTGTTGCGGAATAGGAATCCCTTAGTTTGCCTACCAGTATAAATGAAGGGTGTTTTTACATAAATATGTGCTGGCTATCTCTGGTGATTGAAAATTGTCTTGTAGTTTATATTCCACTTATGATTTTGGCATTGGATTAAGCACAGTTTCATAACTAAAATACTGTAGCAGTAAGAGTGGCTACTGAGCTTGACTCAGAAGGAAAAGGCTCGGCCTTTTTTCTTTTTGGCTAGTTCTTGACAAAACCCCAAGATTGAGAGCCAACAATACCAGAATGGAGCAACTGTTTCAAGAAAGTTTGGAATTAGATTTTGAATATAACAAACGGATAAGGCGTATCTGTAATAGTTCCAATGGCCATTAGGGTAGATGGAGAAAGGCTCTAATACTTGATGTGTTCTTCATCTTTATGGTGTTTAAGTGCCTATAAACCTTCGCTCTCCAAGACATTGCTCTCCTAGATGCAGCGTTTCTAGTATTAGAGACCATGGCTTGTTCTTTTGGTTAGACTTTAGTGTTAAGAAAGGGGGAAGAATGTGGGTTCATGTTTTGCTACTAAATTCATTGATCAGTGCTATGTGCATTGCAGTCTTATTGCACGTATACTACCTGTCTTCTGCGGGAAGGACAAAAAGTTAACTCATAAAAGGTTCATGATATTTGATAGCATTTTTTTTGATTGATGTGTTGTCAAGTCAAACTTGTGCATGTTATCCATTTCATTCATCTACCCATTTTGGCTATTTCCTGCTTCTTTCCTACAAGTTCTTTATTGCACGGACACCCTAAAGTTAGCCACAAGCAATTATATATTTTCATTCTGTGAAAAAACAAGTGCAGATTAATTTTTGCGTTATTAAAATATCACAATGATAATATTGGAAATGACTCCAAACTGTGAAATAAGGGCCTGAACAACCTGAAATCTGATGTTCTTATCTTTCTATTGTTTTCTCTTCCAGAAAAAATTCCCAAAGAAGTTGATAAAGCTAATCATGATTAGCAAGGGCAGACCCTCATGGTAGGGGCTTACGATTTATGACATTTATTCTCAGATGTGGTGATGCCCTTTCTATCACCATTTGTCTTTTGCTATCAAAATGTGGAACTTTGCATCCAATTGCTTAGCTGGAAGTGTTGGGGTGAGTAGTTCCCCAAGGTTGACTCCAGTTGCTCCAGAGTCCTCAGATGATGAGGCATCGTCTGTTGTTAGCAGAGAAGAAGGTTTAGAGTGTCCAATTTGCTGGGAATCCTTCAACATAGTGGAAAATGTGCCTTATGTCTTATGGTGTGGTCATACTCTTTGTAAAAACTGCATCCTAGGACTCCAATGGGCAGTGGTGAAATTCCCAACATTGCCAATTCAGCTTCCTCTCTTTATTTCCTGTCCATGGTGCAATCTATTATCATTCCGTGTTGTTTACAAAGGCGATCTCAGATTTCCTCGCAAAAATTACTTTCTGCTTTGGATGGTTGAAAGCAAGAACAGTGACCAAAACAAGCCTCATTCCAACTTCTGTGAAGATCATCAATCTCTTTGGTCATCCAACAGCAATCCAGCCCAGGGGAATCAGATCAATTCTGGTGACATAAGAAGAGGGCAACACATTCATCATCCCGGGCCATCAGGAACAAGCCATAATCATAGTGATTTCAACAGTTACCTCAATATGGGGAGAATTAATTCTTCCCTTCAGAAGTCTCTGATTTTCTTTGTTCATCTAACAGCCAAATTCCCGTTGGTTGTCATAGTCCTTTTGATTATTTTATATGCAATACCTGCCAGTGCAGCCATTCTAGTCCTGTACATTCTTATCACTCTTTTATTTGCTATCCCGTCATTCCTCATCTTGTACTTTTCTTATCCTAGTCTGGATTGGCTTGTCAGAGAAATCTTTACTTGATACAAGGTTACCTTGGCCCTATAGTGCTGCGAATAGAGGCTTGCACCCCGTAAATGAGGCAGGCTCTTGCCGTATATGAATGGTTGCATTATGGATATGCGAAGCTCTTGTATGTATTAGCGGCTCAAGTGTTTCTATGCATGGAGATCAAGACCTGACAAATTTAGAATACGCTTTACTCTGTTGTACATAAATCATTGTTTTATTGTGTGGAAATCTGTGCTATTCTATGTTAATTGGAGGTTCAAGTCTCAAACTGTATGAATTTAATATTTCTAAATTATGTATATGAGGGCTATTTTTTAATAGCTCTTGGTTATCTAAAAGTGAACTTTCATTTCAGAGAATGGCTGAATGCTGATTACTGAATGTGGAGTTAATGACATATTTCTCTACTGGTATCAATTTTAGAACCAAACTAGAAATTTGATTACTGTGATCGTGAATGAAATAAAATTATACGGTCAATGGCTGTGTCTCCACCTTTTATGATCCTGTTAATGAGAAATAAAATTATATGGTCAATGGCTGTGTCGCCACTTTTTATGATCCTGTTAATGATCTGAAATATTTGAAGGTACAGGCGGATATAATGTTTTTGTGACTGTAAAGCTACTCCTGGACTTCCAGGGTAGAACTAGAACTTGCAAGGAGCCTACCGACAGAAATCCATTTGGAAACTTCATGTCCACATTCAGTCTAACATCAAATGGTTATTATTTGTACGAGGAGGCACTTCAAGAGTACCTGATCTTTAGTTTCTTGCAAGTAAGAAGCACAAATGATGGAAGCAACTGCGCCCATATTTAGACAGCATTACACGACAACAGTGAACCAAAAATTTTGTGGGCTAGTTGGCCTGATGTATATGGCTAGATTAACTCGGACATAGTCTATGGTTTAAGAAAGTTCCGTCGCATTCTTGTTGCCATATTTCCTTTGCGTTTCCCCACATCCACAATAATTTCCTGGACAAATCAATGTAGGAAAATCCAACACGGACAAGCCGCCACGTGTCATTATCATAGCCTGGAGATTGGCAGCTCTCCCTCTCCGACCTCATGCCCAACCCATCAACCTCAGCCTCTCTGGTCATGTGAGAAAGAAAATCTAAAACTTCCATAAACTAGGAGGAAAGTAAAAGAAAAAAATGGTGGCAGCCATCACTATTGCTTCCCCAAAATCAAGAATCTTGCAGAACCCAATCCCTTCTAAAGACCCAAGTTATAGCTTTTATGGTGTATCCTTGAAGAGTCTTTCTTCACAACTAAAACCCAGAAACAAAAGGAATGGCGACATCAGCTTGGTGGTTGCTGCAACAAACAGCACAGCTTCCTCAACTGACACTAAAAACAGCGGTGGTGGCAGGTTTTACCTTAACTTTACAGGGTTTCCGTTTCCTCTTGGCCCCTTCCTTAACAGGCGAACTATAAGAACTGAGGTTAGTGTCTTTAACTTCAATTTGGCACGCAAAGTTATCATGCTCAATAACTCTGGATTTTAGGGGTATCACGCTGAAATATTTACAAGACCAAGCCTTTGGTTTAATGATTGTGGCAAAATGTTCTTGTGTTACGCACGGATTCTCCCAGTGTCTGTAGTTATATGTACCAATACCCGTGATCTATTCCACAAATTCTGATATCATTATAGTAGCTAAGCATGTCACCTGTAGCAGGTTGTCATGTCAATAATGTTCTCTTGTTCCTGATAAGCAAATTAGGTTGTCTGATGCTTCTTAATGGGCTTATGCGTACATGTCCAATTTTGTATGTCCTAATCCTTAATAGGCAGGTAGATAATTACTCCAACTATTTTGACCTCCATTTAGCTACTGTTAATATTATCTTCTTTTATAAGAAAGACAAAAAGGAAACTTTGTGCTTGTTGATCAATATGAAGCTTTAAATTGCTGTACTTCAAGCTCTCTCCGGACAGAACTTGAGGTTTTATGATTGTATCGCTGATGTCTTGCAGCTGTAAAGGTTCTTAAAAGACATAAGTAAGTGAAGAAGCAGCGAAATGGGAGGGGAAAACCATGTTTGAGAGGCCCTTCTAGAACTAGAAGTAGGCTTTGCAAAACGAGCAAATATGTCCATGTGGTTAATATGATCCATCATAGTGAAAGGCTGTTTTTCTTTCTGTTCAAAAGCTTATTTGAATATCGATAGCCTAATGTTGTTGCAAGTTCTTCAATGATAGACGGCATATATCCATCATATTACAGGGAATCTTAGGCACTGCCCTATTTGAAACGTTTATATATGCAAAAGGGAAGATAAAAAGGTATCTTTACAGAGTGATAGAGCTAGGAGGCCATTAGTTTACTGTAGGCGTAAGAAGAAGTTGGCGAATCCTAGCACGTGAGTTAGTTACAATTAAATGACAAGTGTCATCTAATAATTGGGGTAGGATGGGATATAAAAGGAGGGGAATGTTGTGTAAGAGGGCATGCGTGTATTCTGCAGTGAGTATATGGTTAGGGAGGTACAGCCCCTCATATAGGCTGATCAGTATTTCGGTTGTAATAGCCTATTTCTACAGAATATCAATATACAATGCTGAATCGATGAGATTGCTTTGATCCATCTGATTCTTTTATACTCATTATACTGTCATACTTGGGTGAGTTCTACCACCCACCAGTTGAGTTCATGGATTGAGATATTGGTATAGGTTTCTTTGTGTGTCTCAGTGAAGTTTGTAGGCTGTATATGAGCTAACCAAATACCAATTTTAGAACAAGTAGCTGAGAAGATACTCTCCCTCTCCCTCCCTCTCTCTCTCTCTCTCTCTCTCTTGGATAGACCAAACCGTATAACTGGCAATATACCTCAATCACAATGGACCGGATATCCCTCTCTCCCTCTCTCTCTCTCTCTCGGATAGACCAAATCCTATAACTGGCAATATACCTCAATCACAATGGATGGGAGCATTGTAGCAATAAAAGGGCTCATTTTAGAGGTCACTGAAAGCATCAATAACCCACTTGCTTTCTTCTTCTTATCCTTGCGAAGCAATTCTTCAATTATTGATAAAAAGCTGTTTATCACTCTCTCTCTCTGTCTCTCTCTGAGCGGGAATACACTTCTATATATAAGAATCATTCAAACATTTGGATACGTTATGCCCCAAGTTTTTATGCTTTATAATGCATTGAAAATACAGAGCTTGCTTGCATGGATGACTATTCTGTTGGTTTGTGTTTGTAATAAATCAAGCAAGAAAATGTTACACAGGAAACACAAGATTTATGTGGTTCGATAAGGATCCTATGTTCATATCTGTGCTAGAAGTTCTTTTAGGTCTTCTCTTACAAGTTACATGGGGCATAACACCTATTGATGTGGAAAATTGATGCATGAGATATAGATCTTACTCTTAAAAAGAATTACTTCAACAGAAAATATCCTATTCATATACAGAATTGGAGTTGTAGGCTCCAGCTTCACACCATGCAAGAAGCATTTTTCCCTTGAGCCTTGCTCATTTGGTAGCAGTGAAATTGCCATACTAGATCTATGTAATGCCTCATTTTTCATAGGCATCATACGGAACATATTCCTCCACCTCTCAACTGTTTGATCTTGTTGAAGTCAGAATTTATTAAGAACGTATAAAAACAGTTTCTTGAATTTTAAGAAATTTCCATGGAGTGAAATTTGATGTTCATTTATATATTACTTACTCCACTCTTTAGGTAGTGATCTTGAACCTAGTTTGCAACTGTGTAAGTGATGAAAATATTGACAACACTGCAACTGAATGATGAAAAGGAAAAAGAAGCATCCGTATTCAATGCCTAAAATCAACTGAACCAGCATTGACTTTGTCTGATCCTAAACCACAGCAGGTCATGGGCGTGCCTTTTTTGTGTTTATGCCAGTATACTTGATCTATTCCTAGTGCTTTATTTTAATTCTCATAGTAGTTGGTGTTCAAGCTCTATTGCTGTATCCCTAGTCAACAATTTAACATGGCGTTATACTTTCTAAGATTGACCATTACATGGGGACTGCATGAATTCCTAGTTCATATTTTATATGCACATCTAGTTGTCTCACGTGTGGATAAACTTTCAAATTTCAGGTTTGAACCTGATATGCTTGCTTTCTCTGGATGTTACTATGGTGGGGGTGAAAAGGAGAAATTTGAACTTGGTGAAATTAGGAAGAGATGGGAAACACTGCCGGTGAGAGTGCTTTCTTTTGTGAAATTTTCTTTTATAAGTAGAGAAGTGAGTCTCAACTCTTTCTTTCAAAGTTAGTTTTGTGACCTTTAAGGATTCTTGATAAGTATACTCTCCGTTTTCATTTTTGGATGTCAACTGTTAATATTTTCTTACAATCACCTTCAGAAAAGGGTAAAATTATGACTTTATCATGCTTGATGATATCTTGTAATCTGACAAAAAGATTGTAATAAACCAGGATTTAAGTGCTGAGGATGAGAGAGCGAGGGGAAAGTGTCCACTTACTCCTTATGAAGTTGGATTGATGTTGCGTGCCCTTGGTTTTGCTAATGACACATATCTCTTTGTTGCGTCTGGGGAAATATATGGTGGAGAAGGGACCTTACAACCCCTCAGAGAACTCTTCCCAAACTTTTACACAAAGGAGATGCTTGCTGATAAAGCACTAAAGCAATTTCTTCCATTTTCTTCTCGCTTGGCAGCCATTGACTACATTGTTTGTGAGGAGAGTGATGTCTTTGTGACAAATAACAATGGTAACATGGCCAAGATTCTTGCTGGTCAAAGGTGAGAAATATGACTGCTCTTATGTTTTGGCTACATGTGCAGTGCTTCATTTTACTTTTGTTAAATTTCGTATGGAAAAAAGAGAGAGTTCATCTTTGTTTGTTGTTGGTGATGTTAACTTCAATTCCTTGACAAAGTATGAATTTTTATATGGTTAACCATGATTAGAAACAACAGCAGTAACAGTCGAGTAAAACAGTAGGATTCTCTTATATTTTGGTAATGAAACTTGGAAGTTCAACTGCATTGGTCACAAATGGTAAGAATTTGTTGATTCTAGATATTCATGTTAATTTGTTCTTGAATAGCTATGTCCAATTGGATTGTTTATAGCGTGCTAAATCAGGTTGTTCATTTAAGTGTTACTGGTGTTTTTCCAGATTGGTAAAAATTGTTGCTGTCCTCTTTAGAGATCCTGTATTAATTGGTATTTGCTGTTTTCATACGATGAACACAAGGAGGTATGCAGGGCATAAGAGAACCATCAGACCCAATGCAAAGAGACTCAGTCCATTGTTCATTGCAAGGGAGAAAATGGGGTGGAGTGAATTTTCCAAAAAGGTTAAATCAGTACAGAGGGGATTCTTGGGAGAGCCTGATGAAATAAAACCTGGTAGAGGTGAATTTCATGAATATCCAGCATCTTGCATTTGTGAAAAGCCTTCGAGCAATGATGATGCATCCGACAAGGAAAAAGGGCAGCTATTTGGTCAAGTTCCTATGCACCCGAGGCAACGGGTTGCTTGAAGTATGCTGTGGAAATTCAGAGCGAGAAAAAGCTGTAAACTGTTGCAGAAAAGGAACTGGAATCTTGCAGACTAAAGGATCCAAAGAATTGGACTAAGACATGCAAAAGGCAGACCTTAATTGTTAGTTGTGGTGATTTTGGTTCTCAACACCAACTTTGACATGATGGCACCGATTTCATTTTCAGATGCTTTAGAAATTAAGCCTCCTATTATGGTATCTGGATTTGTAATACAAAATGAACCTGTGTACAGAAACTTCGATGAGCTGCAATTGTTCATACATAGCTCTATAGGAAAATGTGTTCTGTAACATGCAAATAAGAGTTTTTAGCTCTTTTGCATGCGCTTACATCGATTCAATTTAATCCCTATCTCGAGCTTCTATCTTTTTTCAGTTTAAAGTCAAGTTGGGCATCATAATGTAGAGACCTAACCAAAAGTTCACCGACAGGCAAGTAGTGGTTTGCTCAATGAGTCCGTTAAATGCGACATTCATCTTAACATGCCTTTGGGTGAATGTTCCCAGATCTTGAGATAAAAGATAGAGGATATATTTATACACCAGCATCCTATTTTTGATATGTAGTAATTTAGAAGTGCTTTTTTTTTCCAATGATACCAAAATTAAGCGAAAGAGGACACCACTGCTGGTGGCTGAAGCAATTACTTAACGCTCAGCATGTGCCCTATTCCAATTGTCAGCAACCGCTAAGTTCCAGTAACTGCAAATCACAAAAAATGCGCACTGAAACATCCTACACGAATGCCTAAGATGAAAAGAAAGATCATTAATTGTAAAAATAACAAATAAAAGTGATATTCCCAGAGGTGTAACAATAAAAGAAGATGATCATAGAGCTTCCTGCATTTTCAAGCCTGGCTACAAGGAGAATTTCCATTTACAAACTGTTACAGAAGATGTCTAAAAGATCATATCATAATTTTGTGAAAAGCTACAATAGATATGAACATCTATCTGCTACATCTCATAATTAAACTAAAGGAAGCAAGAATTTCCATTCCTAGCTATCTACCCTACTACAAATATACAGAAAGCTATCCTGATCTTTTCTTTCATCCAGTGAGCATCCAGCTTCTTTCAACTACATCTCACATTTTGAAGAACTTTCAATCATGCTTATTCCCTGCAACAATGGAGTTAGTTCCATATATGCTTGATGAAATGGAAACACAGAGAAAGAGACTACTATATCAGCATTGTGGCAATTGAGATCATACCTCTAGAAGTAATCCTATTTTTGTGACTTTTATCATGCGAAGTAGACGGATTTTTTGAGGCCATCAATGAGCTTTGTAGGCCTTCCAGCAGCTATAAACAAGAAGAAAAGAAGCCCATCAAGGCACTCAATCAAAAGGCATGTTAACTTTTCAAACTTTTCAACAGTATTACGAACAACTTAAGAATAAAAGCTACATTTTCCACATTCCAATATCAATTATCAAATATTAATCATAATAGGATCCAAGTTCAATTGAGTCAAATGTTATTTAAGTTGAGAAGAAAGTGAAGTCCCATTCATAAGCCCTAAATGGATAACTTGTAATCAAGGACAAATCAAGTGGGCATGATTTATAATGATAAAGATGAACAAATTACCAAATATGTAATTATTTAAAGCAACAAAATGGGTTATTTTGAAGGGCTTTAAATTCTAATCTTAACACATACTCTAGATGTTGGTTGAATTCTGCGGTTGGATCTCCGAGGTTCATTAGCGTCAAGTGCTGATTTTGAAGCATTACTACTGAAAACTTTGTCCTCGATTTTACCCAACTTTCCACCAATAGGAGCCAGTTTTCTTTTACTTATTCTTTCAGGTTTCACGTTTGATGATGGCACTTTTTTGGAGGAACGAGTATCTGATGGGAGGGCTACTGAAGAAAACAAGACTGGACCCTCCGCTCCCTCTGAACCAGAAAGGGATTGCATGTTCGCTAGGTTATGTTTCTCTGCAGCATTTTCAACATGACTCACAAAATCCTTGGTCTTTGCAATGTGATTAGCACTAGCACCTTCAGCAATAACAGAAACCTGAGAACCTAATAGATTGTTCTTCTGAGAAGAAATTGTTCGCGTGGAAGCATACTGAAGTTTTCCAGACTTGAGAACTTTGGGCTTAGGAATGACAGCTTGCTTCACATTTGATTCAGCTTCAGAATTTTTTTTCCATCCTTGTAATCCTGATGCCTGAGATCTCGTGCGTTTAGTGAACTTAATTGAATCATTTGGTTCATTAACTTTACCACTTCGATCTGAAACATAATGCTTACTGACTTCCATGAATTTTCTTTTCTTTCCAGGCTTAGGTATTCCAAAAACAACTCGTGATCCTTCTTTCTGCAGCCCAGTCCGAGTCATTCTCAATGTATCCAGTTTACTATCATCTCTACTTCCCTTTCCAATGTTGAATATTCTATCATCATCAGATATATCCAGTTGTGTTGGTTTACTGGGCTTATCTAATTCCTGAGCATCGAGTATTTTTGACATCTTATCCTTTCCCTTGGCCTCCACAGCAGGCGCCTGAACCCTTTGTCGCTTCTCTTGTGGTGTATCACCCTGAAATTTAAAGGCAGTACAACAGTAAGTTAAAAGTCTAAAGCAATATCAGGGAAAAATAATCAGGGGGTGTGGCAGAGGGAAAAGAGGCAAAATTGACAACCACCAGGTGAGCAGCATGATCACTCTCTCTCGAACTGGACCATTCAATCCATTCTCCATCTTTCCACATAAGAGACGACCTGAGATGCCATGCTCTAACTAATGATGTTTCACTTTGTGCTGCAAGCAAAACAGCAAAAAACAAATTTTAGGCAAAGAAATTCTATAGTTCAGCAAAAGAACATCAATAACCTAGAGATTATTGAATAGCATTATAGCAGCCTTGATTACACACCTGGAAAATGGACAGTCAACATAGTACCATCTGTCTTGTTCTTTTCAGTGATAATCCCTTCCCACCAGCTGACAGTTTTAAGAAAAAACTGGATCAGACGGGTAAGAAAATTCTTGAACAGAATACAGAACTCAAAAATAGAGAGTTCATGATCCTTGTGAGGACAAGCCATACACCGTTTAAACCGAATCTTTAGAATGACAATGGAAATAGTAACTTCCCGGTCAACCCATCTAGAAAAATACTTTGATCGCACTTCTTAGAAGACAATCAGGATAAATAAACCATAGATGTAATCCACTTCTGTTGTAGCACTGTATATGCTAAAGCTGATCATCTTTTCTAGATTTGCCTATCTGGCAGATGACGTGTTTCTATTGATTCCTTTCACCAACAATTAATAAACGAATCTGGATCATGAAATTTTGGTTCATAACTTTTGCAGTGATGCAGAAACAGAAAGTAAAAGGCTTAGACTAGCCTTTTTACTGCTAATTATCAATCTAATATGCATAAGTGATGCACACTCAAACTTCACTGTCTCATCAGACTATGTTGCTTAAAGACCATGCAATAATAAATTTAGCATATTCTTAAGAGAATATTGTTTGTGCAGAAAGAACAGCTTCTGTATCCTTTAGGAGAAATCACAACAAAAAAACATTAATAAATAAATGATTTTGAAAATTATTACATTAGATAGTTTTGAAAATTAATACAATAGATGATCCTGAGTAGCATTAACTTATTTCTATGCACAACCAAAATGCCACATAATTACAGGAACCCTACAATACCTAACACTCTACAAAACTTTCATAGGAACTTAACTAATGGCTTTTGAGTGATGTAGCTGTATCAGTCATGTGAACTGTAAATATAAATATTCAAACGTTTACCTATCTTGCATCCATGCATCAACTCTATCACCAACAGACCATGTATAATCTCCAATGGCAACCCTCCGTCTCTTTCTTGTTCCTTCAGATAGTATTGCTGCAATAGGACGAGTTATGCGTATCTTGGGGGCTGCATCTACTTCACTGAAAAGTGACACCCATTCCTTCAGCTTCTCCGATCCTGCTCCAAATCAAATAGTTGATAAAAATGGACAACTGCCTAGAAACCTAAGCACTGAAGCATTATCCATCTTACTCTGTTCCCAAGAAGTATTTACCGTTGATGGGGAACAAAGGTATTAGCAAAATCTTCAGCATTAATGGCTGATGACATTCAACCAATCCGAAAATATGCACAGTTAAAAGTAGCTTACCTTCAGCAGTTCTCAGTTCACCGTACTCAACATGAGCCATCCCATCCTTTAGACTCAACACATTGGCTGAGAACCAGGCTGATTTAAATCCATTCCCATCTTTGAAAACCTAGAGAAGTTATCATATTAATGAAAGGAGAGGAAAGAAATAATTTATAAAAGTTATTTTTGTTACGAACATTAAACAAGGGGACCCCCTAAACAGTCTCCAAAACCTAGATGGTAAGTAAAGAAAGCAAGTAACATCAGAAGTGCATGTGCCTTCAACATGATGAAACTATTGTTGGAAATTGTCAAACCTCAACATGGGAACCCTCCTTGATGCTATTTCCATTTGACAAATCTGCTTTCACAATTTCATTCTGAAGAGTGGAGGAAGATGTTAATCCATTCTCCGTTTCGGGAATCACTCCAATAGTCTTAGATAAATCCAAATCTTTCCTGCCCTTTTGTGACCTAGTATCCTTTGCAGTGGCTGCACCACCACCACACATGACATCTACCAGTCTCACATCATCTTCACGGGTCTCTCTTGAAGAAGGAAATTTCAAATAATTCATACTCTCGGATTTTTTCTTATTTGATGGACCCTCTCCTAAGTGTCTGGAAGAAGTATCGGGACCCACAGATCTATCTGTTTTCAGATTTTCTCTACTGATATCAACAAACTTAGAACCTGTTGTAGAAATTACTTGAGCTACTTTATGGTAACACTCTGAACCAGATGCTACAGCTTCATCCAAAGACAAATTATCACCCATGGAAACTATTTTCCCAGCTTGAGAAACAGCCTCTGCAGCCAATTCTGCAGCTTTAACGATAGCATCCATGTTCTCAGCTTGTTTTGATGCCGCAGAAGCAGCTTCAACCCTCATTCTGGCAGCCTTTCTTGCAGCGACAAGGATGGAGCTAGAGTTATTTGCTGCATCATCTTCCTCCAAGTTGGATGGAGCTGCTTTTCCCATGTTATTAACACAATCAGAAATTGGAACTGCACTGCGTTGATCATGGTTGCCATAACTACTAGACACTACGGCTTCATCAGCCATCAATTTTGCTTGCAATGCAGCATTAGAAGCGACATTGGCAACTGCAGCTGCTGCCTTTGCCACAGCAGAAGCAGCAGATACTGCAACAGCTAAAGATGCCAATTTGCTTTCGATATCTAGTAACAATCCAATTTTTCTTTGCGTCTCCAGCTTATTCCATATTTCCTGACTGAGACCAACAGCAGCAGCAGCAAAAGCAGCAGCATCCTCTGCCTTCAATCTTGCTTCGTTTACTTTAGATAGAGTCTCATCAGACAAAACAGTCCCCCTGTCTGTCCTTTCGTCCACTTTACTCAGGTCTGCAGTAGTAGAAGGCGCAGATGTAACAGCTTTCTCAGGAGGCGCCTTAGAAACAAAGCTAAGAGGGGTTATGGTGGTAACAGAAGTAGATACATGACTTGCAACAGCAGAAACTGAAACTGCTTCTGCTTGAGGCAGAGGATTCAGAATATTCTGGCCAGAAGTCCCACAAACTGAGGCCTTTTTTCTTTTCTTGGTCTTGGAATCAGCAGACGGTTGATCAGATGATCCGGTCACTTTTTGTAAATCAGGTAGAGACACACCAGAAAACATACCAGAAGCCCCAGTCTGCACCACAGGACCAGAGAAAATGTGCTTTATGCCAGAGGAATGCGGAAAGGATGATTCCTTTATAGGTGTCAATTGAACAGTTTCAGTTATGGGCAACTGCACAGGGAAACGAACACTTGCATCAAGTGCAGCAGTCTCTGGGGAAGCAACCCAAGGAGCACAAAAAAGTGCCTGAGACATCCAGGAGGGGTTATGTCCAGTAAAACTCCTTATAGGCGGACTTTGAAGGGGATGCAAAGGGGAAAGTGCTCGTTGATAATCCATAACTGGAGTCCTAGGTATGCCACTTGATTGCAAGGTTTCACTAGATGGGGTAGGTAAGCTCCAAAGTGGTGAAGAAAAGGGTACAAGAGGGTTTACAATTGCTTGATTCCCCTTGCTGCTAGCTCGTCCAACAGGAGTTGATAACACTTTATTTTTGGATGCACTTTGTTTAATTGCTTGATCAGGAACTCTAGCACCTATTAATCTCAACCCTTGCATCGTTAGTAAGTCAACCAATCAATTCAATAGTAACCAAAAATAATAAATTATTAAGATACCTGAGCGTGACTGCAAAGGTGTCTCAGGAGCAGTAAAATGAGACTTCTGACCATGAAGCCTTTCTATACATGAATGCCATGCGTTCTCCCAAATGCTCCTAGCACCATCTACAGCATGTCATAATAAAGTGATTCATTATAAGATGAAAAATGAATAGAAAATAACCAGGGGCAACATCAGAAAAAAAGCACCAACCAGGTCCTCCAAAAGCCGATATCATATATGCTTCATCAGGTACTGTCCCTTGACTGCAGGATAATTGCAACAATCATTAAAAGTTGGAAAATTGCAACAATCATTAAAAGTTGCACAAGAAAGGCAATCAACCAATGATAAATTCTTTTACAAAATACATCAGAAATAAAATGCTATATTTATGGGGGTGGAAGTTAAAAACATGACATACATCAAAGATCCATAAACAAAGATCTGAGCCCGCAACTGCACTTGTTGTAGGTCTGTGAAAGGTTGTTGAAATATTGCCGATGTTGGAGTAGAAAAACTCAAATCTGGCAGGTTAGTAGTTGAAGCTGCAAGAACAAAGGGTCTTAAGCTGGAGGAGTCCACATGTCCATAACGCTGCGTCTCATTTGGTTGCACAAGTTGAGAAAGCACAGATGGATTGAGTGTTACACTGGCTAGTTTATCTCCCCTTTCTATTCTCACAGGTGCTGGTTCTTTGGTAGTTCCTTTTTTAGAAGTTTCTTTTGCTGTCGCCTTACCAGATGATCGCCTTGGTTTACGTTCCGTGTTACGTTTAGATCCACTAAGTGCTATCACTCCTTCAGGTGCCTTTTGACTTCCATGCCAAAGTTCTTGACCAGCCTTGGTATTTGATTGGTCCAAGCCAGAAGTTGGAGGAGTTCCACCCACAATCTATGAGAGGTGCCAAATGAAAAATGAAGAATAAACAGATGTGAACCATGTGAAGTGTAATTGTAAAAATTATACAAATAAACGAGTTGATATCTATTCGGTTAACTCATTCAAGAGAAGAATTTTTGCCACTTGAGGTTTCCAATTTGTCGTTTTTTGCCCTGCCTTTCTGGGTGGTTGAAAGAATAACCTAATCCCTGGAGACTTTGTATGGCTTAAAATCCAACAAAATGTGTTTACTAAAGACGCAATCTGTAAAAGTCTTGAGCCAAGAAGACTAAATTTCCTACTTTGCTATCTCAAAATACCAAGCTGGAACGAGACAAAAAGCTTATTTTCAAAAATGTCATAACTAGGACAATGTTGTAAAGCAAGTTTCCAAAAGGAAAAAGACTTCCATGCACTTTTTTGGCAGTTTCAGAGTCCACAAAAGAATTGCAATAAGGAAAAGGTGCAAAATTAGCCTACTAAGCACACCATTGACAGCAACATAATAGTTTGTGAAATAGTCGAACTTTCAGATTAAAAGAAGCACGTACTGTTTTGCTAGTTTGTTTAAGGGAAATTGGAATCCATTTTGCTGAATCTTTCTTCTTAGGTGTATCTGCAGGTGGATTAACCTCAAACGTGAAGCTCTTCTCATCTACAAGGGTATCATTTTTCTTAGGATCACCAGAAGCAGATGAAACATTGCTTATATTAACATCTGTGAACCCTTTCTCTCCATCCTTGATATTTTCATTCTGAGAAATTTCAGCAGGTCTACCAACAGCAGAAGAAACACTAACTCGATGACTGTGATTTCCTCCGCATTCTAATGCAAAAGGTATATCTTGAGATATAGAAATTGCAGGAGTAAAGAAGTTTGAAAGTTCCCCACGTAAGATGTAAATTAACAAGCCATGCAACATAACAAACAAACATTAGCAAATAGGGAAATTTAAGTCACTTACTACTTGTAATTGGAACAGCAGCCTGCCCATAATCTGTAACCTCAGTATCTGTTACAGCTTCATTCTCTTGCAGATCTTTTAGACCAGCGACATGGGCAGACTCTCTGAGGGCAGAAGCCCCAGCTTCAGGGTCTATAACATAAAAAATTATTAGAGAACACAAATTATGATATGAATTTTTGAGAAAGAATATGTAAACACTTGTCCAGCTGTTGTAGTTTACTGGATATTCAATCTTTAATCACTTCATTAGCAAGTTATCCGTATTTGCATGTAGTCATGCTCGTTCATATGTAGATCCCAAGTACAACGTAAACATAGGAGCAGATTAGATGGATAAGTCAAACAGCATACAGAAGCAACAAATGCCATCTAGAAAACAGGTCCATCAAAGAGTAATAAGTTTAGAGGGAAAGAGAACGACCATTAATCCTTTACTTAAGCATATGGAGCTAGAGATGAGATAACACAATTTACAATATGCATATACTGAGCACAATACTTAGTCGAACTTGACAGTGGGAGAAGACAATCTTCATACACTTCCTGTATGACTGACAAACGCTCACCAGAAATATTTTGGGATTTCTTTTCATCAATTACTTCTACAACTGATTCAGCACCTTCTCCATTTCTTTCACTTGAATCACAAAGTACTGGGCACACATCCATGACCTCCATGTTCTTTTGACTGCCTTTTTTACTTACTACCGCTTGAGCTTCACCATGGTTTTCTGCTTTACAAGCATCAAATGTTAACAGAGACTGATCACCTTCTAGCATCTGACCAGAAGCACCAGAATCACTGATCCTATTAGATTCCATGGCAGGTTGTGGACCAGCTCGTAGTTGATTTGATGCCTTGGAATCTGATTTGTGTTCTTTGGTTGAAACCCCACCCAATGTATCTTTGTCCTTACCCGAATAGGCATACCCCACCAAGGGTACAGGTGATTTTTCAATTCCAACATGATCAAGAAGTACATCACCAGTGATGGCGTGCCCAGCACACCCAGTGATACCACCTATATTATCTAAATAAACAAGTTAGCACTTTAAACAACTGGGGCAAAAACTAAATAATTCTTGAAACTTAATGGTCAGTACAACTACTCACCTGTTTTTTTTTCACCAGAAGAATCAGACACTGATTTTGTGCCTAACAACTTGTTTTTGCCACCATCATCAAAGCACATGGTCTCAACCCCTCTCTCAACGATGAGAGACTGATCAACAACAGAATCCATATTACAGCTGTCTGAAGGCAACTCTGTGCTTCTGTTTCCCGCATCCAGAATATCTTGGTCACACACAGGAGCATCAACCTGCTCAACAAGACTACCTGTTCTGCAAATTAGCGTGGATTCGGCCATTACTGTAGATGAAGCATGACTCTTTCCATGCTTTCCTCCAAGAAGTTCAGATGAAGAACTAATCACAGCCAAGCTGGAACAACCACCCCCATAGCTAGTGCTACTATCCACTTTGCCTTTTGAAGTTTCACTTGCTTCCTTAGACAAAAGAGTTGCAGTAGTATTACTTACCACCTTTGTGCTAGGTAATGGAGAACCATCAGAGTCATCCACTTCAAGTTTCTGCATAGTAACACAGCCCTTTGGTTCTACCTCATGCATAGATACTCCAGACTGATCAGCATTCTCTAAATTTCCAAGAGAACCAGAGTCATGTTTCGACATAATGCTTACTGGTTCCTCTGAATTACTCAAGTTAGTTCTATCAAAATAAGAAGAACCACTCCCAGACAAATCTGTCTCCACGATTCGATCGTCCCTCTGAAGCCCTTGGATAATCTGATGCTGCTCCTCCTGGAGCTCACTGTTGGTATCTGGAACACTGTTGGTATCTGGAACATTCATGTTGTCACCAGCTGTCTTGTTCCTAAACTTCGGACCCTCACTTAGCTCATCACCACCCCCAATAGTGTTTCCTGAAGATAACAATGTGCAATCAGCCTGCATCTCTGAATTAGAAGCCATTTCTTTCCTGTCATCCAAAGACATAGTAACTACATCATCAACTTCACTTCCACTAACATCATTACCTGCATCTTCAGTCCCCAACCTCCTCTCGGTGACAGGTACATCAGCAGTAAGAGAAGTTAGGTCATTTGAAACCCTACTACCAGAAAGGCTATTCTCATGAGTTTGTGAAATATCATCAACCTGCGACTGAAGCCCTCCACTATCATTCAATGCACAAGTATTATCCAGAGCCTCGTGTGGTGGTCGTGAATGCTGTAAATCTGAAATAACACCAACATCAGACTGTGTGCTACTATCCTGCTTCACACTGAGCTCCATTGGCTTTACTATACAACCTAGTTCATCACAGGAATCTAATTCTTTATTGCCTGTTTGCACTGGGACAATTTCTTCCTGCCCAACAGATTTTAATAACATCTCAACAGATTCTGAGGAAGCAGCCTCTGACCAAACATTGTTGTGCCTTGAAATTGGGCAAGACTCAGTTGCACTTGAGTTGAACTGTATCCTGCTATTACTGTGGGAGAAATCTTCAATCCACTGATTATCACCGTTGCTTTCAATACCAAGAAAGATCTCGGTTTCAACCAAACCATCAAATCTCAAAGATCCATGAACAGGTTCATCAAAATCAAACTTGGGAAGAGCATATGGCCGTAAAACAGGTGGAAAATTGTTGCTCCCTTCACTAGCTAAATGAAGATTCTGGCTCTGAAAATCATTGTCATCATAATCCATGGGTGTATGCCTGCAACAGTAAGAGATTAAAGAGAGAGAGGAGGTGAGAAAGAAGGAGAGAGACTGAGAGGGTATGCCCACAAAGTGCACTAGATGTATAGATCACATGCTGAGGCTAGAAGGATACCCTGCCACAGAAAAAGCTGAAAAAAGAATGATCCCACATAATGAACCAGCTACAAATACTTCAATAATTACAATGACAATATACACAGACTATAACCATGTCAAGATTAACGTACACATAAACAGGAAAAATATAAAAACTACTTTTTCTACCAAGTCCTTTTCATGAATCAAATGAAAGTAAATCAAATCACACCAAATGTTTTTTTTTTTCGTGTATGTTTTACAAATAATTGCAAGAGAACTTAACCACTTGACCCAATTTGACATCATATATGAATTTTAGTGGAAAAAACAGGACATAAGAACCTTCTAATTATACAACTAATTGAGCTCCTATTTCTATTTTGAAGCAATTTGCTTAGTAAACACAATTAACTTGATATCACAAATGGAACAAAAGAAAAAGCAAAATTTTGCACTATAAGTAGAAAAGGTAGAAAAGTAAAGTTTGCTAACTACACTTCATTAATATCAAAACCACCAAAGTTTGGAGCATATCAAATAAAGGTAAAAGACTATGAAACAAATGATAAAACATTCCTTTTTTTTTTCCTCTTTAAAATTCTCGAAACAAGCTGTATCTTCACATTAATAACTAATGCCACTTACATCCTTAATTGCAGTTCAAACGATTATTCAACTGAAGAACATATCCAACATGTTCCATAATACAACACTAGGAAAGGGGAAGAGAAATGAAAAAGAACACTATTAATTCAGGTCAAATTGCAGTAATGCAATACTGAGTCTAGCAACTCCCACATCTTGCTGTATTTAAAGCAACCCAACTTGGCCAGTAGATTGCCAAACATTTAAACAGAAACCAAACATAAGGAACTATGTTTCTTTATTCTATAGAATAAATAGAGCAGTTTTATTTAATGAAAAAGTGTAATAATAATAGAGAACAATGGATACCTTAGAGAAATTTTCAGTAGGATTAGAATTTCCACAATACTAGATTTCTTTTCTTTTGAATAGGAAAATTGACTAGTAGGAGGAAAAGCTTCAGGTAATGATTGAGTTTGTTATAGTTCTTGAACAAGTTATTATTTAAACTAGCAGAAGTCGTTGCATTTCAAAAAGAATAATGTAGCAGTACAATAATCTAAATAAAAGGGTCTGTACTTATTAGGAAAGAAAGTGAAGAGGAATTGTAAACTTCATACAAATTATTGGATACTACGTGGGACTGAACATGAAAATAATGAAAAGAACCTTACATTAGTATAGGCACCAAGGAGCATAGTTCAAACAATCTTAAGGAAAGAAGCAAATATCAACTATTCTATCAAAGGAGACTACTGCTATTATTCAATACCATTGCTTGTTAAAGAATAAAAGCTGAACTTGAAATGCTAATTTCATCACTAGATTCTATAAGTTCAACTAATGTGCATAACTCAATCTTAAGCAACAAAGAAAAAATAATTATTCCAACAAAGCAGCTTATATTTGCCAGTTAGTCAACACGGTTGCTTGTTGAAGAACAAAAGCTGAACTGGAAACTCACATTTGATCGCTAGAATCTACAATAAGTTCAACAAAAGATCCAAAAAGGCAAAGATAAAAGCCACTTGCTCCTAATATGCTAAGAAACAGAAAAATGGTCAGTTGAATCAAAGAGACCACTGCACATCATGCCCACCATGAAACGTCTCTCTAATTTCAAATATACCTAATGCTTTGATAAAGAATACTGTGTAACCAGACTAAACAGAAAAAGTAAGCTAGTAGTTTGACACAATTCAAAGAAAGACTCAACTTTGACGTGGCATATGTAAATACTGAAAAACAGCACTTGCACTAAATATGCACAATTACAGATACGCATTAAACAAAATAAATGGAAAACTTGGTCTTGACCTTATATAAAACTGTCCAATCATGAACACGAGTGCATGGAATAAAAGCCCTAATTCCAGCTCGTTCAGCATTTAGAAGATTGATTCTCACTAAAGCCAGAGACCTCAATTCGTCTATAGCGGCCAACCATCCCCTAAGGGGAGCAAATACGTTAACGTGTCTATAACTACAACTAAGTCATTAAGAACCACAACAACACGGCATCATACAAGTCACAAAAAGCTAAAAACAATTCAGACCTTAGCTGCTTTATACTACGGAGGATTTTATTAAAAAAAAGATGTAGGAAATGAACAGTACCAGAACAATTAAGTCTAGAGACGCTACCTCCCTCCATCCGGTGACGAAATACAGGCCGTTAGATCCTCAGCTCTTCCCAGACCAGTACGATGTTCATCTACTGCTCCACAACCACAAACTAAAAGTCTAAAAGTAAGCAACCTCCCTCAAATTCGAAGACTTGAGCTAACAAAACCTAACAAAGTGAAGCGAAACAGAAAGAGACAAAGGAGAGCCTCCTTTAATCACCGGCGGATAGAGTTAGGGTTGCCGTCAATCGAAACTCAGGAAGGTGAAGTCTGGTGTGCGTTGTGTGTAAGAGAGAACAAGAAAGCCAAAGCTTTATCACTTGCAAAGTGATCTTTATTCCGCTTTCGCAAATATAAAATGCGAAACGTTTTCCTTGAAGGGACGAGTGACAGTGGTCGAATTTTGAAAAAGTGGGTCACTCGTAAATGGACCTGATCCAACGGCTGTAAGGGGCCTGGAGCACGACCCGTGCCGTGTTTCCATTCGTAGTTAAAAAATATAGCAGTGAGTTCTAGTGTGTTATTTAGATTGTTACGGTTGATTTGGCCGCCGTTGGATTAAGAGGTTGGGTTTACATCCAACGATCGACATGGTGGATTTGAGCTTAAGGAAAATCCAAAAACACGTGGCGGAAAGCAATAAGGTCTTAACTTAGGATAAACACAAGAGCCTTGGACTCGCCATGTTCACCGTCGAATCTTAATACTTTTGACCTCCTTCGTTTCTGATAAAAGTTATGATCAACTTTGCCTTGACAAGTCGCATCCTCAACTGACAATTCTAAGGTGCAAAAAGCTAAATAAAATTATTCTCGCAACAATTAAAATATTGGCCTAATTATGGTTTGGTTTGGCAAATGGCAACTCCATCCGGACATGATCCTTTGTTTTTTAATTGATATGTTCATGTTTGTTGATTCTCGTAAAAAAATTGAACACTTGTTTGTTATTAGATGTACGGCCACATGATTAAGGTGCTGTGGATTTTTAACATGTTAATAACAATTATCATGTTATTTTGTTTATGTGATTCGTTAAATATTTGTATCTGATTATCATTTTTTCTAGTTAAACACTTTATAATATTTAGTTAAATGTTATTTTCAAATATATTTAGCTGTTTCTTTGTGGTATTTTTCATTTCGTCATAGTTTTCTTGTTTATGAAATAATTTTTTGATTATTACTACTTAAATGATCAATTGATGATAATTCGAATTTTGGATAATATTTTATATTCCTCCTTTAGGTGTTTTATATGCCATTATGTTATCATTGTTACAAAGTTTTAATACATGTGCGTGTGAATTGGGTTTATGTTGATAAACTAATCTTTTTAAGTTTATAAGATTCAATGCCCCATAAGAGGCCCAACTATTAAGGCCTACCACGAATTTAGTTTAGGGGTCGTTTGGTTCCACTTCTATTTTCCTGTTGTTATTTTTGGTTTCTGTTTCCTGTTTTTAGTTTCTGTTTTTTTTTTTAAACGAAAACCTGTTTGGTTGAGATTTGTAATATAAAAACTGAAAACAAAAATTTGTTTGGTTGAGATTTCTAATAAAAAACTGAAAACAAAAACTTGTTTGGTTTTAACATGTTTCTATTTTTGTAATTATACTATTATGTGTAATAATTATAATATAATACATTATATTTTTAAATTAATTAATTATCATTATA
>JAOTBA010000005.1:14332933-14345602 GCA_025629845.1 Erythroxylum squamatum | reverse complement strand
TTTAATATACTTTAAATAATATTTATATACATAAATAATTTTTATTACAAAATAAAATATAGTTAAAATTAAAAATGCTTTTTATTTTTATGTTACCAAACAGTCTACTATATGAAATTTTTTCAAAAAAGCTATTTTTTAATTGACAGCTAAACAGTTAACTAACTTCTTAAAAACGCTCTTATCAGAAAAGCTCTACTAACAAAAACTCCACTGATTAAATAGGCAATACATTAGACTCGTCAATAAAAAGATGGCAAACATGAAGAAGAAAAAAAAAGTTAAAACTTTGGATTTGAGTTCCGCAGAGCTGCCTGTGAAATGAGCAAATACAAGATTCACAGCACCATTGCCATTTTTTTCCATTCCTTATACCTGAGTTGCAATGTTGATTAGCCAATGAAAAGGATGTCAAAGGCCCACTTGAAACGAGACACTACAAAGCAACTCATGCCCACCAAGGCCTCTCTGTTAAGTCCTTTGAGAAAACGTATCGAAACCTTGAACTATAAGGTATCCACTCTATCATCTGGCATACCCTTTTATTTGATTTACGATCAATGCATTTCTGCATCGAATCATGGAGCTTCTTATCCACGTTGCGCATGAGCCATTTGAGAATATCATCTGAGCTAACGGAGGCTTCTTTCAAGAATCTTTCAAGCACCCTGGGTAAAAATACTTTTCTCGACTTCTTCACAACAACATTTGCCTGAAGAAATTCTCTTTTTGCAGCTTCTAACTCTTCTTGAATACTTGATGCCGAGTATACTCTTAGCTAAAAATATGTGACAAGTTATTCTATGCATTATATTCTTGGGAACCAAAGACTACTTAACAAATTTTAGTTTAAATAAGCCTAAGAACACAACATGCTTTATACACATGCCAAATGGTGTCTATAAGGTATATGTTATGAGGGATAATCAATACTTTAACATGAGTCCAGGAAAGAGTTGACATATCAAGAATGTATCTTCACGTTAAAGAAAAAGCTGATAATGAAAGTCGAGTTACCACAGGATCAGAAAAGGCTCCACTACAAAGGGCAAAGCACACCAAGGGCTCGGCAACAGAAAGACCAAATTTAGAACCGATAAGTTGCCTTTCTTCACTGGATTTTATCCGCAAGGCAGAGGAAAGGATGCTCTCAAGCCACTGTAATTTGTACAAAGAAGAGCATTTAAAAATATTGTTGTTCAGTAGAGCATGACACTGTAAAGAAAAGCCAGCATTGATCTGAAAATGAATAAATAAATAAATTGATTAAGCTCTAACATAACTAATCAAATCTGTCCTTTTTTTTTATCAAATGTCAACGACTAGTAACATATTCTCTCCTCGCAACGTATAATATCTGTTGCCACAGCATGACATTAAATCTCTGTTTTTCATACTAAAGACAGAATGTTACCTATGGGACAGTTTTTTGACAAATGAGATCTATTAATTCTTACAAGATATGATGATAAAAGATTAAAAAGAAGAGTTTTTGATCAATTAGCACTGACACATTCATCAGCACGTACATAAACATTACGAGAGAGACACACCTTGGAGAAGGAAAAACTGGATTGGTACAGCTGAAAAATGCAAATGCAGTAGCTAGCGTACGTCATGAAAAGATCTATTCTTGCTAGTTCTATCAGATAACAAAAGATACGAGCCGTGAAAAGATGAAGGAACTACAGATTTGGTTACGCTGCATTGGAGAAATCTTTAGGGATGATGTTCTACTATATTTGTGTATGGATAAATAAATCTTTCAATCAATTAGCGAGATTTGCACATGATAATAACAAGGTGGCATACTCTTCCAACTCGGGGTGTTCGGAGACCAAATATAGACTCTTCTATGGTATTTGCACTTATAATATGACCACCAACGTTGTAAGCAGCCTGCAGTAGAGAGAAAGAGGTTTTGAATTCTAGTGCATATGATGCTTATAGTAAATTCTGAAGAGATGAAGCCAGCAAGAGAAGTGTACGAAGAGAACTCATATAACCCTTCTTAGTTACTTTATGCTTTCAGAATTTTTCGTATCAACTTCTAACGTCTACATGTTTATAGTTGTAAGGATACTTATTGCGTACATGTTGAATGAGCCATGCGCATGTGACACCATATTCGGAAACAATCAGGGAAACATGTTCATCATTAATGCTGCTAATCGTGTTAAAGTTTCTCAAAATAATCTTATCTTAAGTGAACATATGAAACAATAAGAAACAGAATTGGGCTACATTACTTCTGCATAATGTTCTCATGTTAGTATTGCCAGTAAGCCATCAGCCTATATAAGTACGCTATAATTACTGGCCTGTTTGAAGAACTCTACCTTGTGGAACAAGGATAATCTCCTGAAAGAGCTGTTGGGAATTCCATAAGCCAAATATGCCTACAAAGACAAAAAGAACCTCCCACGTAAAAATAATCTGTAGCTCAAAACTGATGACTGCTCCAAGTGAATCCTTACATGCATGATGAGGGCGTTGTGTACATTGATCCAAAATGCAATTTGAGCATTGTTTTCCATCTGACTCACGGCCAACTTTTCCAATTGCTTCACCAGAACTCTGAATTTTCACCAAAGTATTGGTGCAAGGTCAAATAGGCATCCATCCTTGACAAATCTTACATACACAAATTTCTTATTCTAGATTAATTTTAGAGATGGTTAGTTGGCAATGAAAAGATCCATGCCTTATTTGAGCCATGAAATTATCGCAGGAAATGATGTTCCATTTCACTAAATAAAAACAAATGCTCTAGTGTTACCGAAGTGATGCACATCTACATGACATATCAATAAAAACAAATGCTCTAGTGTGTTACCGAAGTGATGCACATCTACATGACATATCAAAGGTTAGAACCCATTAGAAGAATTCGCAATACATTCAACTTCAATCAAATTGTCCTATAATGCAAAACTTGATTGACATTTACAACTAATAGGTAACCTATTTGCCCTACTAGCCTATAGTTTAATCTTCACCTTCGACTGAAGAAGGAATAGGGGCATATTTTTTAAACACATGCTAAATTCCCTTCTTTTTGATATTTTATTTATCTTTTTTTTTATTTTAACATGTTTTGTTGACAAGTGAGATTCACCTGTAGGTGTTGATAGCATAAGATGCGCGCGAGAACTGGTTTTGATGAGTTGATATATGTGATATTTCTACCATGGATTTGCATGACCAATCTCTATTCTCTCCCATTATGACATTGGTTGATGACCTCGACAATAATGGTGTAGCTGAGGATGCTGTGCTACTAAGCCAGCAATACACCCCAGCCATAGACCTGACCATCTCTTCTGACAACTTGCTCGGGCACTGGTAGAGATGATCCTTCAGAGTTCGCAGCATAAAAGCTTTTTCCTTGTCAGAAGCCTGCATAATTATGATATGAGACATACAAATAGTGCCAAGTTGTTTCTCAAGAACCAGCAAACGAATTCCTATTGCTCGTTTTTCTTCATTTCTTTTTTACCAATGATCATGGGAAACTTTCCACGGCTCCTTTAAGACCAGAAAATCAGCCATGAAAATAATTGTTGAACTTCATGCTGAGCATTAGAATATCTGAATAGCACACAGTTTAAGGATTCCAGCTAAAACTTGGAAACGATTGAAAGAGAAACAATGAAAAGATCTAAAAAAGCACCTGACACGAATGTATCTTAAGCACGAATACTTTCCTAATGAGATTCCTTCAGCCACACAAAGAATTAATTAGTCTACTAATAATGGCATTTCTTTGGAAGACTCGGCCATCTTCGCAAATATATCATACACAACTGAGTGGCCAATTGGCCACCTGTAGTGGAAGATTGAAAATTTCTCTACAAAGTGGTCTAATTTTGAGTCAGATCTTGTGATGGGATTGCTTTTTCCTGGTTCACTTGCCTTCTTTCTGTTTTTTTGTTGCGTAGAATTAGTCATCTCCGCACCTATACTTCAAAGAACGGCAGTTTCACTATATTGAAGTCTTTCTCAAGATTATCTTACCATGAGAAATAGGAAATTCACTTCTACTATATATTGTAATGAAACATCAATTACTAGTGACAGTTCAAAACTCCAGTCATTTAAAGGTTATATCTGTAAGATGAGGAGATTAACCAAGAGTACAAAACACGTAGAGGGTTCACTACATTATTGAATCATAAACCTCTAGTAATTGGACCTTTCAAATTAAGTGCCCCTTCTTCTTACTCAATTGATAAAATTTTGGCTTCATTCAAGAAGGAAGGTGATGGAATATCCACATCTTTAAAGTTAGATCAATTGCCTACCTTACCCCTGATAGAAGAATTCTTCTCAAAGTGAAAATCACCTTTTCCACTGAATAAAGTAGTATCGCTCTTGGAGTTTTTTTTGCTTGAGTCGCTGAAAGAAACCAGACGCAATGGGAAATTTTTGGATGAACAGAAAGCGCTTGAAATTATACTTGGTTGTTTCTTGGATGCATGCTTTGTATGGGCAGGAGAAGCTACCCTCGAGTTATGCTCAGAAGGTGGCCGACTAACACTGTGCTCAAAAATACCCCTATACAAAGACAGAACATGTTGCTCACGGTTTGCCACCTCCTCTTCTAGTAACTCAATCTCCGCAATTAATTCCTTTGTCTGTGATGAGCCATGAACTTGTTGCTTATCAAGAAATAAATTTGGAGTATAAACGAATGCAAACAGTTACAATTTGCAGATATAGATAACTCTGACATTGCATTCCAATGAACTTGTGATGTAGAGAAGATAGTCTATATATAAGTTGCAGTAGACACTCTGCTTGGGATGCTTAAACCAACTCAAAATATTTTAAGTAAGAATATCATTGTTATGATAAATCAACTCAAACTATTTATGTAAGAATATCAATGTCATTATGGACAGCAATTAAAGCTCCATCATTCAATTACAGGGACCAAGAGTACCTGAGAGGCAAAATGCCTGTGGCCAGGAGATAAGGTACTTGAAACTCGGCCCATTGCTTTCTCAAGCATTATGCGCATTGATTTCTCTTGTTGCAGCCGTGATTGGAGATGCTCAATCTGTAACCAAATTTGTAAGGGAATCCTAACATTATGATATATAAAAAGAAGAGTCTGGCATCGTTTCTTACATCCTTTTCCAGGGAGGCTCTATGGCATGATGAAGCATTTTTGTGGATACGATTGGGGTAGTCATTGAAAGGACTTGGTATTGGTGTTCGTATCTGTTATCATAAGACAAACCACCTGTCTTTAAGCTGTGGTGAAAGCTCATCCCATGATACCAAACTTAATCTTAAATAATCATTGATAACAAAAAAGTTTAACATGCAATCTCACATTTGTTCTTGTTGATCGCAGAACTCCATCTCTTAAAACATCCGAGTTCCTGTCAGATGCACTGGAGAAAACGCAGACGGAACAACAAGGGTAAATGCACACATAGAGTATCATCTTGTTCAATCTTCGTTTCTCCTTTCTTACGACCAAGAAATTGAATGCAACTTTTTCTATTTGGCATGAATTGGCAATTTATCTTTGCTTCTCAGGTCAACTCGCATCACCTAGTTCAACTTTAATGAATTACACATATCCTATGCTTAAACTTCCTTGCATTAATCTCCGTCCAGTGAAGTCTCAGTTACCCTTAGATTCTTATTTCGTTATAAGAACTACCATTTATAGATTTACTCTTCAAATTGAATGTTTTAGACCTATCCGCTGCCTTCAACCACTCGGGTCTCAAACTCTTCATTCACTTTGAACACCAAGCTTCATATGTCAATAGAAAAGAGTGTTGAAAAAAACTTGTATCTCTGAGTAGTTCTTGAACTTCTTAAACAGCCAGAAAGATATCTCCAAATCAAAATTTTAAAGCAATTATGTGCTAAAGTAGACAAATACAAAAGAAAAGCGGAAGAACCCTATTCCGTTTACTTAAATTTGACTCAACCTCATTAACGATAACTTTATTGTATAATCATACCTCTTAGAGCGTCTATGCTGGATATGAAGGTGTGAACTTGGCCCGGAACTTTCCTTCTCTCCCTTGTTAACTGCACCATCATCCTTATCCAACTTGAAATCTTCCATTTCACTGTTCCTAGCAAAAATCCATATTATTTAAAGAATATCACCCTTTACACAAACTCTAGAAGACCAAGTTTGGATGGTGACATGAAGAACAGCAGAAGGCTGCTATAGTGCTATTACATATTTCGAAATTGGTATGCAATGGAGGGAGTGTTAAAGAGAGAACATAGATCTTAAACGGGAATGCCCTTCTTGTGTACACAACTTTCAGGTGCATATGCTGAAAATGGTAGTGTAAGTAAAGAGCAAGAAAGGAGTAAAATTATCGTGGAAAGTAAATGACACAAGTCTTACAACACAGAATCTGGACCACGCATGTTGATAAAGAAATAAATTTGATCACCTTAGGTTGTTAGGTGCATTGAATGCTGGTATTTATATCACCTCATCAATCCCTCTCCTACTTTCGCTGCACATAGAAGAATTGATCGTTAAGAGAGCCGTGGAAAACTATAATTTGAGACTATTTTGAATTTTACCCGCCGGATGTAGAATTCAGATCTTCCTTCCAAAATAATCCTGTGTAACTCTGTGCAATGTTCAAACTCTTTAAACTCATATTAATACCCAAAAAGAGGTCGTCTTGAGCATTTGATAAGTTTGAATAAGGTTATTTTAGATAGAGGATCTAAACTGATGTCGAATTTGGATCTTCTGTCCAAAATAATCCTATCCAGCTTTGTTCAATGCCCAAACTCTCTAAACTCACATCTAATACCTAAAACGATATCGTTCGAGCATCGAATAAGGCTAGACAAGGTTATTTTGGACAAAGAATCCAAATTGTTAGAGGTCTATGTTACCTCAATAAATCAAGTACTAGATACTAAATGACCCCAAAAAAAGAAATTATTTTTAAACAATGACCTTGTTTGGCAATCAGCTAATTGCATTAGCTGTTTGTCATTTAATGTTTGGTAAAATTAGCTGTTTAGTTTAACTGTTAATGTGTAAAATGACTATTGAAGACATGACTTTAAAAAAAATTATAAGGGTATGAATATTATATATATTTTAGTATTTCGTTCAATATTATTATAGGAATTTAGATTTTATATATTAAATTCTACAAAAATTAAGTTTATAACTCTAATAAGAATATATAATAAGAATAATAAGAACAACAACAACAACAACAACAACAACAACAACAACAACAACAATTACCATCATGATGACGATGATACATCCAAACATAAAATATAACAATACAAATGAAGTTTAACAATACAATTCAAATAGAGCAAAAGAAATGAACATTTTCATTTAAAGCAAAGGTTTATAACAATTCAAGAACGACATCTAATTGCTATTAAACTATAAGCAATATTATCATGAATAGTTGTCATCTCCTGAGTTCTTTGTTCTTTAATGTCTTCTTGTATAGAGTTAACTTTAACATCTTGAAATACATCTGGAGGTATAAATTCAGGATTTTGATAGATGATGCTAAAAGTCAGGTCGCCAATTGTACTTCTTCTAATATAGTTATGTAATGCAAAAGCTGCACAAATTATTTTATTTTAATCCATTAATGAATACTTAGGCATTTTTTCCAATATATTCCATCGAGCCTTAAGAACACCGAAAGTCCTCTCAATACAACTTCTCAATGATGAATGAGCTCGGTTAAAAGCTTCTCGAGATCCTCTTGGATTTGCACCACGAAACTCTGATTGATGATATCTTGTCTTTGGGTAAGGTGTCAAATATCCATCTCTTTCTGGATAGCCTTTATCAACCAAGTAATATTTACCTGAATTTTCATAGAAGCAATATAATTAGTATAAATAGTATCATTAAAAGTCTAAATCATTAATAGCAAATCCTACAAATCTTAAAATTACCTGTCGGTGGTTTTGGAAATTTAAGTCTCGGATTACCGATTGTATCAAGGAAAATACGAGAATCGTGCGCTGATCCCTCCCAACCCGCTAAAACATATGTAAATAGTAAGTTAAAGTCACATGCTGCCAATACATTTGTTGTTGTTATTCCTTTCCGTCCTCTAAATCTCATTTGATCCTCTTCTGCAACAACTACCGCTATATGTGTACCATCAATAGCTCCAATGCAATCCTAATATAAAATAATAATCATAAGATGATAAAACAACATTTTTTAATGGAAAATATAATGAAGGGGGAAGAAGAACATATTCAATTACCTTAAAATGTGGCATATATGTAACATCATTGGCAGTTTGTGGTAAAAAATCATGATGTCTTTAATTGCCATCATTAGTCATTATAGTTAAAAATTTATATTTTCATACAATATCAATTTACACAAAATTTTGATATTAAATGTATAACAACTCTCGGTATATTTAATCACAAATTCAATTAAAAATAGATAATAATAATGTTTTTAATTGATGATCATATTTTAATATAATTTATTTTTAAAACCTAAAATTATTAATTAGAAAAAATATTTATTTAATTAAATAACTATTAATGTTTTTATTCAGTAGTAAATAATATTTATTCAGTAGTTTGTAATATTAAACATAAATTTTCATAACATTCCAAAAATATAAATTTATAAATTTATAAGGAAGGGTTATGATTACAGACTAGTAACAAGTATTACAGAACTATTACACATCCTCTGCTCTATTTTTACTCCAGTAAGCTTAAAGATCAATAAACGTATGCAATAGAAAGAACAGCATCCACCAATATCCTCTACTGGTTAGCATACTCCCAGAAGAAAGCGTTCAAACATCCTCTTCATATTTCCACTAGAATCCCAAGAAATCAACCAAAATGCAGTAAATCCCATGATTTTCTGTTATACTTCAACCTGTTAAATGCATTCCCGTTAGTAAATGCATAGAATGAATTACTTAACATGGAAAATAGAAACTATTATCATTCACATAGTTTAAAAAACTCCTTTTAAACATGGCTTACTTACAAAGAACACAATCATAAAGATTCAATTTCACCTCTGTTTTCCTGTAGAAGTTATACTTGGCATCCATAAAGTTACCTCTGGTTTAGTTTGATGCTTATTAGCTAGCTGGACAGCGAATTTCCTGAAAAATAACAGGAATCAACCCCAAACAAATCCTTTTATCAACACTTTAATCTTATGAAATAACGTATCCAAACTTAAAATTCGAAGGATTAGCTTCTCAGACCATATGACTGGTCGATGCATTGGATGGCAGCATTCTTACTGCAGTTAGCTTCTCTTCTGTTCTCATCAAGAACAATGGAAGAAATATCAGTAAGTGCGCTCAATGTAAGACGATAAACAATATAATAATGAACAAAGATTTGCAGTTGAAGCAGCACAGTAAAAACCCATAACCAATGTAATAATAAACAGAGATTCATATTAGAAAACCATAAACATCAAACAAAAGAGAGAATTTGGATTCGACTGACTACCTTGAACATCAGCGGGTTCGATCACACCCAGATTGTTCTCGTTTGGTCCAGCCATCACTGTCTATTTCTCTATCTCTAAAGAACAAACAAAAATGATCAAAACCCATATTCAAGGTGCCATTTAATAACCACCCACGACATCAAAGAGACACCATTTAATGAAAATACCAACCAAAGTCTAGTGGTTAGTTGGTTGTGTCAAAGCATCAACTTCTTGTGGGGTATCGTAATCTCTATGAGTGAACGAATCTTCCATGGGTTCAGACAAAGTAACCAGAGCAGAATACTACTTAAAATCAAGAGATTAATGCCATCAAAAGCAGTTACTTAAGTTTTAATTAGAAAGAAATCTCCAACTACCCTTCAGAGTATGACTTACCTCATCTTGGTAAACAAAAAATTGAAATCCACTCCATGAACATGGCCACATGGCTCCAAGATTTGCCTTGATTTCTTGCCACTATAAAACACCTTCCCATCATTTAGCATGATGACAGATAGAATCTTGTGAAATAACAAAAATTAAAGAACGAAGGAGTAGAAGGTTGTGAAGAGAGAAGATTGTTTAAAGAAACAAGAGAGAAAAATCCTTACCCAAGAACTCCATTTTTAAGTGAGTGTACACTGGCTTATTACCGACGCCCTCCTAGGTTTATGGGTGTTCTTTAGATCAAACGCTGGTAGAAGATTGCGATCAGGACGAAGAGAATGGGGAAGAATCTGGAGAAAACAAGACGCGAGAGAATTAAGTGTAGCAAGGGCAAAATGGAGAAAAGGCCGAAAAATATCAGCTGATTAGATAAAACACTCTAATAGAGGAGCTGAAAATTAACTGGTTGGGTTGAATGAGCCAACTCAACCAGCTCTTTATCAAATAAATTTATAAGCTTTTTCTTAAAGTCAATAAATTAAAATAGGTTGACCAGCTAAAAATTAGCTTATCAGCTATTCGCTAAACAAGACCTATATGTATAAAAGCCTCCCAATAACTAACTCTAACTTTTGGAGAGAAAAGATGTATTTAGTATATTTTTTTTCTAAAATTCAGTTAAAGTATTCAAGAAATTATGGTGTTCATATCTAAATACTTTTCCCCCCTCCTAAAACATAGTTTGGTGTATGGCCATAACCAAATTTGTGGCCTCACCATTTCTTTTAGGTGATGGAATTGACCTATGGTATGTCGTGGATCTCACTATTTCTTTGAAATTAATACATATCCTCTTTCTATAATTATGTTTTGAAACTGTGGATCTTTCCATTTCTCTTTTTAATTGCACATGGTCTTATAAACGATTTGTCACTTATTACACTGTCTCCATCTATAACACAGGCTGAACATGAACATGGGCTAGATCATGTTCCTTTATGAATTTAGATTTTCATTATAATTTTTCTTGAATAATATTATCTCAATAACTAATTTGCATAATTATATGAAAAGATATAAAACAATTAAGTAAATAAGGTAATTTACCATTAAAATAAGAAAATACTTAAAAATATTTACATTTTCATGCATATTAAATGTCCCCATAGTTAAGCTTGTACTAATCCTTAAGCAAATTAATTTAAACTTAATTAAAAAGGTAGTAAGTTGAAAAAATAATTTAACAAATCAAATTTATAAATTAAGACTATATGTCATTCACTCAATTGCATTATTAATCAATTAGTTAAGGATTTAAAAACTTGCATTAAATCATAAATTAATTGAATTTTAACCTATAATCCTTTAAGCATCAACTTAATCTAGAAAACTCAACTTAATGTATTAAATAGATATACACAAGCAAGATGATTAAACTTTCAAAAATTTTAATACATCAATTAATAGAAAAAAATAAAACACTAACTTTCAAATTTACAAAGGATCATTTAGAGAGGCTTGTTTGAAAAATCACCTAACTTTTTAATGCAAAAGCAAACACCTTATCATGCATATTCTCGGTTATTTTATTAGTAACTGTTTTAAATGTCTACTATTACAACTTTTTAAATTTCAACCCTTTTGCTTAGTCCATAGCCAATTGCGTGAATTTATTTATTATCACTTATTAAGATATTTTTATATGTTTGTTTATGCTTTTTTCTTTTTTTGGTGAAATACTAACATGCCAAAAAGTCATCCACTTCTAACTCAAAGATATGACTAAATTATGCAAAATATGTATCATAATGCAATTAATTATAAATTTTCAAGATCATTAGGAAAATATAACTAAATTAGTTATAAGTTTTCATAACTATTGGCCTAAAGTAATTAATTTGAAAAAAAAACTTATAATGCTTTATTTTGATCAATCTTCTTTCATTGACAAAAACTTTTTTAGAATTATTTCTATTAAACTAATTACAATAAAATTTATAAGCAAAATAAGGCCTATAAATAATTAATTCCCTTCCCACACTCGAGTTTTACATTATCCTAAATATACAAAATTTAAAGAATACATAAATTTAAGGACAATAAATATCAAGGGATGAAAATAAAAAGGGAATAGAAACTTTTCGGCCCTTGTTTGTAATCTATTGTTTAAGGTAATTTTGATCGACATCTAAAAGTTATTTATATCTTTGAAAAAAGCATAAAAATTGCAATGAAAAAATAATAAAACTTAATTGAAATTTGGAACTAAATACAAATTGAAATAAATACTTTATGCTGCCACTTAGACTTGAACTGAGATGCTCTAGCACTGCTTCCTAAGAGCAACGTGTCTGTTAGCCCTGAATTTTTTTTTATTTAAGCATGATTAGATTAAATTGAGGTCTTGATGGGCTAAATTAAGTTGACATAAATTAAGTATGGTAGCATTAATTAGGTTAGGTGGCATGAGTAAATGTAATTAAATGTGTTAGAAGTGGTAAGGGCTCATTAAAGGAAAATTGGGCCTTGGGCTTAAGTGAGGAAGTTACTTAAGATGTTAATAGATAAGGCTTTTCATTAAAGCCAAATGGGCCTTTGGGCTTTGGGGCTTAAGTTAGAGTATAAAAGGAGAAGGAAATGAGTTGGCTTGTAGGAGAAGAAGAGAAGAATACGAAAATAGAGAGGGAGAGAAAGAGAGAGAAGTCGTGGAGGAAGAAAGAAGAAGGAGAAAAGAAGGAGACTTACTAGGGTTGATTTTTCCAAGAGTTCAAGAGGTTGTTTGAAGAAAGTCCAAGAAGGAAAAA
>JAOTBA010000005.1:14314251-14327820 GCA_025629845.1 Erythroxylum squamatum | reverse complement strand
TTTGCTCACATAGAACATTAAACATAACCATTCAAATTCATAAATTTTCTTTTCCTTTTCACATGCCTAATTCACCAAAAATTTCTCATTTCATAAATTTAATATTTCTAAATTTCACTAAAAGATCGGGGTCCAACATCCTAGGTGGAAGAACCACCCAAAATTTTCTTGTTCAAACAATGTAGTAGGTCAATTCTAACTTCAAAGGCCATCTAGATTTCATCAGGAGAAACCAAACTCCATGGATGCTGAGTTAGACAAAATCTTGGAGAAGATCAGAAGCATAGATGAAGCTCACAAAAGGTTAAAAGAAAGGTTTAAATAAGTAACAAAGAATCATGCCTCTTCCATCCACAAATTAGAAGTCCAAATGAGCCAATTGGCAAATGCATTGTCTACACGCATGCCAAGAGCCTTCAACGAAATATTGAAACAAATTTGTAGGAAAGGATAATAATGATTACTTAGGCCACTAAAGACAAGCTCAATCAAATTGAAGAAGAAAGGGAAGAAGAAAAGAAAAGGGCTAATAAAAGCTCCTTGCAAAGTAAATATAACCTGACAAAAATCAAGGAGTATCGTTCTACAATTCCATACCCACATTCTAGTGCAGAGAAAGCCAAAAGAAGCAGAGTTGAATAAGGTTCTTGATATAATAGAGCAACTGAAAACATGACTTGCCCTTGTGGAATCTATAAAAGAGAAGTTAGTAAACAGAGAGGAACTAAAGAAGTTGGGAAGTGAAGTTTTAAGTGAAGAGAACTCCAACGAAGTGGCAGCACTACCACAGAAGCAAAATGTTCTAGGGGATTTTTATATTCCCTTTACAATTGGTAGTGCCAAAGTGGATAAGGCTTTTATGGACTTAGGAGTTGGCATAAGTATGTTGCCTTACACTTTATGCAAAAAGATGGAGTTAGATGAAATAACACTAATTAGGATATGTGTGCAAATGGTTGATAGATCAATCCACTATCCTAGGGGAGTAGTCAGGGATGTTTTTTTTATTAAGGTTGACAAATTCACCTTTCCCACAGACTTCATCAACTTAGGCATAAAGGAAGATTTGGATAAACCTATTATCTTTAGATGACCATTTTTAGCTACTGCCTGGTCTCTCGTAGATGTTGATGGAGGTGAGTTAACTCTAAAAGTAGGGGGGATGAGAGGGTTTCATTTAAAGTGTCTGATGGTAGCAGAAATTCTTTCAAAATTTTGGATTCTATCAAGAAAAACGAGTCATGAAAATGTTGAGCAGAGTTATACTCAGAAAGACCCACTAGAAAAGCCACAAATTTGAAAGAATAATCGAAATAAGACAAGAAAGAAAGGTGGTGGTAAGCATAGTCTGGTAGCGCACTTACATGTTATGAAACCTATAGGAGTGCTACATTTACATGATTCATTTGAACCACTATGAGCAAAAGAAGTATGTTGAGCTAGCGATGGTAAATGAAGCGTTGTATTGGAGGCAACCAATGATTTTAGCTTTTTGTTGTTTTATCTTTTGCTTTAGATTAGGTTTCGATTATGTTTTTATGTGTTCTTTCTATACAAGTTAATATCTAGGAAAAATTGAGCTTGCTTTCTTTGTCTCTCTCTCTTTTTCACAATGGATTAGAAGGGTATGGAAGGCAAAACAATGAGGTGATGATGCAAATATAAGGTAGGGAAGGAATTTGGGAGTGACATGAGGAAAAGAATAAAAAACAGGAAAGGATTGTAAAAATTCCTAGTGTCACGATTGTGACTCAATTTTGAAGTCTCTTTCACGATCGTGATACCCTATTTTGAACCTTCTGCCATGATCGCGACATTTTAGGTAATGATCGTGACCATGGAAGGTTCACGATCGTAACCTATAGTGAGGTAAAAACGGAACATGCGATTTTCAAGCCTCTTCATTTCTTCCCTTTAACCTATATATTCACTTTTCCCTCATCTTTCTTACGCACAACAATTTCTCTTTCTCTAGAATCAAGAAGCTCAAATCCTCTCACTTCTTTCAACCAAAGGGCAAGGTGCAAATTGTAGGGTGCAGACAAAGGAATCGAGTGGCAGATTAAGGAGCAACCTTCCTGATTTACTTGAAAGAGGAAGGTAACCGTTTCCAACCCTTAGCCTTAAAAAGATTGTTGTTCCTAGATATTTGGACTTTGAAATATTAGAAAGAATTGGATTGAGAGAAAAGATTGAAAACTTAAGAAGCAGAAATCAATGAGAGAAATTTATGCATTTTAACTTTGTCGTTTATGAAGAACTCAACCTTGAATTTTTCACATCCCTCTAATTTGAGCAAGGTAACTTGAAAAAATTATGGTTTCAATTGCAGGGCTGACCGTTTGAGTTAAATTATGAAACTTTGTGTGAAATCGGTGGATTCACGGAATCAACCATAGTAGACTAGCATGACGACTTCTGTGCCACACATTATTGGGTCCAACTAATAGGATTGGACAACTTTGATGCTAAAAGTGCATATAATAACATAATCCGTAGCCCTGAAAACTTGTTGCTACATAAATTTATGTGTCAAATCATGTTTGACAAAAGTGAAAGCAACAAGTGTTCGATGACGAAGCTATTTATTTTGTGGTGCATGGATAATAACGTCCAATTTTGTACATCCATCCACATTTTTAATTCTCTTATTACTACTCTAAAAGAGAGAAGCAATAATTTTGGCATGGGGTACTTGGTTACGACTATTGCAGATTATTATGGTGTTAATTGTGATGTATTAACTATGCATCTTCCTGAGTTTCTTAATACTCATCATTTGACTACAACTGAGATCTTGAAGTCCTACAATATAGAACTTCGAGATGTCAGTGCAAAATCAAATATCAAGAATAGGGCAAGACAGGCTAGCTCTAACTCAGCACCACCACAATAAGAAGAGGAGGAGTCAACCAGTGAAGAATCTAAAAAAGAAGATGAAGTTGGAAGGGAGAAGGTACTTAACACAATTTTGAACACTAACAAAGCAATTGTAGATAATGCCAAGGTGTTGAAGGAGATAGTGAAGGAGAAAAGACGACAATGTCAAGACATTTGAAGCATTTACAAATACTTTGCCACTCAAGGTATGGAAATCCAACTCTGACACCATCGCCATCACCACCTCAATCGCCATGATGGTTTTATGCTCTAACCCTTATCTTTTCATTTTTAAAATATTTTTCTTGTTATTTTGTTTTCTTCCCACCTTATGTGTTGTTTGTTCTTCTCACATTGAGGACAATGTGTTATCCAATTGTGGGGAGTTTTGCACTGTTATTTTTATTTTGAATGTGAATTTTGCATATTATATGTTAGTTTTTGCTTAGGTTTTCATGGTGTGAATCGGGTGGATGTGTCAATGAATTGTTGATTAGATTTATTAGCTTGTGCAATTCATGTTCTAGGTATCTTTAGTTAAATATGCATATTAATTAGGATCTGACTTTAATTTGCTAACCTTAGGAAATTTGTTACATATATTTATAATTATAAGTCATTTGAATAAGCAATGTTGTTAGTAACTTTTCATGAAGATGATTAGTTAGGGAAATGAGGTAGGCAATAAATTGTGAAAAAAATTGTATATCTTAAGCAAATAACTTTTTTGTTAGCCTTCAGGTCATAAATAGAGCTAGTAGTCAGTTGAGAATGTGATGCATCTGAGTAACTATGGGACTTTCGTCACAAATGTTTGTCTTCACATCAAAAGGCTAGAATGACATTCCAACCAAGCCTATTAATAAAAACATGGCCGAATTGAGTAACTGGGGGACATTTATCACAAATGTTTGCCTTCGCATCAAAAGACTAGGTCAATGTTAAAGAAAATTAACAAAATGGTGTTTTAATAAACAAATCATATTGATCTTTATTAATAGCATGAATTTTCATGAAAAGATACTTAGTAATGTGTGCAATTTTAATTAACTCCTACTTATCAATGTATGTATGCAAGTGCTGAGGGTGAGTGAATATGATGTTAAGGTCTTGATTAGTATGTATATTTAGTCTAAAGTGCTTAGTCACATATTGTATAAGTTAATAAATTAGAGTAGCTTGAAGGGTTGTGTTTAAAGTTAAATTATTTTCATAAAGTTCAATGCCATTGTATAATCATTATATAAGTATGCTTATATGTGTTATTGTTGGGTGTGTTTGTGTTTTGTTTTTTTCCTTGTTTTGCTTGAGTATAAGAAAAAGTTCAAGGGTGGGGATGTTGATAGTTATAGTTTACATTATTTAATGGGTATTTTAGTGTGTTTTTTAGTTGTTGATTAGATTATTTGTGCATGTGTTTAGAGCATATTATTGGACTTTAATTTTGTGCATTTGAGGTATTTTGATGTGTTTGTTTATTTTTGAGATCAGATGAAGAAAAGAGAGAAGTTAGAGAAAGCTTGGAGGAAAAGCTAGGGTTATGATCGTGATACCTAGTCACAGTCGTGACAGAAGTAACCCAGCCATGGCCACGATCATAATCATGACATACCTGCCACGGTCGTGTTAGGCACGGTATAAATGTGGGGATCAGCTTCCATTTCTATTTTTGGAGGGTCATTTTAGACTTTTGGTGTGGGTAAAACCTAGTTTTTACCCTAAAAGGCAAAAGAACTATAAAAGGTAAAAGAGATGACCTAATCAAGGGCCTCCATCTTGTCATTTAGGGAAAAAATCCAAGTAAGAAAGAAGAGGAGAGAAGAGAAGAAGAAGAAGAGGAGGAGATGCTACTGCCAGCCACTCCATCCCTCCTTCTAAGTTAATTTTCTTGATTCTTCTTGTGTTTATTTCATTTGATAAATGAGATGAATATAAGGATGATGAATACTTGTTTAAGGATGTTCTAAACTTCATTTATGATTTATTCCTGAATCGATTGTTATTTGATTGCCTTTGATGTTAATGTGTTTATTGTGATTGTTTGTCATTTTTTATATACGTTAATAACAAATTAAGAGAGTGAACTAATAGTAATATGATTAGGTTGGTAATGAGAGTTAACAACCTAATATATTACATAAACAATCTAATAAGTAATTATACGAAGAGAGATCTCGTGTAAGGACCCGATTGTCTATTAGAGTTTTCTTAAGAACTAATTAGAACGTAAGTTGTTTTGTTAATTAAGAGATTGAAAATTTAGAACTTCGGATTCAATTAGGGATTATGATTTATGGTTTAATGATTAGGTCTCAAGAGAGAATAATCAACCTTATTCTAGGATCGATACCCATTAACTTAAAAGTAATTAAGTTAGTAATTGACTATAGCAAAAATCCCCTCTTCTCATAATTAGTTAATCTTCCTTACGTAATTTCCGATTGTTAAGAGGTTGTGCTCAATTTGATTTCCTTGTATTAATTTTAGAATTTCTTTTTATTTTTTGTTCATTTTAATTTCAATTTTTAAACCTTAGACAAAGTTCAGATTAAATTAGTTTAGCTAATTCTTTGTGGGATCGATATCTTAACTACTACACTTACGACCCGTGCGCTTGCGAAATATTGAGGGTTTTATAATTATAAAACATGCTTAACATTTTCATCTGCACCCAAATTAAATGCTAAATTCTTACAATGAAACAAATATAGTATATGAAAGTAGGAATTGATCTCGTGAGGAATTATATTTTATCAATCATTATTGAAAAAACAAACCTCACTTTATGGTTGGTTCCACCATTAAAACTACAATTGATCATTGATATAAAAATAATTATTTCATCAATAATATATTCAACGTGATATTAAATACTTGTCTTTCTTTAAGTAGTTATTCAAAAACATGTAATTCAATTAACCTTAATTATTTAATAACCTCATATATGACTCAAAATTTAATTAAACAAAAGCTTTAAGAAAAGAAAGACTACCAAAGCAAGAAACACAACATTTGTGGTTACATTTAATCTAATTAAATGCTTTTCCTAAAATTTAATAATTTATGATGTAATAAAATTAAAAACTCCTAATTACTATAAATATTAAAGGAATTAAACTTTTACGCATTCAATATTTAATCTAGTAGATGATCATTTTAATAAAAAAATAATTGTGCATATTATAAATCAGTTAAAAATCTTCACTTATTTTGATGATGTTGAGATCTTTTTATTGTGATTCTTTGGCTCCCATAAATTATAACTTCATTGATTGTCCTCTAGACCTGGTCAAGATAAGATTTAAACAACTTTTTACACGTTTTTCCTTGCAAAATCAAGGTTTAAAAGTTATATTTTCCACTGAAACTGCACATGCCTAATCTTTAAAGCCATTGTTGTTAGCTTTATCCTTCTAACTGCACCTTTTTACGTTGATTTGTTTAAGGTTTAGATTCACCAAAGATGATATGAAAACAAAAGATATACTAATCTTTAAGATATAATCAATATTCATAATTAGCATATGGTAATTAATATCCAAAATGATAAAAAATAATCGTATTAAGCACCCTCAAATAAAGGACCATTAAAACATGTCAATTTAAGATTAAGTTCCATTAGAGAATTCATTGTGCTAGCACCTATAATTTTAGCAACAAAAACTTAAGTCAAGAACATATTTACATTGACTCAAAATAGAGACTATTTCTAGAATGAGTGATTTTAATAGCAAGAAAATATCTAAAAGGTCTAAATCCTTAATACAAAAGTGATTAAAGAGAAAGTACTTAACTTGACTAATGAGATGTTAGTTATCACCAGTTATAATCATGTCATCCATAAAAATTAAAATGGACACATTGAAAAGTTATAATAAAGAGAAAATAAAGAGTGATCAACATGTGACTAAGTGAAGCCAAAATCAAAGAGGACATAAAAAAATGTTGCAAACCAATTGTAAGATACTTGCTTTAACCCATATAAGGATTTATGAAGCTTGTAAACTAGAGAAGACTCCTGATGCTAAGGATGCCAAGATGGTATAGATATATAAAGCTTCTCATCAAGCTTTCCATGAAGAAAATCATTTCAAACATCTAGGTAATGTAAATGCCATCGTTTAGTAGCTCCAATATTTGATAGAATTCTCACTGTCACCAATTTTGCAACAAAAGCAAAAATTTCATGATAATTGATTCCTTCAACTTTTGTAAAACTTTTAGCAGCACAATGAGCTTTATATCATTGAATGCCTCCATCATATCATCTTTTGATTTTAAAGACCTATTTGAATCTTATTGGATTCCTATGAAAAGGAAATGGAATAATAGACCAAGTTTTAGTCTCTTCCAAAGTACAAAGTTCACCTTCTGTTATTTGTATCCACTAAGGAAACTTAACAATTTGGTTAAAAGAAGTAGGTTTAATATCAAGTAAAAAGTCCAACTTTTATTATTTGTATCCACTAAAGAAACTTAAAATTTTGGTTAAAAGAAGTAGGCTCAAAATTAGAGGATAAAGAGCTAAAAAATGCACAATGAGAATATTTAAATATATTATAATAAAGAATATTTTCAAGAAGATCCTTTTTACGTGGAGTTGAAGAACTAGAAAGAATTTAAGCTTAAGGGTAATAATAGTCTTTCAACTTTAAATGTGTTTGAATGTTCCTTTTGGGTAGTTTTAATGGAATGATAGGTGAAAGATCATTTGCAAGTGTTTTAGGTAAAGAATATATTATGGTTAGTGCTTTAGCTAATGGTGTTGCTACTAGGGTGAATGTAATTGGATATATTGTAAGGTTGAGTGGTGGTGAAGTGGTTTCAAATATGTTGGGTGTTTAAGGTAATAGGGAGGAAGTAAAGAGATCCATAATGGTGGTGTCATTTATTGGGAAGGGAAGAGGGAGTGAATTAGCATGATCTTCCTTGGACATACAAGGAAATATATGCTAATGAAAAATGATATCATGACTCACATAGATTTTTTATATGTGAAAATAAAAAATTTTGTAACCCTTTTGACAAAAAATATGTCCAATAAAATTTCCAGTAAACCTCTTTGATCAAACTTATGTTTAATATAAACATTAAATCCATAACACATTAAATCCATAACACAAATAACTAAAAGTATGCACATATTTAAAAGTAGGTGTCTTATTATACAATAATCCAAAAGGTATCTTGTTATTTGATATTTTAGTTAATTTCTTTTAAGATATTTTTTAAGATATCTAATTAATTATTTTGGGCATTATTTGTAGTTGGATATATTTGGTATATCATTATGAAGATATTTGTTAAGATATCTAATTAATTATTTTGGGCATTTGTAGTTGGATATATTTGGTATATCATTATGATAAGAATTTTACCTTGTGTGGGATTCATGAAGATAAGATAGTGTGGAGAATAATATCCTATATAAGATATTGGATAAGATCACCATGTTTTATCGAAGATTGTGAAGCAAATTTTTTGGTAATTTGAGTTATTATTGGAAACTGCAATTTTGGCAATTTGAGCTATCTTTGGCAACTACAATTTCAGTGATTTTGAGCAATCTTTGTTGTTGTGTTCTACATACATAAACGTAGATTTTGGACAGCTATCTTATCATTTCGTGAGAAAAAAACAGGCAGAATATTTGTCAAGTGTGCACCTGTATTTTTGTGATGTTTTAGGTGATGAAACATATATCTGATTGATGATTTATGTGGCTACATTTTTGTTGATATGCTTAAGTGATTTATTATGATTTTGGCAGTCCATGCTACGTAAATATGATGATTTTGGCAGCGGTGTATTTGAGGTACTTGTGAGATCAATTATATATTTGATTGAAGATTGGTAGGGTTACTATATGTGTGGGCTTTCAGTGATTAATTACAAGGTTTTGTTTGTGAAAAACATGCAGTCCATCTATTGATTTGAGTAGCTGAGATTTTGGTATTCTTTGGTGATTAATTATATGTTCTTATGATGGTTTTTATGATTGCTGTCCATGGGTTTCTTCAGTGATCAATTACATGATTTATTGATGTTTTTTAGCTACTATGTGTGAGGGTATTTGCAAATTAGCTACAATTTTCACAATATATTTTTGTTGGACAACTTCCCATGTTTTTAGGTTGACGAGGTTGCACGTATAAGGGAGTGTCTCTCGACTCGAAATGTTCCTTTGTTATATTGTTATTGATTTAATCATTGGGTTATTGTTTTCATCTATATTAATGTTTGTTATTGCAAAAATCCTCTGTTGAAGTTAACACGAGGTGATCGTGATATTAGGAGTGAAATACTCCCACATGATATGAGTATGAATGGATAATGTCAATGGGTGAGTGGTGAGGGCACTACAAACGTAAGCCAGATGTGCCGAACTGTGTTACCAAATTTTGGTGGTTAATTTCTTCATTTTATGATTAATTTTTCTATTTGCGTTTTTTTGAAAAATTGACAGTTGTTAACACAGTTGCTTTGTATTAAGCAACCGACAGAAATAGTTCAAAGCAATTGAGGTAAAACAGGATCCTTACGAAGCTACATCCTTTGGGACTTTCAATTGGTATCGGAGCAATGTTCACCTAATCAAAACTTGGTTTGTCAAGTTGGTGTAGATCAGTGTTTCGCAATCATAGCTACTAGAGAAGGGGCATCAATCACTAGGCCATCGTTATTAGATGGTTTTAATTACCTGCTTGGAAATCAAGGATGAAAGTATTTATTCATGCTCAAGGAAACATAGCACGGACATCGATTTTGAATGGCTGCACATCCAATCACGATTGATGAAAATGATTAAGTAGTACTTAAAGATCTATCTGAATGGACAAGAGCTGAAGAAAAGGGAGCGCTTGGTAATTCTTAAGCAATGCACCCAATCTTCAGTGCAATAGATGAAGGTCGCTTTGTTATGATATTAGCCTATAAATCTACAAAAGAAGAGTGGGATAAGAACAAAAGGTTAGCTTTGCAAACTGAAGTTGCTAAATTCGTGAATGATTCAGGAGACAATTCTGATGAAAATGATGATATGGTGTCGCTAATAAGAAATTTCAACAAGTGGTTAAAAAAGGTGAAGAAAGATAGACCTGAGTTCAGGCAAAATGTTGGGAGTTCATCAAACAACAATTCTAAATAACAGGCAAAAACTCAAAGAGGTGAAAGGAAAATAAAGAAGATTCAATGTCATGAATGCTAAGATTTCAGATATATGTAAGCAGAATGTGCTAATACTCTTAAGAAGAGAAAAGGGAAGTCTTACACCAACACTTGGAGTAAAAATGAATCTAAAAGTGATTACAACAACGAAGAAGAAATTATAAGTAATCATGCTGCATTGGTTGCTTTAAACAACAAAAGTTCAGTTGCTTCCTTAGTAGCAACCAGTGAAGAAATTGATAATGAAAATACAAATTTCTTAGTACTAAATTTAAATTTAGATTGTGATAGCAATGAAAACTACTTAAAATTAAAAAAAAGAAGACATCTGTAAGGTCTATGAATTAATGTATGCCAAGTGGGTGAAACGTGTAAGCTAAATAAGAAACTAAAAAGGGAAAATTCAGCCATGAAGGATGTCATTCATGATCTAGAGATGAACTTATTGTCAATAACAGATAAACTTGATGAAAAAAGCTAAAGTTGGTTAATACCAAAAAATAAATAAGAATGTTAAATGGTGGTAAAAGTTAGATCAATTGCTAGAAATTGGTGAAAATAAAGTGGACTTTCAAGGTGTTGGTTATAAAGGTGAATGTGCTAAGTTGAATAATGAGCAAAATGGTGAAGTTTGATTTTTCAAGTAAGCAAGGAGAAATACCAAAATGAAGCAGAAAGTTCATGCCTACATGTCACTTTTGTGGTGTAAAGGGTCACAAAAGGCCAAATTGTTACAAGTTGCTGCAAATGCTATTCCATAATGCTTAAAATAGAAAATTAAAACGTTCTTAGAAGAAATTTTAGTAGGAGAAGCCACCAAAGGAGATCTGGGTTATAAAGAACCAACTGTAAGCACTTGTGGCTCTTAAACCAATGTGTGTCACTTCTCACAATATATGATATTTTGACAGTGGGTGTTCATGATATACGATAGGTGAAAGAAGCTACTTGATGGATTATCAAAGTTGTATGGATGATCACCACACAATTGGTGATGGGGAGAAAGAAACGATAATTAGTATATGCATTCTTTACATGGATGGACTGCTCCATTTCAAAAACAGTCTAGATCCACAGTTAGTTGTTTCCATAAAAGAAACCAACCGGACAGAGGACTAGTTAGTTGCTTTCGAGGATGAAACCAACCAGACATCTGATGCAGAAATAGACTTAGTGGATAACAAAAACTCAAGAAAACTTGATTTCAACAAGGATCTTCCATCATGAATCAGATGGGGTTATCCTATTAAGAATGTGATTGGTAAGATTAGTGCCTTACAACTTTAAAGCTTATTGAAGTAAGTAAAAAAAATGAGGTTCGAAGGAGTTAACGTCTAGGCTTTCTAAGTTTTTAATTTATGGGTTTTCTAAAGTTCAGGTGATTGGTGTGTATTTGCCTTTTTCTTTACTTATTGAATATTATATTTGATGTGCAAATGAGGCTCTGCTTGATGATTTGAGAGTTTGGCTTCTGGATTTTGATTTACGAAGTTATGTCGGGGAAATGTTAATGTTTGGTTGGAGCTGTAGGAAGATTCGAGTATTCTATGATTTGGGTTTTCAAGCTTTATCCTAGTTTCCCTCTATATCATGGGTTGTATGAGTTTGGGAAATATGCTTTACTGGGTTGGATATTTTTGCTGATATTATGGTTGGGAATGAGATGATAAGAGGTATATCTGGAGGACAAAAGAAACGTCTGACTCCAGGGCAGATACCGGTAGGACCAGCAAAGGTTCTTTTAATGGATGAAATATCAACAAAGTTGGGACATTGCAAAGTGGACAAAATTTCTTTGAAGCATTATTTTTTAGTTTAATTAACATGATGTTAAATGGGTTGGCAAAATATGCAATGATAGTCTTCAGTCTACCTGTTTTTCATAAGCAAAGGGACTTCTTGTTTTATCCTCCATTGACTTATAGATTACCAATCTGGTTGCTTAAAATCTCATTATCATTTGTGGAATCACTGATATGGTTTGTCTTAACTTAGTACACTGTCGGTTTACTCTTAGAGGATTTGTAATAGCCAAGAATGACATTATGTCTTGGATGCTATGGGTCTGTTATATTTCTCCAATGACGTACAAACAAAATTCCATTGTCATGAATGAATTTATAGACAAAAGATGGAGTGCACATAATCCAGATTCTAGGATTGATGCACCTACTATTGGAAAAGTGTTGTTGAAGTCAAAAGGCTTCTTTACTGATGATTATTGGTTTTGGATTTGTGTTGGATCCCTTTTCGATTTTCTCTTCTATTCAAGATATTATCAATTGCAGCCTTTGTCCTTTGATTGTTTTAGCTTTTCGTTATGATCATCTTCGGCCACTTCATCTCCTTGGCAAGCAACAGCAATGTGATACTCTCTCTTCAACTGGGTTTGTTCTTGATCATCCTATAAAATTAGTTGAGTATAACTAATTTAATTTGGATGCTTTTTTGACTTAGAGGAATTTGTTACATGTTTTTTATTGCCACATTTTGATAATGAGTTGGTGTGAGAATTTAACTACAATTTGGATAAAGGTGTTTTAGATGATACAACTGTATGCTTTCATATGGTTTATGTGAAAAGGAGATTGATTAAGTTTGGTTTTGATTCGTTGAATGCATTTTGGGGGTTTATGAATTTAACTAGTGTTATGTTGATGGCTTTGATGTGAGTAATGATATTTTGGCTAGTGATTCGACTAGTGATAAATTGTCATCTTGGCTACTGGTGCACTACATGGTTATGATTCTTCCGCTACACCTACTGCTAATTTTTATGCCTCCTTATTCTTTGTATTGGCATTCTTTTTGTCCCAAGAGGGAGAAAATTGGATGATTGTTTACTTGAGATTATTGTTGGGACTTGGTGTTCAATTAGTTGGAACTTAATGTTCGATTAAGGGGGAGTGCCCATTTATCTTATTAAAGGAGTATTCTTCTATGTGACAAATAATGCCAAAAGGAGGAGATTGTTAAGATATCTAATTAATTTTTTTAGGCATTATTTGTAGTTGGATCTATTGTTATATCATTATGAAAAGAAATTTACCTTGTGTGGGATTCTTGAAGATAAGATAGTGTGGAGAATAAAATCCTAGAGAAGATAGGATTTATTAGAAATAAGATCACCATGTTTTAATGAAGATTATGCAACTGATTTTTTGGTGATTAGAGTTATTCTCAGTAACTACAATTTGGGCAATTTGAGCTATCTTTGGCAGCTGCAATTTCAGTGATTTTAAGCAATCTTTGTTGCTGTGTTCCATATACATAAACGTGAATTTTTGGACAGCTGTCTTATCGTTTTTTTGAGAAAAAAACAAGCAGAATATTTTGTCAAGTGTGCAGCTGTATTTTTGTGATTTTTTAGGTAATGAAACATATATTCGATTGATGATTTATGTGACTATGTTTTTGTTGATACACTTCAGTGATTTATTATGATTTTGTGTTGGACCCCGAACTTTTATTGGAGATTTGATTTATTTAAATGGAATTAAATGAGAGATTTTCGGAAATTAT
>JAOTBA010000005.1:14290067-14300570 GCA_025629845.1 Erythroxylum squamatum | reverse complement strand
AGTTTTTCTTGAAAAATTGATCTATTTTTTTATTAATAAACATGTTTTCTAATTATTTTCTATTTTATGAAAAAAAATTCTAGAAAACTAGAGAATTTTCTGAAAGTAAACGCACCCTAAATATTCCCATCAGGCTCCACATCTCAACATCAATACCATGCCCCGATATAAAAAAAATACTATCACAGTAAACAAATAACTATTGCATTTACTTTCATATATAAACACCACAAATGAGTATAAACAATACCCTGATTTTGTAGAAATAATTTTGTCACTCCCTAAAAATAATACCATGACTTTATATAAAATACATCAGCATAGTAAATAAATAAGTACCACCTTTACTTCAATATATAAATACTACATCTAAGTATAAATAAAACCATGATTCTATACAAAAATATCATCACTCTTTACAAATAATACCATATCTTTACACAAAAATTACAATCATAGTAAATAAATAGTTATTATCTTTACTTTAATATGTAAATACCACATCTGTGTACAAATAATACTATGACTTTGTATAAAATATACCATCGCTCTTTACAAAAAATATCATGTCTCTTTATAAAAAATTTCCATCACAGTAAACAAATAAGTATTACCTTCACTTTAATATGTAAATACAAAATATGAGTACAAATAATACTATAATTATATACAAAAAAATACTATCTCTCTACAAACAACACCACTCCTCTCCACAAAAAATTCTACCATAGTAAGCAAATAAGTACCATTCTTACTTTAATATGTAAATATCACTTCTAAGCACAAATAATACCAAGATTCTACACAAAAATAATATCACTACTTACAAACGACTATATACTACAATAACACCTTTCTGTAAATAACTAAGTACGACTTTTACTTTAATATAAGATATAACTAAGTACCATGAATCCATCACAATACCACATCACTCGTTAGAAACAATACCATACCTCTATAAAAGATTATCATCACAATAATCGAATAAGTAACACCTTTACTTTAATGTGCAAATATTACATTTGAGTACATATAATAATATGACTATATACAAATAATAAAATAAATATCATTACTCAATCTAAACAATATCAAACCTTAATACAAAAATTACTATCATAATAAGTTCCTTGTCACTGCCATAAAAGAATGGTTCTTACTAGTGTTTATGAAAGATTTTCTATAGGACACAACTGAGTACGCACCCGTATCACAAATTATGTATACATAAGCGTTTCTCAATTAGCATAGTTTGTTAAATGTATATTTTATAAATTATGTTTACATATGATTTTGTAAAGAAACTTCATTTTGTAAATGCCTGTTTGGTTAACTGCATTTGCAATAACACAATATGGTGGGTGAAAATTATGGTGCACTAATTTGTAAAATAAAATAAAATATTATTAATTATATATATAATGAAATTAAGTCTAACTTGTCCAAAGCATTTTCAATAGAATTTTCAATCATCTTAATTAGTGCTTAGATGAGAAAGTTATGTCAAATTTAAAAGCATTATCTAGATTGAATATTATATTAGCTATAATTAATTTACTTCTGTATATATTTTGTAATATTTTAATTAAACTTAACAAATAAGCCTAGTATGATTTAAATTTATGATTATTAAATGCACATTATAGATCATACTAAAACATTATTGATTATATGTAGAAACTAATTAAGTCTAACTTATTCAATATCCAATTTATACAATGCTTTTAAAATTGGGCATAACTTTTCTTTCCAAACTCCAATTAAGATGATTCAAGATGCTATAAAAATCTCAAGAAATGTTCTAATACTTTACTATCTTAAATATTTTGAAGCTGGTCTAGGGCACATTGGTTCCCCATGATGTGTCCTTTGCAGAGCTATTTATTTAGCAAACATGTCCTCGGACACAGTCATATTCTAGGTCATGTTCTTCACATTTTATCAAAAGATAATAGTTTTATAGCTCTTCCTAAGCTTTATATAGAATCTTGAATCATCTTAATCGAAGTCCAAATGAGAAAGTTATGCTCAATTTGACAAGTGTTGCCTAAATTGGACATTAGATTAGTTAGACTTAATTTAATTTTGTATATAATTGATAATATTTTGGTTTAATTTAAAAAATGATTCCACCATGATTTGAACTGTCAATTTTTAAATTGTTATTTTAAATCAAATCAAAATATTATCAATTATATACAAAACTAAATTAAGTCAAACATTTTCAATATTTACTTGTTAACTTAGGCATGGCTTTCTTGTCTAAAATCTGATTAAGATGATTAAAGACCATAAAATCTTTGAGAAATTCTATAAAACTTTTGTGTCTTGAATATTTTGTTGTCCCAGTCATGTTTTTTCGTGGAGTTTTTTATTTAACTTACACACCCTAAGATACGACCATGTCCTCTTTTGCATTCTTTACGTTTTATGAAGTTAAACATAAAAGTCTTAAAACTCTTTGTAAACTTTTTTTTATAATCTTAAATTATCTTAATCAGAGTTTAGATGAGAAAGTTATATCTAATTTAAAAAGCATTGTCCAAATTAAATACTATATTAGGTATACTTAATTTAATTATGTATATAAAAATAATAATATTTTGGTCTATTTAACAAATTAGTCCACCATGATGTAAATTTGCTAATTTTTGAATGAGTATTTTGGATGAAAATAAGATATTATTATTTATATACAAAACTAAATTAAGTCTAACTTGTTCCATATTCGATTTAAACAAACATGCCCTAAGATACAATATTCTTATTTTTAGCCATGCTTTTTACATTTCTTAAAAACTCAAGAGGCAAAAGTTTTTATAGTAATTTCTAAGCTCTCTATTGAATTTTGAATTATCTTAATCAAAATTAAGATAGAAAAAGTTATACTCAATTTAAGAAGCATGATGTAAATTAAGGTTAGATTAGTTAATTTTGTATATAATGCATAATATTTTGGTTTAATTTAGTAAATTAGTTCACTATAATTTAAATTTGTTAGTTTTTAAAAGAGTATTTTAGATTAAATCAAAATATTATTAATTATATACAAAACTAAATTAAGTTAAACTAGTCCAATATCTAATTTATATAATACATGTTAAATTGGAGATAACTTTCTCATTTAAACTTTGATTGAGATGACACGTGAGTGACCTAGGACATGTCCTTTACAGTGTTGTTTATTTAATGGACATGCCATACGAAACGGGTGGCTGAGATCATCTGACATAGGTAGGAACTAGGTTCTGGCACAGAGGATTTCATCCCCGCAGTACAATTGTCTGCTTTGTATTTTCTCAAAACTCAAAAAGTCAAAAATTTTATAACTCTTCCTAAACTTTTCATAGAATCTTGATCATTTTAATTATAGTTCGGTGAAAATTATATGCCTAATTTAAAAAATATAATCTAAATTATATGTTAGATTAACTACATTTAATATAATTAATTATATATTAATAATATTTATTTATTTATATATTTATATTTTCCTCATGTGAGTCATTTAAAAAGAACATCTCTATTAGTTATAAATAAGGCTGCGTACTATTGAACCTTTCTAAACCTCACGTCTCAGCGAACTTTCTATCAAGTGTTGTTATTGTTATTGTCTACTTGATAATTGCTTAGCCTACCGACCGACGAAAGTGATAAGATGAAAATTATATGGTTGAGGAAAGAAAAATAATTTGTTATAAGTCATTTAACATATTTATCATTCTTTCATAAATTATTATCTTACTTCACTCCTCCACCTATTTTAATAGTTTAATTTTTATATTAAAGTTTTTAAATTATCTTCTTATTTATAAAATTAGTTATTATTATTTTAATTTTACTTGACTAATGGTCACGGATGACCAACTAAAGGGTAGAACATTGTAAGCAAATGATCAAAGCTGAATGAGGCAAGTTGAGCGACAGTTCTCGTAGCCTGGCCTTCTTTGATGAGTTCGGATTCTCTCTTCAATATTATGGTGTTTTATTGTGTCCAATAAATCTCAGCTATTTATTTATTTAGATTTCGCGTGAGTCCTGCGTGAGTCCCGCGAAATAAATAGCTGAGATTTCATTAGATAGCTTCCCTGCAGAAAAAAAAAAAGAAAAAAAAAGGATATTCAGAACAATCCAATGTTTTCTCAAGGAAGTCTCTGACTAGTTGCTTAACTATTCTGCAACAACCCTTCTTTATTTTGGGTGATGTCTTCTTTCTTGTCCTTAAACTATGCATATATTAGCTTCTGAGCTTCGTGAATTCCGGTTGGTCTCTCGGACCTTTCGATTCCTCGTTGAAGCCCAATAATATTATTTTTTGGTGGCTCAAAGCACTAGATATACTGTTCTGTCCACCAATACTCCATGTTTGTATAAAAAGGATACTCCATACTCCATGTTTATATACACACATATATATATATACATATACACAAACACACACACAAAGATGCCGTCAGCTCAAAACCTAAAAGGTTAGCAAAGCAAGTTGCAGAGTACTGTTTCATATCCATCTCTAGTTTATACAGTTTCTTTTGTAGTGGCAGAAGAATTTCTCACTTTTCAACATTGTCCTCGTTTTCTTCCTTTTGAAGTGTGAAACATTCCTTTCACTAGAGAGCCTTTTTGGGACATAAAGGAGAAACTTTTCTAGTTTCAATCCATTAGTTAGAACTTTTTGAACTACAGCCTTATTATCTTGCTCTTGGTGATAAAAATATCAATGCAAAGAAAGTATTTTTTTAAGCTCTAAATCTAGTTAATACGTACGCTTTTGTTTTGCCTTTTAAACTCCTTTACTGATTTGGCAGGGAACAAATAGGTTCATCAAAAAAGAGTAACCGGTTTCATTTGGCAAAATTCGGTATTTGAACACCAATCACAAGGAATGAATCCTGCTTGGAAGAATACTTGCATGCTGGATTTTTTGGAGGAGGACCAAGAGCCAGAACCAGTTCAACTGCTCCCAACGATCCAGCAACCACAAACACCACAAGAGCCTATGGAATTTTTATCTAGATCTTGGAGTCTTTCTGCCTCAGAGATTTCAAAAGCTTTTTCTCAGAAACAGAAACAAGTTTTCGTTGACAACAATTCTAACACATTCCCTGAAACCACAGTTGCCCAACAACTGGTAAGTCATTTTCTTTTTTTCCCAAAATTTTGCCTTTCGCTCACTATTTTGTTAAATCATTAACAGTCATAATAGAATACATATCCATCGGATTCCCAGACGCTAGTCGCTAATTTCTATGGCTTTGCTCTTGTTTGGCAGTCGGGGAAGGTCATAAATTCATTAACTTCAAGGAGAACAGGATCATTTGGAAGATGGTTTCACTACCAAAAGGACTCGAGTAGTGGGAATGTGAGGAAGAAAGAGAAGGCCAGACTCGAAAATGCCCATATGTATTCGGCAATATCAGTCGCCGGATTAGCTGCAGCTTTGGCTGCTGCGGCTGCTGCCGGAAATTCGAGCACTTCTGACTCCAAAATCAGCATGGCACTGGCCTCAGCTACGGAGCTTTTGGCATCATATTGCATTGAGCTAGCAGAATCAGCTGGAGCTGATCATGACCGTGTAGTATCTGTCGTTAAATCGGCTGTGGACATCCAAAGTGCAGGTGATCTAATGACCCTCACTGCTGCAGCTGCTACAGGTAGTTTCTAATTTGTCCTGGTTTTTTGAGAATTAAGAGCCTCATATGAAATTGTATTCATAATGAAAGAAAAACCATTCACTTATTTGCCATTGTGTTAAAAACCATTCACTTATTTGCCATTGTGTTTTCTTTTTCAAATCAATGGATCATGGAAATGAGAAATATATGGTTTTTCTATATTATTTAAAGATTGTTCCCTGGTCTTCATGTTTTCATACTCATTGTTGATAAAGATTTGTTTTGGTTCTTTTGAATTAGCTTTGAGAGGAGAAGCAGCTCTAAAAGCAAGATTACCTAAAGAAACAAGAAAAAACGCAGCCATAAGTCCTTATGATAAGGGCATGATTGATAATCACTGGGATTCCGAGTTAAGTGGCCAATATGAAGATCAAAGTCCTCCATGCGTTGGAGACCTATTGCAACATACAAGAAAAGGTTGTGTTATTTTCACTGCTTGGTCGAAGTTCATTTTAATTCTATAGAAATGTATACTACAAAGCATATTGGACTCGAAGTTCAGGTTTAAAGCCAATTCTTTTATTATTCAAACTTTCAGGGGTACTTCGGTGGAAAAGTGTCTCTGTTTACATCAACAAGAAGTCCCAGGTACGAGATTGGTGATTGGAAAGTTTGGAAGATCATGGTGAATGATGTTATGTCTTTTTTACAGGTGATAATTAAGATCAAAAGCAAACATGTTGGAGGAGCATTCTCCAAGAAACATAAATGTTAGCTTTGTTCCTTTCATAATCTGGTTTAACATTGCTTCGTCCATCATATGTTTTTATATCATTTAACATGTGAATTTTATAGGTGTAGTTTATGGAGTTTGTGATGAGACACTTGCATGGCCATATAGAAAAGAAAGGGAAAGCTCAGAAGAAGTCTATTTCGGTGTGAAAACTGCTCAGGGTCTTTGGGAATTTAAGTGCAAGAGCAAAATCCACAAGCAGAAATGGGTTGATGACATTCAAAATCTACTTCGTCAAGTTAACTGCGTTGAAGTACCAGGGCGTTCACTGTAGTGTTTGAGTATAAGCAAATAGCATATAGAAGATTGTTTTTAATATTTTCAGTCCAAGTACTGATGTTATAATGGTAATTATATCATTTACATACGTCGTATAAAACTGAACCATTTTCTTTGTCTGTTGTCTCTAGAACTGGGATCAACCAGGTTTTATGTCAAAAGGGTATTTTACATATTATCTATGTATATCCTAACGTTTCTACACAACCATTTCGCTTGGGTTGAAATAAAACCACAGCATAGAGGAATGAAGTCTTTCTTATTTTCACTTCTTTGGCTTGTCTCAGTGAAAAATGCAATATTTGAGAGCTGTGTTTGTTCCAATGATACTCGGCAGCGGACAGCCGACGTATGTGTATTTTATTTATAGAGCTTACGATTGTACAACGATGAGAGAGCGCACTAACAGACAAAGGTTGTTGTGCGGTTATGTACAGAAAATATTCTTTACAGAGGTTGGTTGTTTGTGTGTGAGTGTACGTGATTGTCTGCCTGCAAGCCTACATCCTCCATGCTAACGTCCTTGACAGCTGTATTACGTTGCGTGCTGTTGTAAATTATTTTCCTTGACATCCCCTCTCAAACTGGGCAGTGTTTCTTGGCTTCTAAACACGCCAAGTTTGCTCCGTAAATTGCAAAATTGTGAACCGACAGTGGCCTTTGTTAAGCAATCTGCAATCTGTTCCTGAGATGGAATATATCTGACTTCCAGTCTTCTTTCAAGAACTATGTCTCTGATAAAATGAATGTCCACTTCGATGTGCTTGCTTCTTGCATGAAAAACTGGATTACTCGCTAATTGCCCTGCACTCACATTGTCGCACCACGCCACAGGGATTCCATCTATTGGGATTGATAGTTCCTTAAGGAGCGACTCAATCCAAGATATTTCACAGGCCACTTGCGCTAAGGCCCTATATTCCGCTTCGGTGCTGGACCGTGCTACGATAGGTTGTTTCCTTGAACTCCAAGACATTAGGGTTGAGCCAAGATAGACGCAGTAGCCACCAGTAGACCTTCTGTCATCCTTGCTATAGGCCCAGTCTGCATCAGAAAATCCTGTAATTGTATAGTTACTGCATGGTTGTATGTTCAGTCCATAATTTTTGGTTCCTTTGAGATATCTCAGCACACGCTTAGCTCCTTGCATGTGTTTGTCAGTAGGATTTTGCAGGAATTGGCTTAGTTTGTTCACAATGTATGAGATGTCAGGTCTGGTATGTGTGACGTACTGCAATGCTCCTATTATTCGCCTATAGTCTGTTGCATTTTGGAGTGGTTCACCTCCATCTTTTATTAGATTTGAACTGAGAGTTGCTGGAGATGTACAAGTGTTTGAATTTGCCAGCCTAGTCCTTTCGAGCAGCTCTTCAATGTATCGTTTTTATGTCAAATGGATTCCATACTCGTTTCTTAGTACTTCAATCCCAAGGAATAGCTTCAACGGTCCCAGGTCCTTTAAGGCAAACTGCTTATCAAGCTCTTTCACAAAGCTTCTGAGTAAGGTTGGATTGTTCCCTGTAATAATCATGTCATCAACGTATATCAGAATAAACATAATCTCACCTCCTTTCCTCATAATGAACAATGATGAGTCACATCTTGAATTTTTGAAACCCCAATCTATCAGTGTCTTCCTCAGCTTCTCAAACCAGGCTCTTGGAGCCTGCTTGAGTCCATAAATAGCTTTGTTCAATTTGCATACAAGCTGGGATTTGTTCTTCTGCTCAAACCCCTCGGGTTGCTTCATAAATACAGTTTCGTGGAGGTCCTCGTTTAAGAAGACATTGTTGATGTCTAGCTGCCTGATGCACCAGTTTTCTGTCACTGCAATGGTGAGTATTAATCTGACTGTCGATGCCTTGATCACTGGACTGAAGGTTTCCCCATAATTCACTCCTGCATTCTGATGGAATCCTTTTGCCACTAGCCTAGCTTTGCATCGTTGGAATGATCCATCTGCATTTCTTTTAACCCTGAATACCCATTTATTGCCTATGACATTCATCTAAGACGTGACAGGTACCAGGGTCCATGTTCCATTCCTATTCAGGGCGTCCAGCTCCTCTTGCATTGCTTTTCTCCACTGTTCCAATCGCAAGGCTTCACTTACTGAAGTGGGTTCAACTGGTGAGGAACTGATTGCGGTGTAGAGTTGAAAATCTGGTTGTTGTTGCTTTGGTTTGAATATTCCAGACTTGGATCTGGTTATCATGCCATGTCCTGCATTTCCTTGTTGATTTTCTTGCACCTGCTCATTTGGCATACTGTTATCAAGAGCAACAGTGGAGTTATCGGAACCGTCATAGTCTACAATGTCCAAGCCATATCCAGGAACTTCCCCAAGGGAGTTTTGATAGTCAGCTTCTCCATTTCTTATTTGTTCTTCTGGTTGTGATGTTTCAGAGTCGACATTCCTAACTCGTTCTGATGGCGGAGAAAAGGCTTGATGATCTGTACCCAATGAGACACTGGTTTGGTTTGCAGGGGTTTGAGAGTTTTTGAACTAGATAGGAATGGTGACCAATGTATGTGTTTCTGATGATTTTGTGTTAAGGAATCCATTTTGGAAGGGTTATTCTTGTTCGTTAAAAATTACATGGCGGGAGATGTAAAACCTTCCAATGGAGCTTAGACATTTGTATCCTTTGTGAGTGTTACTGACACCCAAAAATACACACTTCACATAATGGAATTGGAACTTTTGAGACTAATAAGGTCTTAGGCATGGGTAACAAGCACAACCGAAGGGCTTGAGAGCTCTATAATTCGGTTTCTTTTGAAATAATTTTTCAATGGGGCTTTGGTCGTTGATAACAGGAGATGGTAACATATTTATCAGCTAGACTGAGGTTTGAAAGGCTTCTGGCCAAAATTTAAAGGGAACTTTTGATTGGGCTAGAAGTGTTAATCTGGTTTCAACAATATGCCTATGCTTTCTTTCAGCTCTACCATTATGTGCTGATGTGTGAGGGCAAGCAAATCTGATTCTAATGCCATGTTCTTTTAGGTAGTTTGTCAGACTAATAAACTCGCCTCCCATATCAGTTTGTATACACTTGATTTTGTGCTCAAGCTGGTTTTCTATCATGGTTTTGAATTGGATGAACGTTGGTGCAGCATCAGATTTATGCTTTAAAGGGTAGAGCCAAGTGTGTTTACTGAAGTCATCAAGAAATGATATGTAGTATCTGAACCCAGACGTGGATAGAATAGGGGCTGGTCCCCAGACGTTAGTATGAATTAGTTCGAGTGGTTTAGAGGCTTGTGAGCTAGACAAAGTGAAGGGCAAAGAATGTGATTTTTCAAGTTAACAAGCATCGCAAAAGAAATTCTTTTCATTGATATCAGCTGACTCATTACATAAGCTGAGAATTTTGGCTAAAGTTTTAAAGGAAGGGTGACCTAAACGTCTGTGCCAAGTTTCCAAGACATTTAGTTTTTCTGACTTATCTAAATACCTTGATGGATGAGCTTGATGGGTTGGCGAGTTGTTGGTAGTGTGTTGATGATGAGTGGTCTCAACATGGTACAGACCTTCAAGCAATTTTCCTGTCACCAGAGTTTGTCCCGAAGCCTTGTCCTTCACAAAACAACCAGATTGATTGAAATCAACATCAACATTATTTGAAGCAATCAACTTCGATATACTGACTAAGTTTTTCTCAATATCAGGCACACAGAGAGTGTCATTCAGTGTCAAGTATTGTCCATCATTCGTTGGCAATTTTACCAAACCAGTGTGTGAGATATTAAGTTTCTTACCATTGCCAATGGTTAACGATTCTTTACCCTTGTACTCATGTTTTTGAT
>JAOTBA010000005.1:14263027-14275766 GCA_025629845.1 Erythroxylum squamatum | reverse complement strand
TTAATAATGTTATGAATAATAATAAACAATTTTAATAAAAATAATACATTTATTAATAATAAGTAATATACTGAAGTGCAAAACTAATAATAATAATCACATTAATAAAATAATTACGAATTCTAAACCTTAAAATAATAAGAAGGTAATTAATGAAAAGAAGGAATAATAACAATAGAAATAATAATAATAATAATAAATGTAATATCAATAAGGAAATTAATAATAATAATAATTAATATATTAAATACTCAGTTATAAATTTAATAATAATCAAAACAAATTAAATTATAATATTTTAAATTTCTTATAACAATGGAAATAAAATCACATAATAATTTAACAATAATAATAATAACTACAATAATAAAATAATAATAATAGAAATAATAATAATAACAATAACAAATGTAATACCAATAAGGAAAATAGAAATAATAATAATAACAAATGTAATATCAATAAGGAAATTAATAATAATAATAATAACAATAATAACAATCATCATCATAATAACGTAAATAATACAAAGGAATTTAATTTAATAACACTACTAAACTTCAATAATAAAAACAAAACCTGCTGACGTAAACAATTAGGGGTCTCTCGATTGTGAGTGCTTGCGATTGCGAGACTGCCCATTTTCGGGGGTCTCGCGATCGCGAGACTATCCAGATAATAATAATAATAATAATAATAAATTTCATAAATACTCTGCAATAAATTTAAGTATACTATTTAACAGTAATTATACTAAGGGAAATAAAATTAATTACTAAATTTACGAACCCTAATAATAATAATAAGAATAATAAGAATAAATAATACTAACAATAATAAATAAATAAATACACTTTCCTTATTTTTGTTATTTTAGAAATAATTTTGGGAATTATTATAAGTTGTGCTAATTTTATATTCCTTATTAATATTCACCATTATATTATTATTACTAATATTAATAGTAAATATAATAAAAATGTATATAAGATTTATAATAATAACAATATAAACTAAAGTCGGAAAATAATAATAATAATAATAAATTATAAAAATAATTAAATTAATATGAATACTAAATTTAATAAAAATAAAAAGAAAATTAATAATAATAAGCAATTTTATAATAATAATAATAGAAATAAAGATACATGCATTTAATCATAATAAGGTATTTAATAATAATAATAATAATACTAATATTAATAATAAATATAAAGTAAAAATTAATAAGATTTATAATAATAAGTATATGTACTCAAGTCGGAAACTAATAATAATAATAATTAAAAATGATAAGGATAATTAAATTAATCAGAATAATTAAGTTATTAATAATAAGAAGAAAACTAGTAATTATAACAAATTTCATAATAATAATAATAGAAATTAAAATAATTAATAAATTTAATTATCATAACGAATATTATAATTATAAGAATAATACTAAGAAGAAGAAGAAGAAGAATAAGAATAAATATATTAATAAGAATAATAGTAAGCAGAAAAAAGATCATTATCAAAATTTTAAACTATTTAATTAATAAGAATCATTAAATTATTTAGTTATTGATTGTATTAAATAATATTCCAAAATTCGTCATTATCATATAATTTGTTCTTGAAAATAATAAGGAAAAAATTATATCTTTATTTTTGCTAATTCCTTATAATCAGTTTTAATTTATAAATTATTATTATCGTAATTTATATTATTATAATTTATAATTATTCTTATTATTTTAATTGTTTTCAATTATGATAATTATAATTTCCTTATAATTTGTATTTTTAGAAAATATTTCAGGAATTATTATAAGCTGTGGTAATTTTATATTCTTTATTATTATTCACCATTATATTATTATTAAAAATAATTATGATTATTTAATTATTTTTATTAATTTAATTGTTAATAATTTTGATAATTATTAATTTCCTACTTACAATTATTCTTATTATTATAAATTTATTTAATTATTAATAATATTTAATAATATCATTAAATTTTGTTTGTTAATAAGAATAAGGATAAAATCACAAAACCAAATTTTTTTTATCAATGAGATGCTTTGGAATAACGTCGAGGAATAACAAAGCCAAAGTTGGCTTCTTTTTGGGTCAATATCGACGCCTGTGGGCCCACAGGCGTCTGTCCAAGTTTAATAATCTGTACAATTTTAATTAATAGTTTAATACGATGGCGTTTTTTTATTAGATAGAATTGGACAGGGATCCTCTTGGACAGAGGATCTGCCCTCGATAATTTGACCATCTTATGCAACGACATCAACGCATCTGATGAAAGCCTAGAAAAAAGAAAAGGGCTCTTTTTTATTTATTGGTAAGTCCTACTAAAACAAAATATTAAAGATTTCCACAGGATTTGGTAACTATTTTAATACCATCAAACGTTTAAATTTTTTACCAACATACTGCAGTTATCACCAGTTTCCAACTAGATCCTCCTCAATTGTACTAAATTACAAAAGCCATTGATACCTAGACTCCTTCCGCATATACGCAATCAACATTACTAAGAAACGTAAACCCACGTCGTTTTCAACAATTTGTATCATCTTATCCAACTTTCTTAGTAACATCAGACGAAACATGCCATGAACCTGGACGCAAAGACGTTCCAATAAACAACTGCGGCCTCCGCACTTCAGCAGGAAAAAAAAAATAGCATAAATAAGAGAAGGTGATAGCATATTCTCACCAAGGCCAAAACAATGGCAATGGATGCAACAGCAGTGAGGTATGGAATCATCGGGATGGGCATGATGGGAAGAGAACACCTCCTCAATCTCTACCATCTCCGCAACGAAAACGTCGTTGTTACTTGTATCGCCGATCCTCACGTTCCTTCTCAACAACTGGCTCTTGATTTGGCCAAGTCCTTTGGTTGGTCTCTTCAGGTATTGCTTTCTTTTTCTTTTTCACTCTTTTTATCTGCTTTTGTTTTATGGATTAATGCATGTAATATTCCATTCTGATGCTGTCTATAAAGTTGAACAATAGTACAATGAACACACAAAAAGAAAACAAAAAAAAAGAAACTGTCTCTAACATCTTTTCCTTGTACAAAAAGCTCTCGGATTTCCTTTTTTTTTTTTTAATATAACTGAAGTTCATTTTATTTTTCTGGAAGAAGAAGAGAAGAATGTTTATTTTACTTGTTGGGGTAATAAAAAATGTAATGATGAGATTATAAGATGAAAGTGTACAAAAAGGTCTATTCAGGACATAAGGACTTGCTGGAGGGTGGAGAATGCGATGTGGTGGTGGTGTCAAGTCCAAATATGACGCATTATCAAATCCTGATGGATATCATCAACCATCCCAAGCCTCATCACGTCCTAGTAGAGAAGCCCTTGTGTACATCCGTTGCAGACTGTAAAAAAGTATGACCCTGTTCTTATTACAATTAAAATTACTATATTATATATATATATATATATATATTACATGATTATCTTAAATTGAATTTGATTTAGGTTGTGAATGCTGCGAAAAGGAGATCAGATATGATAGTACAAGTTGGACTGGAGTACAGGTACATGCCAGCGGTTGCGAAGCTGATAAAAATTGTCAAAGGTGGATCTGTTGGGGCTGTCAAAATGGTGGCAATCCGTGAACATCGATTTCCCTTTCTGGTTAAGGTAAATTCATGCGACTCTGTTTCATGGCGCAAGTACTCTTGTTGGGATTCGAAATGTTTGTAAGTGCTGCTTGTAACAGGTTAACAATTGGAACCGGTTCAATGTTAACACAGGCGGCACTCTGGTAGAGAAGTGCTGCCACTTCTTTGACCTAATGAGGCTGTTTGCTGGCTCAAACCCCGTTAGAGTTATGGCTTCTGGAGCTATGGATGTCAACCACAAAGATGAAGTCTATGATGGAAGGGCAAGTTTTTACACTCAATTTTTAGTTTCATCTATGGAGTACAATTTTACCCTTTCCTTCCTTTATTACAGAGGCCAGATATTATTGACAACGCATACGTTATAGTGGAGTTTGACAATGGTGCGAGAGGGGTGCTTGATCTATGCATGTTTGCTGAAGGGAGCAGAAATGAACAGGAAATTTCTGTCGTTGGTGAAATTGGAAAGGTTAAAACTCTTTTACCTTTCCAGGAGCTGTGCTAGATTTTTGTCCACAGCCTGTAGTAGTTATTTTTTCTCTGTTTTATTTAACAGGGTGAGGCCCTTGTTCCAGAGAGTATTGTGCGCTTTGGTACTAGAGCAGCGGGAAGAGGTGTTATAACCTTGAAAGCTGAGGATGATCGAATCAAGTAGGTGTGCTTTTCTTTGGTCTGATTCTTAAATACAATTCTCAAACATACTGGTTTCTTTAGGTACGATGGGCTTCATCATGGCTCTAGCTATCTGGAACACCTGAACTTCTTATATGCAATACGGGCTGAAGGTGAAAAGGTCCCTGCAGTGTCTTTGCAAGATGGGTTGATCTCAGTTGCCATCGGAGTCGCAGCACAGCTCTCTATTGAGAAGCACAAACTTGTGACACTTGATGAAGTCATGCATGAATATAACGAAAGGGATACATCAAACACCAATGATTGCTGTTGATGCCATTGGTTTTGAGTTGTTATTTTGTACAACTTCAAATCTTCCTACCATGAGAGACTAAAAGTCACGATGTGCTAAAAAGCTCAAGATTTGACGTTTAACAGAAGCCAGTTGCTAATATAATGAGATTTTGATTCTGAAAACACTTGCCAATATAATACGAGACCAGAAAGGTAGTACAACTACTTTTTTGAGATTCCCAAACACCTAAGAAGTCTCCGATCATTGCATCCCTATAGCTTTCTCGATGAGGAATCGGCTACCTCAAAAGCTTATTTTGTTTCCTAAGCAGACGGAACCATAGATGGTGAGCTCATAAATTTCTCATAAAGGTAGGCAAAAACTCAGATGTCAATTCTTAACTCATTCCACAGTAGGTATTATAAATCAATCACATCGCTGGTTGTCAAGAATTTGAAACATGAGTATCACCTATCGAATGAATAATAACATAATGCAAATTTAACGCCAACATTTCAACCCCAGCAATGCTTCCAAGGGGAATAAATAAGTCCTCAGGTATTTCAATATCGAAAACCATGAACCCAAAATGACAACCATGTTCTCCAAACAAAACTCAGCAAGCATTAGCAGAACATTGAAGACATCACTGCACTTATCGATAGCGACGAAGGGAGAGAGTATTGTTTCTCTTCCAGGTTGCCCTGCGGGAGGGCCGATTTTTGTGGAACAAGTGCCCCTTTCCATGGAGACCCCTGTATTTCTTCCCTGCAGAAGTAAGGCCCCGGAGCTCCCTGTGCTTGTGTACAGGGTTGCAGAGCCAGTTGATTCTTGGGTCATTGCGAATAGCATTATGTGCCACATCAACCAGAATTACCTCAAAGTACTTGTAAGTAGAATCCTGTATGAAGATAAATGCAGTATGGAACACAGGCAACAGTAAAAAATAATTAACATTGAAAATTGGTACTTTTAGATTAACATACAGACCTCATTAATCCAGTAGGAATTCAGAACCCTAAGACCTCCCAATTTTCGGCCAGCACGCTCCTCTGCAACAGACCTTTTGCTTCTCTGGAACTTAAGCTGGGTCACACCCTGGTTTGTGGGCTTCCCATACACAATACCCTTGGGAACAGGTCTCTTCCTACCACCACGCCTAACTCGGACACGATAAATCACATAACCCTGCATGAAATCAACCATTGGTCAAATTGTGTGAACACAAATATTGTAATTGTCAACATTTAAAGAATAACAAAACTAAAATTTATGAACCCCAATCTATGCACAATTATACAAGAATAAGCAAGTAGGTGTTGAAGCATGAGTTGCTATTTCACATAATATTCCACGAGGGACCACAGAGTGAGATGACTTTCCATCAGAAACCAACCAGCAAACTCTCAACAGAGAAAGCTAGTATTGAAATCCTTTAAATCACAGAAGAATGACATGCAGGAAAACAACCATGGTATAGATCATTTTATCCCAAGATTAAAAAAGGATAAAAGATGGAAAGAGTAATAAACTATAACTGATGACAAAAGAGGTTCAAATAACAGCAAATCCACTTGGTCAGATGATGGACTGCATGTTTTCATATAGCTGATCTCAGGAAGCATCTAATCACTGTATGTAGAGACTCTCCAAAAAGGAGATGACTGTTCATCAGGAAGCCGCTTAACCAGCAATGACCGGAAAGAGACTACAACTTGTAGCACATCAATATGCCCAAACTATTCTAAACACAACAAAGGCTATTGCAAAACCATGGATTATCACAAAACACAAAAAAAGACAAATCGTAACAAAAACCACATAGGAAGCAAATAATACATATAGAACAAATCAAAATGCATGCCTTATATAAGTCATGTCACAAGGCGAATCTGCCAGCTGGATTGGAATCGGTCAGTATGGTAAAATGAGCATTGAAGCTTAACACGTTTATCTATTATTGTAACAGTTGTTGATCACTTTACAATACTGGACCTACAAATAACTGATAACAACCCCTAAACAGGTAAGTCTAACCTGCTTGGCCTTGTAGCCAAGACGGCGAGCTTTGTCAGGGCGAGTGGGACGGGTGACACGGACAATGGAAGGATGTTGGCGGTACTCCCAACACCTTACCCTCTGCAGAAACCTCATAACATCTGATTGCTTCTTCCTCCATAGCTCGGATACGTACTTGTAAGACCCTATTTTCGTTCAAACCCATCAAAAACAGCAAGTCCAATACAATAAACCAAAAGCTTAAAGAACAATAACAACTTTCTCTTTTCCATACAAATTGCGTCCACTTTGCTCCTTGAGAAAACTAAGCAACATTATCATTTTTCATGTGGAAATGAATAGCAGGAAATTGTACTAGCATTGTCAATTCAAACAAATGACTGGTTTCACGTTAAGCTTACCCCCAAACATCGGAATGAGAGATACAAAAATCCAGGAGGGAAAAAATGAATTGTTCTATGGCAGGACACCAAATAATTAAAGTATGAGAGATGGAACAGCAAAACAAAACAAAGCAAAGCAAAGCAAGTTTTCCCACAAGAAACCAGAGAATAGAAGAAGAGGGTGAGTACCCATTGGATCGGAGCAAAGCTGAGTTAAGCCGCGCGTCTATGGTTTGCACTGGCGCAGACAAAAGGTTGAGGGTTTTATGCTACAAAACCCTAATGAACTTGAAATATGGACCGTCCTTTTTCACTCCCAGGCGATAACAATTAGATAGTTCGTGTCCTGTCGTGTCGTGTCGTGTCGGATTATTTATTTTGGTTTTTCTTTTTTGTGTTAAATATGTTTTTTTTTCATTTTTAGTTATAATAAAATGCTTCATCATGATCAGATGTCGTAAACAAGACATATAATGGATTAGTAGTTACATAAGTTTCGTCTTTATGATCAATTTGTGACATAAGTTAATTTGTGATATGAACCAACAAAATCATATGGATTGATTTTATAAGACGGGGACTGAATGTTATTGATTGGAGATTGGAGAATTAGCAACATTAGGCTGTTTGTAGATAATTGTAATATATCATGCCTGCCAAATATATATGATATTTATATAAAAATGTGAAAAAATGTTGCAATATATCATGCCTGCCAAATATATATAATATTTATAACACTTTTATTTAACACATAATTAATCACAGGTTAGTAACAATTGACCCTTAAGAATCGCCCCTTATTTATCTCATTTTCTGAACATTTCAACAAAACTCATTAAATTGTTTTCAAGCTTTAACATTTTTCACATTTTCCAATAAAGTGAAATTCTACACTCTAAACACTTGATGTCACTATTAAGCATATGGCTACATTGATCAGGTTGACACAATATGATTTCCAATACATTTTTTAGGAATGTATTGAAAATGAAGTTGACCATGATGAGGACTTATTATCCGATCACTAACACTAAAAGCAGACCCATAAATAATTGTAAACATTGAGATAGCTGATAAATCTCATACAATTGTGTACATAATCAGATATCGACTTTTTCACCATAATAGTATCTCAAAATTATCATAAGATGTCTAGCAAACATTACCTTCTAAAAAAGTCTCTAACTATATCTGACTATATGAAATCCTAGACTTTTTTTCACTCATTGATTCTTTTAAACTAAGATTCAAACTGTAAACTTTCTTGCTTGGGAAGGATGTATTAATAAAAGTTGAACCTAACATTCAACTTGTATTGAAGCATGATCGTCATAGATCCTTTGAAAATAATATTCAATTATAGCAAGCTTATACCTTAGATCCAAAACAATAGTAACTCTCATGGTATTACCGATCACATTTTAATAAATGTAAAAATTTTCTATTTTCTTATCTATCATTATTTGAAGAAATGATTCATTTAGATAATTCTAGCTTGATTTCACATATGTTAAAAAAATAAGTGTTAGTAGTTAGATACTTTATGCTAGACCAAAAAAAAAAAACTCATTGATAATGTTAAACACATCCAACTTACAATTTTCTTTTACCAACTTCAGTTCCAAATATATAGATAAAAAATGTATTGGAAATCACATTGTGTCAACCTGATCAGTGTATCCATATGCTTAATAGTGACATCAAGTGTTTAGAGTGTAGCATTTCACTTTATTGGAAAATTTACGTGTAACTTTTGTGGTGTAACGAATGCATAATTGACTAACGAATGCATAATTGACTTGTTGTTTCCTTATATTTCTCAACTTATTTAGATATTGCACTTTTATATACTAAAATATTGTGAATTGTTTCTATCCCTTATTTCATAATCTCCGATCATTCTTCATAATTAGATGCATTATATGCACACAACAATGCTTATGAAAGATCATATCATCTATTAATAAGCTCTTAACATGTAACTTACTTTTAACCTTGTCAATCATATGATCATTTCCGCTATAATTATCTAAAGTTATTATTGACAAATTTATGATGATGCTTCATTTCATCAAATAACTAACCAATAAACTCCTTAGTCTATCACTTTTATAAGGCATAGAAACATAAATCAATCTACCATCTAGAAACCAAATCAACGATCAAATAAATAAATATAAATTTATAAAAATATATTTATTTACCTCGAGATGAGACTGCATAAGGTTTAATTATTATTAATATATTTTGATGTCATAGTCATGTAACCCTTATTTTTATTTTAAGATTTTCAAATATTTGGTGTAAATTCTACTTACCCATTATTAATTGCAACATCTTCACTATTATCATTTTTTTTGCATAGTAAATTTTGAATATATCATTTTTAACAAAATTTAAAGTAAGATCTTAAAATTTGACTAAAACTTATGTAACAAACATTTTGAATTCGTTTTGATTAAAAATTAAAAGTGGATAGTCGTGCCTAATGATTACCCTCTTAAGCAAATGATAAGAATTTTTATGAGTATAAACTATGGTAGTTTTAAATTTAAAAATTTTAATTAAAATATTACCTAATATTAACCAATATGGTACCATATTATAAAAGAATCGAATTTAGTACCTATCAATGCGGTATTGATAAGATTGCCTTTACCCTATAAAAATCACAAGACTAAGGAGTTGTTTAGTAACCAGTAATGAAGGGTTAAAAATGAGAATCCAACTTTGATTTCTTAATTTTTGCTTATTTGGTAATTAGGAATGTATAAGATAAGGAATGACAAATTTGGAATGAATTTCAAATAATCCTGAATTTTTATTCCTATGAGAGGTGTGAGTCAAACTCGGAATCAAATATTAGGAAAAACAAATAACTATTTATGGGAATAAGATTAGATTTTATTATCATATTTGTTCAACACAACTTCTCTTTTTTTCCTTTCTTTTTACGCTTCTTCTCAAACCTCTCTATTCTCTATTCTTATCTAGTTTCTTCTTAATAGGTTAATTTTTATGGTTTTGAACTTCTTTTTAGTCTCTTTGTTTTTATTTTTGTGATAGATTTGTGTTTAGAGTACTAATTGTTTCTCTTGACAATTCCTTATTGGAAAGTGTGTGTGGCTATATTGGTGTTTACTAATATTCCTTGGTACTTTTGTATCTTTTCTTTGATCTTAAGAACATTATCAAAGAAATCCACTTCAATTAAGAAAGGCCTACCTCTTAAGGGATCAACGATTATTTTCTAACTATAAACCAAAACTAGTGGTGATACAGTAGATATATACATTCATTTCCAAAAATTTAAAGTCTATAGAAAGTTGTAAAAAGGCTTAAGCACTTCATAGAAAGTTTCAGAGTCCTCTTCTGCTATCATATAAATCCTTGTTATATTCTTCATGTATATATAGAATTTTCTAGCAAAGATGGACTTTTTTGGTTTATTTTTAGAATTTTGATGATATATATGGTTTGCATTAATACAATTGGTGTTAGACCCCGCTCCGGAGCCCAACATTCGGAATCGTTACTCTGATCATATTATCTTATAGGGTTATTTTCATAAACTCTTGTTAGTCATCGTCTCTCAAAGGTGGCGTGCCCACACCAATCAAACATCAGAATAAACCCATTTCTTCAACTTCAGGACATATTTTGGAAAAACTCAAATCGAAATTTCAATTTGACTTCTTCTGAACATGTGTAGCTCTATGTCTCTAATTTATTTAAAAATAAGAATCATCTCATTGGGAGGTCAGATAACAAAGTTATGACCGATAGAATCAAACAAGGTTTTGTCCTCAATCATATTGAACCTGTTTTGGGACAATTAGTATAACTTTCTTCATAGATGTCGAATCAAGGTCATTCTTGAATGATTAGAAAGAGAACTTCAAGATCTATAACTTTCATGAAGATCTTGAAGATAGATTCTGTCACCTAGAGGGTCAAAATTGGACCAGATTATAGGCCAGATGAAAGGTCAGACGAAACTAGACGAATAGACGAATCGGAACAATTATCATAACTTCCTCTAGAGATACCAGATTAAGGTTGTTCTTAGATGGTTTGAAAGAGGACTTCACGATCTACAACTTTCATGAAGGCTTTAAAGATAGATTCTATCATCTAAAGAGTCAAAATTGGACCAGACGATAGGCCAAATGAAAGGTCAGACAAAATGAGACGAAGGGTCAGACGAATCGGAACAATTGTCATAACTTCCTCTAGAGATACCAGATTAAGGTTCTTAGATAGTTTGAAAGAAGACTTCAAGATCTACAACTTTCATGAAGACCTTGAAGATAGATCCTGTCGTCTAGAGGGTCAAAATTGGATCAGAAGATACAAGGTGAACAGTACCCAGAAGAAGATTATGAACAGTACACAGAAGATACACATCATCACAGACGATACATGTCATCACAGACGATACACGTCAGCATAGACGATGCACATCATCACAGATGATACACATCACCACAGATGAACACTCTATACTCCTGAGCATCTCCACTTAAAAGGATCATAACTTCCGACTCCGATGTTTAAAAATTTCATACTATATACCGTTGGAAAGCTAGAAAGATAATCTACAACTTTCTAGGAGACAACTTTGTCTAATTTAGCCTAGATCAATCCAAGATTTCCCTTAAAGTTAGTACACAATTTTTACCCCTATGAAAGGCTTGAAATAAGAAACGTATAACTACCACATAAACATGCACATACATATCAGAAACTTCTTCGATTCTCAATTCATTTCTAAATCAAAATGGAGTTCATACATAGCTTTAATTACATATCAACATTACATCAAAGATTTAACACAAGATACAAAATACATGGATGCTCAATGTTTAATATGCTTATAAAGCTATCTAAAAATCACTAACTTAGTTACAAAAGTCTCTAACTGTCTTGGAGTTTCCGATGCCTTGCAAGAATTGCTATTCGTCTCTCTCTACACTTGAGGAGGGAATAGTGGGGTGAGCTATACAGCTCAGTGGCTAATACATTTATAGCCATTGGAAATTGACCACAAACTCAAGCATATATACACGTATATATATGTATCCAACAATTTAAAAACTAATCAATTTAGCTTAAAACTCATAACTCATAACACTCAAATTCTTCATACTTGACAATTCAATTATGCAATGCACAAACAAATAGCTCGAGAGTTCCGTGGAACGAAACAGAGAAATCCAAGTTTACTCCGTGAACAAAACGAGTCTGAATTCTCAGGATCTCGTGCCCTCAAGTGGGTAGCCAAGAGAAGGCTATGGATCAACGTGCATGTGACTAACGAAACGGGTTCCTCTCTTGCCCAAACAAAGCACATATTCATTTTATCACATGCTCATACTTTCATGCTTTTTCTTCTTTTCATTTAATTCAAAATTTTATCATCTCTTCGAGGCATAATATAATCACAATGCATCATGCATTTCCAATCAGTCATAACGATTCAATTTCAAGAATCAGCATACACACACATAAGCAAGAATTTTTCCAATCACGTAATAACTATAAATACATTACCCACCTAATTAGCTTGCGAAAATCCAAGTCAAGCGTGCCTTTCCCCTTGCTCTTGAGTAGGATTCTCTTGGTTTCCTAAAACAACCTCCATTCAAAACAACATTCCAATAAAATTCATAAATATTCAAAAATCACAAAATTGGAATAAACACAAATTAAGCTCAAACCTAACCTACCCATAGTCCATCTAGGTTAGAAAACCCAAGACCTACTTTAGAAACCCTAAAA